>JAEQBH010007198.1:0-329852 GCA_016808115.1 Tetrastigma voinierianum
CCTAAACCTTCATTGGCCTGAGTCATCGACTTAGTGTTCGCTACACCCGTGGATAGGTAGAGTTTAGCGTGTTGTAGGTGCTTAATTTAAGCTTCATTCGAGTCCGGGTGAAACTCAGAAGTTTGTGGTCAAGGATCCTTGGCTTGCCCTAAACCTTAATTGTTGCGAGCCTACTTCCAAGTGGGACCTTCTGCTTATACACTCTTGACTTTTGGTGAAGTCGTAGAAGCCTGCAAGTATCGCACCCTACATAGCAATCAAGGAAGAAATAAGAGCGTATTAGCCCTATTTAGGTTGGTCAACAGTTTAGGGCCATGGAAATAGCTAGGTTGGGGGAGGAAGCTTTGCAATTTATTGGCTCAAACTCCAAGTTACCTTAGAACAATTAGATTTTCGTGGAAATTCAAAGTTGATTTCCTTGAAATCGCACCGCTCTCTAAAACTTGCTTTTATATGGCTTTTGTTCCCTCAAGGCTCCGCCATACAGGTGTAAATTATTCATGCTAAAGGTAAAGCCAATTGCTCATACGCTGGACCCAAATACACTTTTGTAAAAGCACAAAGATGCATCCCATTTTTTGTTTTAACATTGCATGACTAGCAATGTGTCGGTCGGGAAAGATTACTCCAAAAAGTGCTATTTTGAGCCCTATTCGAGATAGGTTTTTAGTATTTTTTGCGCACTAATCATATCAATTGGGTTTCAATTGATGTGTACAGGTCCACTAGTTTCACTCAATTCCATTTCGAGATTGTTCTCGATAGTTTCAGGTTCGAGAACTGGACAAGAAGCATAGCTTCTTATTGGTGTTGAATGCGAGAATCCTCAATATCACCAGCCGAGGCGACATGAAATATCAAAATTCGCTGAAGAATTGGAAGGCAAAGTGACGAATAAGGAAGTGCAGAGGATGCAAGAGCAAACAGCAGCAGGAGCAATCCTGTGGATTTTTTCGCTATGATTGCGAAAATTTCACTGGATTTACAAAATTTCGCAACCATAGAGAAAATTTTAATCCCAGCGTAAATCAAATTTTCGCCAGGCTAGCTAAATTTCGCTAGCTGCTTAAATTTGTCGGTGTCTAGCTGGGCCTTCAATTTCGTTATCTCACAAAAAATCTTCGCTTAGGCTGAAGAATCTTCGCTAGCCAGCTTCGAAAATTCACCGGCTGATGTACGGGTCTCCCATTTTCGCTATTCCAGGTAGAATTCCTCGCTGGGGGCAGCTAAATTTCGCTAGCATAGCTTGGGCCTCGCTATGCTAGCGAAATTTCCTGCATAGCGAAATCTCAACCCCTCGTGTTTCGGTATACTTGATCCCAAACGACTCACGTTTTGATGTATTACCATTTTCGAATTCTTATGTAATTTCATATTTTAGGTATTTTTGTGCCACACTTTGGGCTGACTATATAAACCCCCACCTCTTTGTAACCCAAAGCAATCTCTTCATTTTAATACGCTTTTCCCAGCCTTTCATTTTAGGTCTTATTTGCTCTCTTCTCTCTCCTTTTTCATTTTCTCTACGCTAAACACCCCTTGGAGGATGACAACTCAAGGGATGCTCGCTGCTTCATAGCTTTGAAGAGGAGGGTTGCTAGCTTGGTTTTGGGGTTGTTGCAGGTTGTCCTCATGTTTTGAATGTTACAGGTACAACATTTATGGTTCCCAACTTTCCGATCTAGGGTTTAATGCCATTTAATGTCTTTCCTTTGGTCAATACTGCCATGCTTTAGGTTTCAAGGTAATTCTAATGATAGATGCACCGACATCCTTTTAGATGTCACTTTACGGTGCCACCGAAATGAGGTTAAAGGCTAGGGTTTCAAAACTAGAATGGGACTTTAAATGCTTAGTACTTTGGTTAATTAAATAGAGTGGTTCTAGGGTTAGGTTTTATAGCTAAACAAAGATCCGGTTTTGGCTTTGACTATATGTCATTTGCCCTAATGCGAGGATATAACCCGAGGACACTTTAATACCCCCATATTATCAAACTAGTGACCCAAGTCTTCAAAGTTACCATTTCACACTTCACTTTAAACCTTTACAGTTAGTCAGTGAACATACAACCCCCACTGTTTTTAACAAAATCCGAAAATCCAAACAAAAGCCTCACCATTTTCAAACACTGATGCTAATCATTCGTGGGATGAAAACCCATCCCCGTGTTCAACCCTAAACCTCTATATTGCAGTAGCTTGACTACGGCAGTAGGAGGAACTTAGGAATATAAATTTTGTTGATTCCGCATCACCCTACCGTGGCACGAATCACTCCTAGACGGGTAGTCCGAGAAGAAGAAAGATCCCCCCTAGTTCACTGCTCTCAACATCGCCTATGACCGGCTCCTTCCCCTCATCCGCGATCTCCCCGACTTCAAATGGCCCTCGCCAATGAGGGCAGGACTGGACTAGCGCAACAAATCCCTGCGGTGCGATTATCACAGGGACCATGGCCACAAGACCAATCAATGCCAGAGCCTTAAATTTATGGTGGAAAGATTAATTGAAATGCCACCTTAGACTAGATTCGAGGGAACCACCAGGGGGCACCCGTCAGCTCCTTAATACCGGATGTATTAATACGTAAATAGAACATGTTCCAGAGCCCCGTCCGACCATCAACTTCATACTGGGACCGTCGACACCCGGCATCAACCAAGAAACAAATAAGAAGAATACTCGTGGCGTACCCCGCTAGGGCCGCAGTAAACACTATCAAGAATCTAGGAGATGTCCATGTACATATTTCAAGGGATCTACCCAATATCCTTTCCACCTATCAACCCTACACGGGTCATCACACCACACTATGACGCACTTGTATTAACTGTATGCATTAACAGTTTTGACGTCCACAGGGTCCTCGTCGATCCGGGTAGTGCGGCAGATCTGCTCCATCTCCCGGCCTTCAATCAGATGAAAGTCCCGATCGATCATCTCCATTCCGCTGGCAGGATTTTGTCAGGTTTCAACGGAGCTACCACACTGTCAGTCGGGGACATCACCTTCTCTGTCAAGGCAGGTCCGGTAACCCAACAAGTACTGTTTTCCGTGGTAGAAGACCTGGGCCCGTATAATGCCATCTTGGGCCGAGCCTGGCTACATGCCATGAAAGCGGTACCATCCACATACCACCAAACGATAAGCCACTCCACGAGCCTGGGCAAGTTGATCTCCATGAAGCCGCTACCGCGGCAAGGCTATCAACTCACCACGGGAGCGCTCGTCGACATCTCCCGTGGAAGCAACCCTTACCGACCACTCGTAATAGCAATTACAAGCCAATCCACCACTACCGAGATAGAGAGCCACGGGCCGTTGATCCCTTAGGAAACCTCGGTCTCGACGAGTCGAACGATGCATATTAGCACCCTTCTCCAAAGAGGAAAAGGCCCAAGTTATGGCCGTTATACGCTCATCATCGATTTTCTTGGACTCATACGAGGATATGCTCGGGATCGACCATATTCATGCTTCACAAGCTAAATGTTGCCCCTCTGCCAAGCGGATTAGGCCAAAAGAAGTGAGGCGCTTTCACGGACCATACTCGATCATCAGTAGAAGTTGATAATCTTACACCAAAATGGATTCATGGGAAGCGTTGAAATACCGAGTGTGAACAATGTGGTAGTGGTTCGAAAAGGGAAACAAAATGGAAGTGCATGTGGATTACACGGACCTCAACGATGTATGTCCAAAAGATAGCGTCCCCCTACCTCGCATAGATCAGATTGTGGATGCCTCAGCAGGGCACGGTATGCTGTCCTTCTTGGACGCTTTCTCGGGATATCACCAGATCCCTATTCACCCCTCGGATGCAGAAAGACTCTTTCACATCACGCCCGTAGGTTGCTCTTGTTATAATGTGATGCCGCCGGATTAAAGAATGCGGGGCTACCTATCGGAGGTTGGTAGCCGAAAATGTTTCGGCCCTTGCTCGAAGCGACACTATGGAAGTTTATATTGATGATATCTTGGTAAAATCTAAAGCGGCGCCGGATCATACTCGCCTCCAATGACTTCGATCTCCTCACGAAGAATATGGTATGAAGTTGAACCCCCTAAAATGTGCATTCGGGGTTAGCGCAGACAAATTCCTCGGCTTCATGGTAACACAAAGAGGAATAGAGCCATCCGGCAACTTAAAGCCATGTACCCAATCAGTGGCCTAGCTCGAAAGAGATCGACGGCCCGGCCCGGTCGATTGTTTGCCCTGGGCATTTTATTTCCCCGCTTCAGCGACTGTAGAGCCACTGCTACTGCGGGGCTAGCCGACTGAGTGGGACGGGGCGCGGCCGGGCCTTCATGGCGATCAAGCAATACGTGAGCCTCGATCCTTGTGAGCGGAAGCGGGCGCTCTATCTTTACCTAGTAGCATCGGATATGGTGGTCGGTAGCCGCCTGTGTTTAAGAATGTGAGATGCGAGTTGAGGCGGTGTTCTTTGTTATGAGTCCTTAACCGATCACTGGAAACCAGGGTGCACCACATGAATGGGCTGCCTTGGCCTGCGAACTGACCACTGAAGCCGCCATGCTTCAGAAGCTCATCCGGTGTGGTATTCAGCGAATCTTCCGCCGGGCGATTACAAACCGATATGTTTGGACGGATGGCCCGTTGGGCAATGGAACTAAGTGAATATGGCATCCGATACAAGCCGAGACTTGCAAAGTAAAAACCCAGAGTACTTAGCCAAACTTCCTCGTAGAAATCCATGACCCGGCCTTGCCCAGGACAATAAAGGCTGGTGGACCCTTTGGGTGAGTGGGGCCTCGGGCATTCGGGAAGGCGGGATTGGTGCACTATTAACCTCCTAGGGAAGGATTGAAAAGGCTGTCTGTCTAGGCCGAGGCGCCTCGACAAGCAGTCTAAATCTGAAGACATGATATTGGACTAGAACTTCGCACTTTCGTAGAGTAGGTGCTAACCACCTTTTGATTCGAAGCGACTCACATCTGGTCGTGGGACAAGTCAACGCAAAATTCGAGTCAGGGGCCACGAATGGCAAAGCTCCTTCTCTAATCAAGAAAAAATTAGGCACCCTCATTGCGGAAACTTCGGCATATCCTAGAGACGATAATGAATGCGCCGTGCCTTAAACTATGATGGCCAGCGTCTTTGCCAATAACGGAAACTATATATCTCCCCATCTATTATCAATCAGGCTCCTCCATATTACATACTCAGTAAGTGGGGTAGAAGATTCTCCCCATCTGGATTGGACCACGAATTCGACTACACATACTTGATAGGAGAATTACTAGATAACGGAGGCATAGCTGTAAAATTCGGTCGGTCGGTAGGGTTTCTCTAGTAGGCGGCTTGTCGCGGTCCATAGGCGGACCTTACCTGGAGTATAGACTCTAGAGCGGGGAGTCGTATGTATTCGCGAACTCGTGAAGGAATATGCGGAAATCATCACAGGGGAAGACAATGGCCCATCGGGCTCACACATAGAAATTGTGCGATCGGCTATGAAGGTAGACGGCTGTGACTATGTCAAAAGAAATATGAGCCCTTACTTACTTAGATGTCTCCTATCTTGAAATCCAGCAGATTTGATCTCATCTCAGCCCTTGGCCAGTGTTGTGTATTAAGGATCTGAATATGCTGTAAAATCAAGTCTGGACCACTTTTTGGCGACTGCCTCTTTGTTTCACATGGTTATTGATATGATCAGACAGGAGGAGGGAGGGAGGAGAGGAGGAGAGAGACTGGTTGCACTGAATAATCAAGACTGAGATGTATCAGTTATGGAAAACTGTTATTACATTGAAGTAGAGATGATCATATGAATAGTAGTGCTTTAGTTTTGGCACGGTAGAGTGCATGGGGACTTTGAGGCAGAAAATGAAACACAGCGCCCACCCCCGTATCCCAAAGCAACGGCCAAGCTGAAGCCTCCAATAAAACCTTGTTAATTGCCCTCAGCGGTAAAGACTCCTCTGAGGGAAATGGGTAGAGAGAAATTGAGTGCTCTGAAACACGGGACGCTGGCGAAAACTGACTAGCATCTCTCCCTTCGCACTCACTTACGGGATGGAAGCTGTTATCCCTAATGAAATCGGTTTACCTACCATCCGGACAAATTACGCAGAACCCGGAAAATGAAGGATCATCACGGAGATTAGACTAGTGATGAGTTGCGGAAGCGACAATCCAGTGGCATGCTGCAACTGGCGAATTCTTATAACAAACGAGTAATGCCTCGGATTTTTCAGCCGGGCGATCTAGTTTTATGAAAAGTTTTTGAGAATACTGCGGACCCCATGGCAGGAAAGTTCAACCATTGGAGGACCATAGCCTTCATAATCACGAATTAAAGGTAAGATCTATGCCATAGACAAAATAGATGAGACTCTTATTACACAATGTGGAATGCCATGCACTTGAAAAATTTTAATAGTAAAAGAGTGTCTTTATTATCTATTCTTGGCATGTTTGCATATCTGTGCCTGATCTTGGAGTCGACTTATAAGTCGGGTGGCGCGGGAAGCGGAGCTGCCCGGTGACATAGCCACGTCCCTGGGTGGTCGACTTACTGAATCCAGTGGCCTGAGAAGCCAGGCCTGCCCCGGCCCGGCATAGTGCGATCTAGGCGGGTCAACACAAGTCTTGGTGGCACGGGAAACCAGAGCTGCCGGCCCGGCCTTAGCCACGTCTAGTTGGTCGACTTGAGTCAGGGTGGCACGGGCGGCTTGCCGGCCCCCAGCATAGATCACATCTAGTTGGTCAATCTCTAAGTCCGGGCGGCGCAGTTCACTGACCTGCCCGGCCTAGCATAGATCATATCTAGCTGGTCAATCTCTAAGTCAGGAATTGGCGCCAAAACTAACATCTGGCAGTCTATCATCTGGTGATAAATTATACGTGCGGCTCTACATAGAATTTGTTCCGCTGCCCTGGAAAATATATTAAAGAGACATTAAACAAAGAAATGAGTATAATCCCGAGATGGTGCAATGCAGAAACACCCAAAATAACCAAAGCAAGAAAGAAAAGAAAATTGTTTGATCAGCCAAACAAAACAGTCGCCTCGACAAAGGCTTAGATTCTACTCGATCGAGAGATCTGGATTGGAATAATCACGCTTCTCTTGATGCGTCGGAGAGGGCGAATCTCCCTCTTGATCCATTGGAAGAAGCGCCTCATTCTTAGACCTTGGTGGACTATTTTCGGCGGTCCTTCCACCAAGCGATAGGATCCAAAGTAGAAGCGTGACTAAACGGGTATGGGCGACGAGGATTAGAAAGAACTCTGCGATCGGTAGACGGAGGATTCGAGCATTAAGTCGGGTTTGAGGCTTGCTCCCACATATGTTGTGCATTAAGCTGCGGCCAGTAGCCATAATTGAAAAGCGTATACGCCTTGAGTCGGGTCGGCGCATCGCCTCCTTTGTTATGACCTTACCTTATCCGGAAGGCGTGAAGTCATCAGCTAAGCCCCCAGGCTATTATCAATGACTTTTTCTTATTAGAAGTCGTTCTCTTCCTTTGCTTTCTTTAACGCCCTTGAGTGGCTTCATGTTCAAATTCCGCCCTCCAGCGAGCCTCTTCCGCAAGCACTAGAGCACTGCGGGCCGACGAGCTCAGGTCTATCTGCGCCGGTGTGCGGCTCCTCGGTCGCCCGGCTGCCATCTACGCCTCATGCGTGGCGCCGTATCTCTCTCAGCCTCGGCCCGGGCAGCTCTCTCAGCAGATTCTCTAGCCTCCAGCTCTAGGCGACGACACGCCAACTCGGATTTCTTTAACGAAGCATTATGCATCTCCCGTTCTGCCATGCCCGCTTGAACAAACAATTGCAGCCGCTCGGCGTCCCTCAGCCGTAGCTCAAACTCGTTGTGCTGCAACGCCATGTTACGAACATCAGCTATAGCCTGCATAGAGGCCCATTAGCAACTAAGAAAATAGGTAATAGTACTAAATCCACTCGTGAACCACCACAACTTACATTTCGGTTGGTAAACGAAAGTTGCGGTTTTGGTTTTGAATCCCTCATCAATGATCTGCGGAAATCCTTATTAGGTAGAAAGCGGGACCAGACGCAGGTAAGCCGTGAAGTCCCATACCGGCGCCGCCCGTGCTGAGCCATGGATCTCAAACTATTTAACCGATCGGACGTGGAGCGCTCCGCGAAGACGGTAGAAGGCTCCAGACGGTGCGGTATTTTTACCTCCTCCTCCTAAGTGATATCTACTCCCGGGGCTCAGAGCCTGCGATGAGAATGTAGTTATTAGTAATCACTTGATGCAGTTTGTTTGGGCCTAGGCGGGCGGACTGCATGAACTCTCGATTTGTTTGTGGGTCCTCGCCACGACTGGCAGGATTACAGTGCTAGGCGGAACCAGTCACCTCATTGAAATCGATCGCCAGGCCCCATCTAACTCCGATCCAATTGTTGGCTCCAACTCGGGGGAGCCAGGGATGGTGATTGCCCGGTCCCCGAACTTCCATCAGCGTTAGGCTGATCATTGGTAGCCGGCTGCTTTCGACCCTACGGGTTGGGCCAGGGGAGGGCATCGATTCTCACTCTAACACTGCCCAGTTTTCTTTGCGGGCGTAGCGTCAAGTAGCCCGGGTCGTTCTCTCCATCCGTTAAGTCTTCCTCCCGAGTGCGAGGGCCAGTACGTATCGTCCCGGGGGCGAGGTGTAAAATTCTCACACCTGGACCCGGTAGCGTTCAGGCGGCAGGTGCCTTTCCGGCTTGACCTTTACTGCTCGGGAGCGGCTCGTTGCTTGCGCGGCGGGGAGGATACTCTCGGGAGGCCGGTGTCCCTCTAGCTCCTCGACCCGGGAGCGGAAGGCAGTCAGGAACCCCAGCCCAGAGAAGCAAGTAGCCACGATGCAACCGGGCCTGCGCCCAGGCTCGATGCCTCGACTGCAAATCTGGGAAGGCTAGCGGTTGCGGAAAATTTAGTGTAGTCATCGTCAAACCTGAAATTAACCCTTCCATGACATTCGAAGGCAGCGGCTGGGGGATAGGAAGGGTATAAGGAGCCGGGTTGTTCCTCACGGCATATATATTCTCTCGGGTAAGCAGAACCTGGTAATGGCACTCTCGCTCGGAAATCTCCAAGAGTCAGCGAATCTTCTCAATGCTCGACTTCTGCCCATTTCTGACCTTGCCCCTCAGGCCCTTACTGCATCACGTAACAATGATTAGTGCGATCATAACTGCCCAGGGATAAATGCGAGCAGTTCAGGAATGAGGCCTGACCTACGGACACAGGAAGAATTTGGGACCCGGTTAACATTAAATGCTTAGGGAACACGGGGTCTCATCCCAAGGACCCTCACCTAATAATGCCTTTAGCCTCGGAGTCTTTGTCGGAGTCGGGAGCCCGTTCTAATCTTTGTAGTCGTGGACTCAAGGCGACATGGACATCAGACCCACGGCCCTATGTTCGAGGGTAGATGATAAAAAGCTCCACCAACATAAGATCAAGCTGGTACAAATATTTCAGCACGCAGCAGCCAATTAGGATGGGAATCACGTTGGGGTGTATAAAAGCCGGCAGCGCCCGGGTAAAATGTAAAAACTGTTTGACTATGGCCGGCATGGGAAAGCGCAGTTCGGCTGCTAGATATTCACGGTGCCACCAGTATGTTCCCCACCCGAGGCGTGGATCTTGCCCTCTCATCGGCCAGAAGGTTGATGTTGCAGAGCACCTCGCAATTCTACCCCAGTTCCTCCATGTCGAGAGGCGCAATGATGTCGCTTTACCGAAGGTTTTAAACTGGTAGCCTCGGGGCTGAGCCACTCGTGGAATTTTTCCTCCGACCCTCACCGTGCAAGCATATAGCGGAGGAAGAGTGAATCTTAGACCCTGGGGCACATACCAAGTAGGTATAAGAGTATGCCCTTGGCAGAAGCGGCGGCTGCCGGGGCGGGAATATGTCAGACTCCTGCTTCTCTTCCCGGGCTTGCCGGCGGGAGGAGTGATGCCCGCAGGACTAACACTATCAAGAGACGATGTAAAGGGTACGAGGAATGAAATGCACTAATGCATAACTGATGACTCTGGAATGAGCCTTATGAAAGAACGAGTTGGTTCTTAGGAAAGAGATAAACCCGAAGCTGTTTGTCTGAAAGGAAAAAGGTCAAACTAATGTGCCTATCTAATATATCACCATCCCAGGGTATCACGACCGCGTGCTGTCTGACGGTGGCGATCGTTGCATAACATCAGTGATGTGTGATTCAGTACCCCAGGAGCCGTAGATTATGATGGAGCCCGAGCCAAGGCCTTATCTCGGGCCGTGCCAGGCCCATTATCCAATTTTTAAATGACCGAATAAGCCGTATTTAGATAGAATTATAGAATACCTATCCACAATTGCAATAAGGCACAAAAGTGATAAAAAAACTACAATCTTATTAATATCACCAAAAAGGTGTTTGGCATTACATAGAAATGCTAGTTACCAAGCAATGTTTTACAATACATTCTGAGCTTATAAGACGTCCGAAGTAGACAAAGCATCCATTCCCGAGGATCAGGCAGAAGATTTGCTTATTTGGGGCTAAAGGAAGAAGAGGTGGTGATGGGGGTACGAGCGAAGCGGCAGGAAGCTGCCTGAGAGGCAGATGGTGATGGGACGAGCAAGAGAAGCGAGAAAGCCCCATCTTACAGAGGCTAAGAAGGAGGGAAATGAGAGGATGAGGTGGTGGAGAGGCTTGGCCAGAACCTGCCCGAGTTAACGAGGGGTGCCACGGATCTGGGCCATTCGGAAGTTTTGGAACACGGCGTCACCGACAGTACTTCGACTCCTTTCAAACCATACCGTCTCTCAGCCACTCCATGCGAAGGGCATGCTCAACTAATGATCGTGGCAGTCCTGTTCCCACGGCCTTCAGTTAAGGGCAACCATCAGATCAGTTATTACTTCAACGACAAACATGGAACTTGGTGTAAAATGCGAACATAGTCATCTCACCTTTTAAATTGCTTCACCATTCTCAGATCATCATGAGTCTGATAACATCAAACATAAGTGCAAAGTTGTAAAAATTTGCGTGAAAATTAAACATTGATGGTAATATTCTATGTATGGCGGTCAACCTTATTCTTTTCCCAAGCCCCGAGGATGATCTCCTCTCGACGAGGGGAAAGGGGGCGTGTAGAACACCTTAGGCCGGGACCCGACACCTAGTAAGCCGGCCCGGGCATTCGTAGCCAGGCATTAAATGCAGCCCATGAGTGCCGTCGAGGCATTCTGAGAACTAAGCCCAGGCTCGGGCATTAAGCGGAGTAGCCATAGTCTTGCGTAGACCTTCGCTGGGCACTTGGGGATTTCATATGCACGACATTGTTTGGCTCGGTGCACCTGCTTTCTGGCCAGTGACTCTCCCCCAGTGAGAGGTCTTGGCCCAGTTCCCATTTCTGCGTAAGTTCACTCGTAGGCGACTCGTCGCCCAACCACGACAAAATAGGGAAGTTCTCTTATTAGCAGTTATAACGGGAAGGTGGATTCTGCATTAAACGGAAGAAACGAGTCACCGCTGAAATAGAGTCATCTTTCCCTAGCATTATGGGAAGAAATCGTCCACTATCCGGGAAAGACGGATCCTCTTTCCTCCCTCCATAAAAGAAAAACAAATTACACCAAAAAAGTACGAGATTAAAAATCCAGTTACTATTGCTCCCCGGCTCACAGGTCTTGAAAAAAAGAAAGAAAAGACTAACTTTGCCGGCGAGGCGGAACACCATAGCAGCCGCCATTTTTGTTTTTACGGAGTTCTGACTGGGCGATGAATGCCCAGACGATCAGTGACTCTAAGAAATCAGGACACCACAGGAATTTCCGTCTCTGATTATACCTCTTGAAAAAAAAAAAAAGTATGAGACTAAAAAATTTAAAATCTATTTGTCCCTCAAAGCAATCTAGGTTTTTTCCCTAATATTTATTTTATTTTATAAAATATCCTATTTGTAAATTAATCTTTTGGTCATATAATATCTATGTTGTCGAAAAGAATAACAAGATAGAGTGGTTGAAATAACATGACACACCTTCCTCATGAATGCTAAAATTTGTTCAAGTGGAATGCATTAGGTACCATGGTTTTAGGCCCCGAGACCCTCTTGAATAGGCCGGCGCCCACGGGTGCTACTGGCTCCGCCTCGTAGACGTGAGGCGTACTATATTAAAGCCACACAGGGAACCCACCAGGCCAGTGCGATCCTAGAACTACGATGCAGGATCTCGAATCCCACCGTGGCCATCTCACCACGTATAGAATTTGTATGGGAAAATGCAAAGTAGATATTTATCCACAATTTCCTAATTTCTAAATCCCTTTATTTAGAAGGATAATCCCAGTGATAAGGAAAAGTATCTCCTTATCCACTTAAAAGGATAATCCTTGATAAGAAAACGGATCTTGTATCCATAAAAGATAATCTTTAATAGAGGAAAAACATATATTATTCCTAAAATAAGAGCGGAGATTTGAGGCTGAACCTATAAATTGGGAAGATCCCCACGAGAAAAAGGTATACAATTCCAGCTATCTCGACCTCCTTCTTCTTCCTTTATACATTCTTTAGACTTAATCATCGGAGGGCGGTAGAGCCTACCGTCGTCGAATTCGCCACCACTGCTGATTCACATTGCCTGATCGATGCCAGAAGAATCGGACAAAAAAAATTGGTAATAACAATTGGCGCCATTTGTGGGAATGGAACAAAAAAATTTTGTCAACGATTGGCAAGAGCTTGGCTCCAACGGTTGTCCAGTAGCCCTCGTCATTTGGAGCTCGATCCATTCCACGTGGTGTCCAGGGAGTAGCAATGTCATGCATTGATGACCAGTCGCGAGAAGATCAATTTTTCCATTAAATTAAGGGGGCATAAAGCAAGAGGAACAACAAGAAAGATGAAGGAGTTGCAAAGTCATGTTGAAGGCTCATATAAATGTATTGTTCGAGGACTCGGTCGGAGAAATCCATGAACTGGAAGAGGTATTATCGATAAAGCAACAAGCGTGCTCTATCAATCTTTACAATAGCCCATTTACAAAGTCCGGATGGCGCATGAAAGCTAATGACCTATCCAGCTTAGTGTGGTTGACGCCCAACTGGCTTAGTTTAAAAGTCCGGATGGCGCATGAAAGTAAATGACTTGTTCGGCCCGGTATAGATAGCATATAACGGTCAAACTCAGCAGGATGGCGCGGAAATGACTTTATGAATTGATTTAAAATGACATCTAACTGGTCAATCTGAGGCGGATGGCGAGAAATGACTGTCAGGCCTAGTTTGGATAACATCTGGCCCCGGTCGACCAAAAGCGGATGGTGCGATGTAGCTGTCGGCAGGTATAGATAGCATATAACAATTAAAAACTTCGAAAGCCGGATGGGCGTAGAAATGACACATCGACCAGTTTAGACAACATCCTAAGCTTGGTTAATCCCAAAAAAACTGGATGGCGCAGAGAAATGACCTATCCGGCCCGAGTTTAGATGTATCTAAAGTCGACCAAAAAGCAGGATGTACGATGCATCTTTGTCAGGCTGGTATGGGTAGCATATAATCGGTCAAAACTCAAAAGCCCAGATGGTGTAGAAATGATATGTCATTGATTTGGTGGCATCTAGCGAGGGTCGATCTAAAGCCGGGATGGCGCGAAATGACTGTCGACCAGTTTAGATAACATCTAAGCTGAGTCGACTAGCTTGGATGGCTGCGATAAAATGACACAATAAAACCATTATTGATAATATCTAGCTGGTCGACCCAGCCGGGATAGCGCAGTAAATAACTACTCCAGGCCCGGTATAGGTGGCATATAAGCTAGTGAAACATCGAAAGCTCGAGATAGCCGCGATGAAATGACTTGTCAGGCTGGTATAGATAGCATCTAGCAGGTCGACGTGAATGGGATGGGCGCGATGGCGACTGTTCGGCCGGGTATAAAGCATATAACGGTCAGTATCAAAAGCCGGATGTTATGATAAAATGACCTATACGGCTTTAGTATAGATAACATCAAAGAAAGCCGGTCGGCGTAGTAAATGACACAACCGGCCCGGTATAGATATCGCCGGTCAGGCAATAGCAGGATGGCCATGATAAAATGACTTATCAGGCCCGATTATAGATAACATCTAATTGAAATTAAACTATCAAAAGCTTTGGATGGCGCGATGGCCGACCTATATCCGGCTGGTATAGATAGCATCTAGTTCGACATCAAAAGCACGGATGGGCGCGAAATTACTGTCTATGATTTAGATAACATCATTTGGTGCATTAGCTCGAATGGTACGGAAAAATGGCTGTCTGCCGTATGAACAACATCTAACCGGTCCACTTAAAAGAAGGATGGCACGGTAAAATGACACATCCGGCTCGGTATGAACAACATCTAACGGTCCACTTAAAAGCCGGATGGCCTTGATAAAATGACTTATGCAGCGTAGAACAACACCTTCGTAGCCCTTAAAAGCCGGATGCGGTAAAAATGGCTTTATGTCCGGTGGCTATAGACAACTATCTAACCGGTCCACTTAGCTTCGGATAATGGTAAACCAAACCCTATCTGGCCCGATTATAGATAACATATAACTAGTCAGCATTAAAGCTCCCGGATGGCGTGAAGTAAAATGACCCTCTCCAAACCCGATATAGACAACATCTAGTCAGTTCACTTAAAGCCGGATGGCGCGATGTCTGCACATACGGCTGGCACTCCAGCTAATGCCGGTTGGCTCAAGTAGTTAAAGTCGGATGGTGCTACATGACCTGTCCGACCCAGTATGGTTAATGCTGGCGGCTCAGTTAAAGCCCGGATGGCGCTAAATGCCTATCCCAGGCTGGCGCAGCTAATGCTGGCAGACTAAGACAAGTTCGGATGGGCTAAATGCCACATCGGGCCGGCATGGCTAATGCAGATTTGGATCATAATAAAGTCACGGATAGGCGCTACATGACTGTCCGTATTGACATGTCCTAATGCCGGTTAATCATACTAAAATCGGATGGGCCCCACATGACTGTCAGGCTAGTATGGTTAATGTAGTGGCTCAATTAAAGTCGAATGGCGCTAAATGCCTTGTGCGGCCCGACATAGCGATGCCCGGCCCACGCCTGTACAAATTTCGGATGGCGTATTGCCTGATCCGACCGGCATGGTGGATGCCCAATGGTTCATTACTAAGTCTTGGAAGGTCGATGTCTTTATCACTGCTGGTATGGTTGTTATGGTAGTTTCATTTATCGCAGACTTCGGCTCACAAGCAGATGCATGCACTTTCCTGAGGCGGACACGGCTCTAAAGTATGCCACTTCCTTAATCGCTTAGGCTCTAAGCTATACGGCACTTCGAAAGCCGGATTAGGCTCTAAGCCATATGACACTTTCTTAATGGCAGACTTGTGGCTCCTTAAATATAAGCATTTCTAAAAAGTATCTGGCACTTTCTGTACGGACTTGTGGCTCACAAGTCGATCACGGCAATTTCTTAAAGCCATCGGCATGTAATGCTAGACTTTCGGCTCAAGTCTTCTTTCTTAATGTCGGACTTGTGTCTCTGGCCCAGTCAGCGATTCTAAAAGCCATCTGGTGCTTTCTTAATGCCAGACTTGTGGCTCTAAGTCGTCTGACAATTTCTAAAAGTCGTATGACAATTTCTTAATGCTAGACTTCCGGCTCTAAGCCGTCAGACACTTCCTTAAGGCCAGACTTCCGGCTCTAAGCCATCTAGCACTTTCATAAGACCAGACTTATGAACACATGTGGTAGCACTTCCTTAATGCGGACTTCGGCTCTAAGCGTCTAGCACTGCAGAACCGGACTTATGGCTCTAAACCGTCGGCACTTCATAATGTACGGACTTAGGCTCTAAGTAGTGCGACAATTTCTAAAAGTCATATGGCACTTTCTTATTACTAGACTTCCGGCTCTAATCCGTCTGGCACTTCCTTAATGCCAAACCTGGCTCGGCCGTCGACACTTGCCCAATGCAGGACCTTACGGCTCTAAGCCATCGGCGCCGTTAATGCCATATACGGCTCTAAGCCCGTCGACGCAGCAATGCGGACTTAGGCTCGAGCCGTCGGCTGCAATGCCAGACTTAGGCTCAGCCGTATGACACTTTCTTAATGTCAGACTTGTGGCTTTAAGCCTTTTGTCAATTTCTAAAAGCCATCTGGCGCTTTCTTAATGCTAGACTTGTGGCTCTAAAGCCTTATGGCAATTTCTAAAAGCCATCTAGCGCTTTCTTAATTCTAGACTTGTGGCTCTAAGCCGTCTGGCAATTTCTAAAAGTCATATGGCGCTTTCTTAATGCTAGACTTTCGGCTCTAAGCCTTCTGGCACTTTCTTAATGCCAGACTTGTGGCTCTAAGCCGTTTGGCAATTTCTAAAAGCCATATGGCGCTTTCTTAATGCCAGACTTGTGGCTCTAAGCCGTCTGGCAATTTCTAAAAGCCGTTTGGCACTTTCTTAATGCCAGACTTTCAGCTCTAAGCCGTCAGGCACTTCTTTAAGGCCAGACTTCCGGCTTTAAGCTGTCTAGCACTTTCACAAGACCAGACTTATGGCTCTAAGCCGTCTGGCACTTTCAAAAGACTAGACTTTTGGATTTACCGTTTTGGCACTTTCGATGCGGACTTATGGCTCTAAGCGTCGCAGCCCGATTTCAAGCCATATGGCGCTTTCTTAATGCGGACTTAGGCTCACAAGCAATCGGCACTTCCTTAATGTTAGACTTACGGCTCTGGCCGTCGCACTTGGCAATGCCAAACTTAGGCTCTAGTAGTCTAACACTTCCTTAATGCGGACTTCGCTCCTAGAAGTGCGTCGACACTTGCTTAATGCCCCGGACTTACGGCTCTGAGATGTATGGCACTTTAATAATGCCAAACTTAGGCTCGAGTCGATGGCTCTTTCTTAATGCGGACTTGATATCAAGCCGTGGCACTTCGCAATGCGGACTTCTTGCTGTAGTCTCACGGAACTGTAATGCCGGACTTCTGCTCTAAAGCGATGCGGTACTTGTCTTCAGACTTAGAAGCACAAGCGATACGGCACTTTCTTAGCAATGGACTTCTGCGCTACATCTTCATGCGGCACTTTCAAAAGACAGTGTGGCTATAAGCACCCTTCTTTTAAAAGAGACCAGACTTGTAGACTCCTAGCCCACTGGCGCATGTTTAAACACAGCAATGGCTCTCAGTCTATGCCTTCTTTCTCTGCCCACTTGGGAAAGCGACCTTTGAGTCTTGTTCTCTGAGTGATTGATCGAGCACGAGATAGGCTAGCTAAGGCCCCTTCAGCGATCTCGGCAGAACCTAAGTGCGACCCGGTTGGGAAGGCTATCCGGGGGTGACTTCAAGATTAGCAAGAACAAAATGTTCACCCTCGACCCGACTCTCGCAGCGAGGGCGGGGGTATGACGGGGGCTCGTGGAAACGAGGTTGAGGCCCACAACTCATCTGGAGTTCTTCAGGATAAGAGGGCTAAGCTACGCTCCTCCCAGTGATCTCAGTCATCGGCGTGTTGTTGAGAAACATACAGTTCTGTGCTTTATATCCAAACACCGTTCGATTATGCATTAATTCTCCCGAGTCCTTGACTTTTTCTCCGGTTAAAAGCAGTATTTTCTCGGCGAAGAAGTACCAGCCTTCGACACGGGAAAAAGGGAGCATTGTGGGTACCATGGCTTTAGGCCCCAAACCCACTCTCAATAGGCCGGCGCCCGCGCGGGCGTGCAGCCCTCCTCATGAAGGCGATCAAGGCGGCCAAGGCATTATAAAACCACGGGAACCCGCTGAGGATGAGTGCGGTCCTAGAACCCGTCTAGGATCTCGAGTCCCCCCAGCTGGCCATCTCACCGCATATGAGAAATTTGTTATGGAAAATCTGTAAGTAGATATTTATCACACAGATTTCCTAATTTCTAAATCCTTTATTTAGAAGGGTAATCCTTGATAAGGAAAAACATATATTATCCCTTAAAAGGATAATCCTTGATAAAGAAACACAGATCTTATCCTATAAAAGGATAATCCTTAATAAGGAAAAACATATATTATTCCTAAAATAAGAACGAAGATTCCCAGGAATAAATTTATAAATTGGGAAGATCCCAGCCAGAAAAGGTATGCAATTCAGACTATCTCAACCTCATACTTGCTTGCTCCTCCGCATTCTTGGCAATCATCGAAGAGGCGACCTACTTGGATTGTCGGGTACGCCCTTTTGCGAGTTCACATTCACCTTGTGCCGTGCCACGGAGATCGGGCGAAAAAATTGCTTCTTGATAGAATCTACTCTTAAAATTATAGAATTCTAAACTTCATCAATATCGAGTAAATTATAATTAGGCCTTTAAGTTTTGAAAAAACAAATCAATAAATTCCTTATATTTCAAAAATACAATTAATTAGTTCTAGATATTTTTTAAATATATACTTGTAATTTAGTCCATTTTGATTTTTTTTTTGAAGAACTAGTAAAAGAAAAGAAATAAAATAAAAAATAGAAAGATTATATAAGAAAAGAATATATTTTTGAAAATTTAAGTATGATAAACATTAATCAAGAGACTAAATAATTAGTTTTTGAAATAGAGAAAACTAATTAATTCATTTTTCTAAACTAGATGGACTAATTTATAATTTACTCCTTGATATCCCATTGATTTTTTTTCCCAACCAAAAAGGAAAACTTTTGTTGTGAAAGCGCAATAATTTTTTTCCCAATATCACTATTCATTAGACAAAGATAATCATTTCTACCACCATAATACTTCAACTACATTCCTGCAAATGAACTTCTAATTAAAACAATTACATCACACGATTGAAGAAATTAGGAAACCATCCACGTGCTTTCATTCTGGATCAGGGGAACCACCAAGAACTAGAAGGCACAATATAATTAGTAGTAAGTTGTAAAACAATATGATAATCCATAAAAATAACCCTCTATTTCTGCCACTCATTTTAAATGAATTGACTTATTTGACCACACAGATGCCATGAAATCTCAACTTGCCTTTTCTCCTTCAATTCGTGTACCAACTCTTCCAATCTAAGGTTTCATATCGAAAACTTGTCCACACGGATTTCCTTAATTTTTTTCCATTCGCATGCCCACTTCCTGGATTCAGGTTTGCCTCTAGAAGCATGAAGCCAAGCACTATTGTTTGGAAAGATTCTTGAAGCGATTTTTAAAGCTCCAGCAAACCAAAAGCCCTAACTCAAAATGGAGTTCGCCGAAGCGTCAGTGTGAGTTGTTAGCGCAATAGAAGTCCTAAATGGAAGTGGAAACTTATAGTTTCCTTCTCTTGAAATGTTCGAATTGATTTTCCAGAACTTAGGGTTTAAGGTTACTGTTGTTTGGGTTTTGGAGAGTGATGGACAATGATATTAATTTTTGGTAGGTATGTAGAGCCGAATCATAGTTTGATTTGTCCTCGAAATTAAACATTTAGTTTTGTGGACAACATAATTCAAAGATCTTCTAAAAAAACAAGATGAAATTCTACAACCACAAAATAGGAAGGTACATTAGGTCATGGACGATGATATAAATGAGTGAATTATAGTTTAGATTTGGCTAGGAGAAAGCGTTGTCCCTCATTCAAATCAATATCCCACTTTGTCATTAAGATATCCATTTTCTCCACTTCTAACCGAACCCCATATGCTAGAATGTCCTGCACAAATGCGAATCAAATGCTTAATTCCTAGTGTAGATTCCACTTCATTAGCCAGCAAAACCCTATCCACAATTTGCCCGAAAAAATGAACAATTATTCTAATCTGGAGTTTATTGAAGGTATTTATTAAAAAAAGGTTTCTCAGTTGTTCTTGATAATAAAATCGTGTTTAAAAAATTTAAATAAGTTAAACAGTTCTCTTTTAATGTTTGTTTGGTTCTTTTTATTTTAATTTATAAATTACAAACCTTCACATAGGAAAAAAAAAAAAAATTGTAATTAAGCTGAGTCATATGTCTTAAGGTTTTCTTTACTATGAACTTTGAATGCGGATTTCTGTTATGCTTTAGGGGTCTGTCATTTTGATATATTAATTTTGAGGAAACTTTAGTTTCACAACAAGAACAAAGGTTTTCATTGACAGATAATTCCTTAACTTATGTAAATATTAGTCATTGTAACTTATTAAAATTGAAAACAATAACATATATGAGTCTTTTGAAAGTTACCTTGACACATATTTAATTTAGGGAAAACAATATTGACATATAATAAACTTACCTTGATAGATATTTTTAAGTCAAAGGTTTAAATTTACAAGCTATGATACATTTTATGAATATAACTTAGCATTTAATTTATAAATCATGGTAAAGTTTTTTATTAAATATAAACATTCTCTAATGTACATAAGGATTCGTTTAGCTTCTCTTATTTCATTTCTCTAAATCCAATTTTTATGGAATCTTTGTTTTCGAAACATGATTCAAAATCGCATTATTTGTCATTGATTCAAAGGGTATAGAGGCATATCGGGGTCAAATGATACACAAAATATATTAAATTCAGAATTTCATAAAATTTGAAAGAGCTTTTGAAATTATCACAAATATCACCATAATCACATAAATTAAAAACATTATATATAAAAATATTATTTCTATATTGATTAAGCATGGAGTGTAATTTTTTTATTTGTCACCTCATGCTAAATATTAAATAAAAATAAATAAAATTTATTTTTGTAATATATTTATTTAAATTTAATATTGATTGAAAAAGCATAATCATACTTAAAAATATAAATATAATTTTTTAGAAAATATAATTTAAATAAAACCATTACAAAATTTTATTAATGTTTATTTTCATTAAATAAGTTAACCTTAAATAAATTTATTTTAATATTTTTTTCTCAAAACACATTGTTATCACCCTTCTATATGAAACCCTTCTACTCTCTCTCTTTGTCTCTTTTCTCCCTCTTAGCCATAGTTTAGGTTCCTCTTCCTTCTCTTGGCTGACTTCCTTTCTCTTTCCATATTAGTGACCCATGAACCATCCTCTCTTGGGAGGTTCATAACTTGAAACCCTTAGATTACTAGGGTTTTGAGTCATGCCTTCATCTCCATTTTCTTCCATGCCCTGCACTCCCACAGAAATTCACCTTCTTCATCCACCTTACCGTGATCGCCTTCTTCGGCTATGTTTTGGGGATCATTTTCAGTTCTTCATCCGGCTTGAGGATATAGTTGCTGGCGGCAACATCGCCAGTGGATCAGGGTGTTTGTGGTTTGGGATAAAAGTGGCGGCGGAAGGGCAAGTAGACATGGGTTTAGCTGATGGTGGTGGTGGAGATGGGGAGAGGAAGAGGTTTAAGGTGATGGGGTTTGTGGGGATTCAGGCAGGGTTTGGATCTATGGGCCAACAACGGTCTCTTAGGAAGTTGTAGTTTCAGGGAATCGCGAAGTGCGCATAGTTCACTACTAGAAGTGTTAACTATTTCATGACTATGTTATTCATCCCGAAACAATAATTCTAGTCTCAACTAATAATCTGCAATGAAAAAATATTAGTCACTAAGTCGTTGCAAAATGAATAATGATGAATGTTTTTTAAGACCATTTTTTTTGACTTTGTCTATATAATTTTAATGAAGAATGATATGGTCATTAATAGACTTCTTAAATTCAGCATCTTAGATCACTTAGATTTTATTTCTACTACTACTACTAGCCTTCATTAAGCCAATTTTATTCTACGGTGAAAATATTTTGTAGCATTTTGAGGAAATGTTTCAGAGGATTTTACATGGTAGCGATTCATGTTTCTCGACGAAGAACAAGTAATCATGGATTCACGATTTTTAATAAATGAAAAATTTGGACCTCAGTTTAAATATTTTAGGGCCGAAATTAAGTGGTTGCAGTGATCAATTCCGTCATGAAAAATAAATGGTCGAGAAAGTTAATTATTTCAATGCTGAAAATTTAATAATGCATTAAATGTTTTAATAGAAGAAAAGGTTAGCGGTAAAAGTTGAATGTTTCCACGAGAAAATCAAGATCGCTATTTACAAGTTTCAACATGAAAAGAGATTCTTAGTCACTTAAGTTTATTTTTTGATGGGAAGACCAGCATTATGAAATATACATCTTATAGTAAAACATAACCTAGTCACAGGTTAAATGTACTTGGTGACAAAGCTAGAGCTCATCAAATGTTTTTAATTTAATATTCTGAAATAAAATTTTACAAAATTAATAAGGTAAAATATTTTTAATAAAATAATTCATTAGCCATAATTGAAGCTTGATGAGAAGAAATTCAAAATTACTAAACTGAAGTTATTTAATGAAGAAAATAAAGTATAGTGGCGCCCCTGACTGAGGGTCAGTTGACTCACCATCAGCCCGCGGAATACAAGTGGATGTCAGCAGTTTGCAGACGCCACTTGGAAAAATCAGGAGTCTCTACGTGCGGGGCTCTGCCCCGAATACATCACTTGCATAAACCTGGCCCAATGAAACGATCACGCTGAGTAAGCGGCCTCTTAGACATGTCTAAATACTCATCACAATATCAAACCATATCCAATAGTTCAGAGTTAATAAATATTTATATCTTATCCAACCCCATATATTAAAGATTCATTGATTCTAATACATGTATGAAGTCATCAAAGCCACAATCCAAACATTCTATAACCACAGCATCTAGAATGAAATGCGTCTCTCCTTGCATATATGTGCACCTTAAGGGTCCCACGACGGGGTGAGGCTGGCTATTAGGAGAATCGCCTCGGAGTGGGCTACTCACCGCCTAAGTGTTGTGCAATGTTCAATTTAAACACACATTCAAGCAAATGCATGATCCTGCTAGAATGTCTACATGACCATCTCAAATCTGAGTCTCAGGCTCTCTCACACTCGCCTAAGCCTTGTATGAGAATTTATTGTTTTATTGAGTACGGATAACCCTCCGATGTATATATATAGTATATATGTATCAATTGGGCCACGCTCAGCGGTGATCTCATTATTTGTTTTGTGGACTACCCTATGGGTGAATATCAATTGGGCGCTCCGACGATTGATATTTTAAATTCAGACTACCCTCCAGATACGTTGTGTTTTTAAGACCATTCCCCTCGAACCATTTCTCTAGACTGCATTCAATGCACTAATATGTAAACTGCACATATTCACATAATATCAAATCACACAATCATGTCATGTAATTTTCTAAATTTTAAACATATAAAAAATTAGTTCACTGGGCTAATAGTAAACCGAGCAATTTAATTTAAATCCTCGGCCAAACACATATTTCACAAAATATAATTTTTAAGAACAACATTGTTTTGGGAATAGTGAAACCCACCGGTTACTATATTCCCGAAGAATCTGAAACGATTCACTTAGTGAACGCAATCCACAGCCATTTCGGCCCAATGCATGCCAAAAGCAAACATTTGATACACAGATTACAAGTACTTTTAATGACCACTTTCCCTTCTGCAGTTTGCTTCAATTTTATTTAAAATTTATATCAATTTGGTCTGAGGTTTGGGACCGATCGGTGCAACACTCAGCCTCATTCTATCAAACCTCGACAAAACTACTTGAATATAAGATAAAACTCAAGTAGGGAGAATATCCTACCTCAAGGAGTTTAATGGAAACTCCTTAAATACGGTACCAACAGGCCACTTTAAAGTGTGGGTTCTTCTTCTTGTGCCGGCTAGGCGTTGGTTGTCGTATTTTTAGAGGATTTCTCTCTCTAAAGAACTCTCAAAGTAATCGCATCTTGAAAAAATGTCATTTTCCCGTTTTTGCCTTGGTTTGAAGGAGAAAACATATTCTGACTTTTTTATTTATTTTAGTGACTTAAAAATCAAATCCATGTAATGACATTTGTCATTCCCTCCTTTACCCGGTTTGATATTGACTACCTCGACCGTCCATTTTCATCGTTATCTACTCATACACTTATGGCATGAGTACGTGTTATATCTTGACTTTTGTCGTCGAAAATCTTTTATTTTAGGGCGTGATGCTGTAAACGTGCCAACTCCAGTGTCTCGGAGATTCGACGAAATGTGCAGTGCAAGCTGATTCGCGAGGCAGTTCAGGTAATCCGTTTAAATCATCAAGATCTAGAGAATTAATTCGGTTTAACCGAAGTAACAATTTATGTGTCGAAATTACGATTTGCCCTTATTCCGGAAATTGGAATTTGCCGGGTCTTACATTCTCCCCACTCCTTAAAAGAATTTGATCTCGAAGTGGAGACCAAATCATCATCTATTACATATACAACATGCATTCTACCATGCATATAAACTCAAATCATTTAATTATTAAAAAGCGACTTAATTAAGTACCTTTCATCCTAAACAGAAGAATGGTAGCACTTGTGTGTCATGTGCTTCACGTTGTCCTCCACTCCAGTGCCCGCCATAGCACTCTCACTAGCCTCACGGTCTTACGTCTCAAAACCTGATCACGGCTATCAACAAGTGCCTGTGGTCAGCTACGAAGGTCCCATCGCGTGTCAACCTGTCATCCCGATCACGCCCCACATGAGGCTGGTCTGGGTATATTTAAGGCATGCGACGTAAACACCTCTGTGAATTTCTAACATCTTTGTGGTAATGTAACCCAGTGCATACTTGGTGCCTATCCTCTGTAGTATCTGAGAAGACCCAATAACCTGGCGATAACTACCCGCACGCACGGGGTGATCACTCACTCTCTTGACATCACCTTGAAAAGCGCGATGTAACCTCAGACTCTGGGGTCGGCGTCGCTGCATTAACGCCAGCTCTTCAGGCTCGATCAGGTGAGAAGGCCTTCTCGTATCAAGCTCGCCTTCGGAGAGTGTCTCTAATCGGTCGGGACCCGAGTGATGGAACTCTCCCACCTCAGTCCGACATAACGGTGATCTACATGGCCTCCCGCCAATTTTTCATGGGTGCCCATCTATATACTCTCTGATCGCTATTATTTATGGCATTCCCTTGGGGCTAAATCCTCCTCCCGGCTCTGCCTCCCATGATTAGGAACATCTCGTAGCATATCCTCTGCTTTTATTATATAATCCACCACAACACGTAGCAGCTGACCCACTGCTTGGTGTACCATACAGTGACCTTCCCAATGTCACAATCACTTGATAATCAATGGGCCAGTCAACTAGTCCATGTGTGAATGACATCCATATCACAGAGGCCTTACTTGAGCTCACAACACGATTCAGTTTCCAATACAGGAATTATCAAACCTCGAGTCACTCTCGACTCCTATCACTCAACTCTAAGTTTACGTGATACTTGACCGTGTGTTTTCATTCGAATTTAACGAATTCTTGACACATGGCTTTGTTCACATTCTACAGTGGGATATCTTCCCGGTCTCTTACACCACAACTCGAGTTCCTGCCTTAGGGCAGCCCCTCTTTTCTTTGCCTAACACACTCCTGTTATACTTCATTCCTGGATGTTCTTGAGTCTTTAATTGGACGTGATCTAAAGACAAACTAAGCCCACGCCCCCCACTAAGTGGTGAATGGTATCTGGAGTGCCTTTTGGGCTAAACGTGAGTTCTTTGTGCACCGAGCGTAATAATCTTCTTTTGTGACCAGACAATCCACGGTTCCACCATGAAGCGAATGCGAGATCTCTCTACTCATAATGTGATTGTCAAAGTTAGCTCTCACTACACCTAGGGAAGAACATCTACAGTTGGCTTCTCTGAGGCCTTGACCTCTGGCCCAATTGATGTCGTGTCGAGTATAATGGCCGACGAGGTCTCGATTATTGACGACTCGATGGTTGTCAACTCATCCATGTCTAGCTGACATTAACAATAATGCTCTTCTACCACCTAAAGACCCTCACCTTCCAGCTGCCTTGACTACGATCATCCACGACTTTGACCCACACTCACGGCTGCCCCATTTGATCTGTCTTGATGAGAACCTTGTATGGCACCCCGGCGAAACTGGTTCCCTCGACCGTCTTAGGGTGTGTGGAGGAATGGGCTGTATACTCTCTGTCCTCACGACTATTTGGGACTACATTGTCCCAAAGTCTTAGGATCCACAATCTCTGAAATGATCAGTACTCGTAACGATCCGGCCCCACTAGTCCTGAAACTAGTGTGAGTAGAAGTCTTACTTTCTTCCCACAGAACCCTAGTAGAAGCTGACCTCCTCTTGCTACCAACACAGTATCCGAGGTATTTCCATGTATCTCGATTTACCTGCATGGTCGAGCGCTGACTATGGAGTCCATGTCCCATAGGTGAAATCACATAATCCCTGCACCGAATATGGACAACTTATTGTTCTGAGATCTCTGTAATATCAGACCAATCGAAAGCCGTATCTCGAAGATTAGGCATTCGGTCTCTCGATTCATCATTGCACTCAACCTTAACTAGGTCGATTGACACTCACAGTGCGACACCACGTGTCTGAAAATCTTACCTCGATAAGTTAAAACTATACTTGATCTTAGCGCTCTGGTGATGGTCTCATAGCGGCTATAAGCAGATCCTCGAGTGATACTCAATGCTCCCACTGCATTTGGGGTAGATCAAAAATGTCACCTCGAATTCGACAAAGCTGATCTAAATAGGGTTGGAATACCCTATGCGTAAGTCATGAATCTTTCTTGGCGCGATGCGTCGATCAAAAGGGCATCATAGTAAACTCCAAAGTGCCACGTGACGCGTCTGGCGTCCCAGGGATCATCTGTCTCCACTATTACTCGGTGATGGTAACCGGTCGCGAAATTACATCTTAGGTAGACTCGCGCTCCTCTCAAGCGATCAAAGCGATTCATCGATCCTCGCCCATTCGTCATAGATTCTTGATCGTAACCACATTCAAGCTATGCATGTAGTCAATACAGTCAAAAATTGTCTTTCTTTTTCGCAAGCAGGCGGAGCGCCCCATGGTGAAGTGCTCGGTCTAATGAACCTGCTGTCCATTAGCTCCTGTGTTTGGACTGAGTTCTGCAACTCAGCGGTGCCATCATGTGGAGTCATAGAGATGGGTGAAATACCAGGTGTATCTTCCCGTCACAGAAGTACATCCACCTATGTGGAGGTAGTCGAGGTAAGCTCATGGAAAAACATCCACATATTCGCACACTACTCGGGAGTAGATCAGTCGACACCATAGTCCCTCTAGGGTAAGGCTCACGCGAGGACAACGCTAAGCCCCATCCACGACACTTGGACTCGTATCTTGTTTGGGGCTAAATGTCGTACTTGTCCCCTGAAAATACCATACTAGTATCGTCCTGTGTGGTATCACTCACATGCTCCACTGTCGATAACGATCCTGTGGTACATCGGCTAATCCATCTCGAGGATGACATGAACTCACGACATGTCCATGATCCTCAAGTCTGCTGTGAGTAGAGTCTCCGAGATCTCTAACTGCCCAACCTCGACTGTCTCGTCCTATTCTCGCCTAATCCTACTGAGGGAGAGCTGCATCAGGCTCCTCCTAAGGTCTCTAGAGGTCCTTGCCCATTTCCACCATATTTGGGCCTCGCTCCTACAGGCGGAACACGGTAGTCTAATCCCCAGTAGTGTCAAGTAATTTCCCGCAACCTCCTAACACCTTCTGATCTGTATGAACCAGTAGTGCATCACCATCGGATCTCCTCCCCTGTGAAGGTTGGAGGGATGATGCGTCCCCAAACCTACACAGGTCACTAGGATCTTCACAATACACACTATACGCGGTAGAAATAGCATTCGGCGTAATACCTCGACCTCATCAAAAGTCGGCCCGATCCAAATCACCGTGTTTGGTCAATTCGGTGGTGCACGACCGGTGCCAGTGGATGTCCTCTACGTCTCGTCCTCTGCCCAGCATCTACGATCAACATATGCGTTAGTTCCAATTGATATCTCTAAGGCATGGCTCACTGCTTGAGATGCTCTTCATATCATCGATGTATATGCATTGTCCTTGCAGTTACAAATAATGCAAGGCAATCAATTTTCATAAAGTATTATCTTCAACAAAAAATTTTATTTTGAAAATTTCAATTTTTGAAAATTTTATTTTCAATTTTGGCTAATTTTTTTTATTGATTTTATTTTATTTTATTTTATTTAATTTAATAAACATATGTATTATTATTTTAAAATTATTTTACAATGAACAGTGTTCATTTAGTGACTCAGGAAAAATACCGAGTCGAAAAGCCGGGTTAAAAACCAAGCCAGGTGCACGAGCACAAAGCGCCATTTGTGACACGGGCCGCACGCCGTCTTTCGCCCGGTACGCCAGCGCCGTCTTTGCCTAGCCCGCACGCCCATGGCGCCTGGCCTTAGCGCGCCGTGCCTGGCCCCTGCACTGTATGCCAGGCAGCTACTCTGCGCCAGCGTCGATACTGCCAGCGCTCATTCTGGCGCGGCGCTTCTTCGCGCCCGTAGTGCGGCTGCGCTTCGCCCTTCGCCCGCGCCTGCTTTGCTGCTTGCCTTTGCCTCTGCCTTTGCACGCCACGCCCCGGCCGCCAGCGCGCACGTGTCGCTGCTATAGTGGTTGTATTGCAATATAGCCTTTGCCTTTGTCACCGGTCTGTCCCTGATCATTGTATTGCGATACAAGTGTCCCACGACCCGAAGCCTCTTGCAATACAATTGAGCCCTCTTCTCTGCAATACAACCCAGTGTATTGCAATACACTTTCAGCCCATCCTAGGTTCCTCACTGCAATACAAAATCCTGTATTGCAATACAATTCTCATTCTCTTAAATCTAATTCAGGCGTGTAGCCCATTCCAAATACACTAGAGTTTTTTTCATTATAATTATTATTGTATTTTCTATTTCCGGCTAGAAAAATCACAAAAAATCATTTTCATTTTTTCATTTTTCTTGGACACTCAATAAATTTATAAAAATTTATTTAACCCATTTTCTTAAATTTTTACACCATATAAAACCTTAGAAAATTATTTTCTCACACCCTTAACCAAGAATAAATTTATAAATTTTATTTTCTTTTTCCAATTTTCAACTGAAAAAATTTTCTCCTCAAATAAATTTATAAAAATTTATTTTCTTCAATTTCATCTTGGCAAATCCTAGAAAGTTATTTTCTCACTCCTCTTAACCAAATAAATTTATCAATTTATTTTCTTTGCTAAAATTTCTTCTCACCTTCCAACAACCCAAAATAGAGATTTTGAAAAATTTATTTTATTTTAATCTTCTTCAGTTTTACACTGTAAAACCTTAAAAATTAAATTTCTTCGCCTCTAAACCCAATAAATTTTTCCAATTTATTCACTTTGTTCCAATTTTTACACACTGTAAAAACTCCCAAACATATTCCAACACCTATGTGCTAACCACTTAAGCACATAAACATTTCATAACACATACAACATGGTATACACACCATTCATCAACATTCACATGTTCACACATCAATTATCAAACAATCACCTAAAACACATGCATGTAGTGTCCTAGTTTTGTCCAGTGATTTTCCTAGGTAATCATACCTATACCTAGCATCGAACCACACCTAGTGGCGATGTTCTTACTCTATTATGGCTGGCCCCAATCCTCAATCTACAGGCTTCCATATACCTATGCTCCACCTCCAAACCACCTAGTGGTGATGGATGCCAAACAGAGATCCCTAGGTATTCGTATGCCTAAGCTACGATGCAAGTGTGACGCCCCCCCAGGCAGGGATTACGGTGACTACTGCGTCGGCAGCGGAATACAAGTGGATGTCGGGTTGCCGCGCCCTTGAGGAAAATCGGGCGGTCTCCTGCTGTGCGGGGAGCTCTACTGCAAATCCCATCACTGCATAAACTGTCCCAATCAGCAATCCCACATGAGTAAAACGGCCTCTTTGGGCCCATAATCTGATACTCGTCACAAATATATCAAACTATATCAATAGTTTCAAGTTAATAAATATTTACTCTTATCCGACCCATATATTAAAATTAGTGAATTCTAATACATGTATGGAAGTGTCAAAGCCTGGCTCCAAGCTTTTCTTAGAACACGGCCTCTAGGACGAGCGGAGTCTCCTCATACGCTCCTTGTACTGTAAAAGGGGGTCCAGCAGTGGGAGTGAGCTAAAAAGAGCTTCCGATAGGAGAATCGCCAAGTGGGCTACTCGCACAAGTGTTGTGCAATGTTCAATTTAAACACACATTCAAGCAAATGCATGATCCTACTAGAATGTCTACATGACCATCTCAAATCCCAAGTCCTCACCGACTCTCTCACACTCGCCTAAGCCTTGTATGAGAATTTATTGTTTTATTAGTGGACAACCCTCCGATGTATATATATATATATATATATATATATATATATATATATATATATATATATATATATATATATATATATATATATATATATCGAATTGGGCGCTCAGGCGATTGATATATTATTTGTTTGTGTGGACTACCCTACGGTATGAATATCGATTGGTAAGCTCAGACGATTGATATTTTAAATTTCAGACTACCACTCTAGATAGTGTGTTTTTGAATAGCCCTCGAACCATTTTCTCCAGACTGGAAGTCAATGCACTAACTCTGTAGTCCTAGGATGTTCCGGTGCATATGGAATCTTTATGTATGCCATTTCAGCCACGATCCCAATCACGTGCGAATGTAAACCTGCACATATTCATAATATCCAAATCACACAATCATGTCATGTAATTTTCATTTTCAAACATATAAGAATTAGCTCACTTGGGCTACAATAATCAAAACCTGACAATTTAATTTAAATCACTTTCGAAGCCAAACACATATTTTAAAAATATGATTTTAGAACAACATTTGAGAATAGTGAAACCCTCGGTTACTATTCAGAAAAATCAGCGATTCACTTAGTGAACCCGCAATCCCGCGGTCATTCTCGGCCCCAATGCATACCTAGCAAACATTTAATGCATATAAATTACACAAAGCGCACCCAAACAGCCCGTACCCATACAGTACACTCGATTTGTTTAAAGAATTTATATCGGTCGGTCCCCGAGGTTTGGGGCCAGAGTCGAGCGACCTTTCGCTCGTTACCCTTTCTCGAGCATAGACAAAGCGCCAAAATAGGAATAAAACTCAAGTAGGGAGAGAAAATCCTACCTCGGGGAGTTTGTAAGAGCTCCTTAAATGCGGTACCCAACGAGAAGCCCTTTCCTTAAATGGTTCTTCCTTGTCTCGAAAGGCCGCCGTGGTCGGATTTGTCGTATTTCTAGAGAAAAGTTTCTCTCTCTCTAAAGAACTCTGAAAAAATAGCTCTTTGCATCTTGAAAATGCATTTCCGTTTTGCTTAGTTTATGAAGGAGAAAGAAACATATACAACTTTGTCCTTTATTGACTTAAAAATCAAATCCATGTGACCATTATGTCCATAACTACCAATTTTGATGTCGGCACACAGTGATCATTTCATCATTTATCTCTCATACCATATGTCACATGAGTACGTGTTATATATGACTTTCTTCACATCGAAAATCGTTTTACGGCACCAGAACCGTGATGCCTCGTAAAACGTGCCAACTCCGACTGTCTCGGAATTCGACGAAATTTTACGTGCAAGCTAGATTTCGCAAGATGATTCCAACGGTATAATCCGTTTCGTCATCCAAGATCTAGAGAATTACTTCCGGATTTTTAACCGAAATAACAATTTTGTAATCGAAATTACGATTTTGCCCTTATTCCAGAAATTAGAATTTCTCGGGTCTTACAGTATAAAAAATAATTTAAGTAGCTTAATGATTAACATCGGTTGAGAATAAAAATTTCTCAATACGATCCAATTGCTTCTTCTCATGATTCATATGCTCTTACTACTTCTCAAGGATCTAATGTGTATCATTCAATTCAGTAAATGTGTTACTCAACTCAGGACGAGTATTGTGTAATTCTTTAACTCTTTTGCTTGATTATCAATTATCTCACATAGTTTAGTTTCTACAGTGTTGCTCACAGATGTCGCGAGTAGAGACATTGTGTGAGAGTCTAAACTCAGGAAACCCTCCTCAAAGTTATTGCCAACAACACGTTTAACAATTTCTTTGGGCGACGAGGAGTGTACCTCCTTGATCTGAGGTTCTTGTTCAATTTCTCATCTTTTCCGTATAAATTTAAGAATAAAAGAGTGTTAGGGAATAAAATAAATATATGTAGTATAACTTTTTAAACTTTTGGACCATGAACACATGAAATTAAACAAATCAGAAGGAAATATCACATAACTATTATATTTATTAATTTAAGAAAGTAGCCTACAATACTTACATAAACAACTTGAGCTTTTTCACTACTCCAACCATTTTTGACATTGTAATGTGTAATATAAAAGAGTTTAATCTCTCAGTGGCCTTCCTCTAATTAAGCATGCAATAAAATAAAAAGAAATAAGGATAAACTTTATTCTTTAATATGGTAATCTAAATTATAAATGTGAAAAATATAAGATATAAGGGTAAAATTCAAACAGAATTAAATATAACTTTTAACTTACTTTTTTTTCCAAATAATAAGAAAGATAATTATCCTAATCAGTATTCTACTTGGGTTTTCAATTAACACAATTTTTGGTGCTTTTTCTTCATGAAATTTTTTTTTCAAAATCATAAAATAATAAAATATTACTACACAACTAATAAAATTAATATAGAAAACTACTTATTTTCCAAGCTAAGTTAAAAAAAAAAAAAAAAAGGCAGAACCATCCATTTCCAAACTTGTGCATTGGTTAACAAAAAAGTGTAAAAAAAAAGAAAATTAAGGTGGATGTTTAGGGTGAGAGAGTGTACGTGATGTAGCCATTTATGTACTCTTGATAGGAGTAGGAAACGACAAGTGCTGGAGCTTGAATGCAAGCCCAGGGCAGAGGCCCAAACCTTTGCCTTATGAAAGGAGTTGGGGCACAGACCCAATAAAGAAGCTCGACCCACAGTGAGATCCTACCCATGCCAAAGTACATGGGCCCAAGCCTAGAACTGAAGCCACCCTACCAAGTAATCAAGTGATATAGGCTGTCCAAAAACTCGTGTGAAAGGGAAAAGTGCCCAGTCTTCATGATCCTTTTGATTAGGAAAAAGGGATCTTGTGATCAAAACCATCTATTATCTTAAAGTGGGTCATGATAAGGAAAATGAACCTCCTCACTTGATAGGAGAATGCAGTATCACCATCTAACAAGGAAAATAACCACTATTTCCCCTTATAAATCACAGGCCATTCCCACCACTAGTGCGATAATAACGCCATAAAATGGTTGAATTCTTTCCTTCTCATAAGAAAGAAGCGGCTTAGCCAGCGGAGGCGTGACAACACACCCTCGCCGAGGATCATCGTTCTGTGAAGGTTGGGTTATACCATAGAGCGAATCTTAGGCAGAGCCAATGACTCAGCTCATTGATATGGTAGAAAAGCACCATCAATTTGAGTGCGGAGTTTTGCATTAAAGGAACGACAATTCCTTCTATGAAGTAAAACTAAATTCGCGATGGTGATGGTATCGGCCCTAAAACACTTGAAGAGTCACGCTAACCCCTAGGGCCTTAAGATCGTGAGTACTGAGATGGCAGGCCACGAAGATGCTCTTGAAACTCTGCTGAGCGGCGTGTGTGGTGGATATAAGTGCTGCCAGCAGATGGAGACGGAGGAGCTCACCGAGACAAATGCAAGCGACCACGAAGAGCAACAACACCACGGCGGCTTCTCGGCGCTGCTGAGGAGAAGGAGAAACTAAGTAGAGCGAGGAACATGATCCTATCGGCCGGAGAGGATCTTAATGAGTGGCAGATCATAGGAAGGAACAAGCGGAGGTAATGGACCCATCCTTTATCGGCCACGAGATAGGGAGACGTCTTGGGAAGGTGTTTGGGACGACGTCGATGAAACTACGGCTACATGGAAAGCATTGAAAGGGTGAGCTCGGTCTCCATGGATGGCAGTACGACAAGCGAGAGTCCCAGTTCACGGTAGAATCTTCTGCCTCTCTGACCAAAGTTTAGAATTCCTCAGATTGAAACGTTAGACGGAACGAAAGATCTTATAAACCACCTCAATACCTACAAGAATAAGATGAAGCTACACGGATGCAGGGGATCTTGGATTCAAGGATCATAAGAGGCTTCCTCCATCCATTCCCAAAGGCAGGCTTACAGCACAGTTCAAGCAGACTCTATATCGTCGATCTCATCTTCTTCAGGCTATCCATCACGTTCGTCTCCCACTTCATCGAAGCTCGGACGTACAGGAAGCTAAGCTATCACTTGCTAACAATAAAGCAGAGCCCATAGGAGAACTTGAGGTCCACGTCACAGAGGTTTGCGCAGTTGTGTTGGTGGGCATCAGGATAGGAAGTTTTCCATCAGCGCCATTTGTCGGGCTAGGCGTGTTCGAAAGACTTGATGTTTTCCATCTCAAACAACCCTCAGGCAAGCATAGCCGAGGTGCTCGCCAAAGAAGAGAAATACATCAATAGCGGGAGCGCCACATCTAGTGGGAGCTCTTGGCCTTCGAGGAAAGCGGGGCGAAGAGAGAACAAAGCCCTGGGAGGTGAGGAGACGGATAGATCCACAAGGGACGGAGAGAGCAGGAGAGCGGTATCCAAGAGATGAGGAGCCCAACATCGGGGACCGCTTGGGCCCACCTCGACCAGTGCAGCAATGAATCCTACTAGCGATTGATTCACTTGCCAACTGACCTCGAACATCCGCAGTTCTCGTGGAATGAGCCACGAAAAAAGTTTTGAGGTGGCGGAATCCCAAATGAAGACAAACCCAAGCGAAGGAGGAACTCAATAGTATTGTAATTCCGAGAGGATCATGGACCTCCAACAGATGATTGCATCAAGCGAGGAAAAATAGAATACCTACAATCCAGAAGCGAGGGCATGTCGTAGCCGTGGCCTTAGAAGCTTCGGGACCAGGCACCGCCCCAAATCCCACCTCGTCGACGGCTCCAGCTCAGCTTCCGGCAGCCCTCGGGAGAAATTCGGGTGATGTAAAGGGGATTTGCGAGGGAGGAAGAAATCAACTCGGCCCTAAAGGCTCATGCGCAGCATCGGATCGGAGGAGAGCCAGCTGGAAATAAGCGATATCCTAACCTGGTGACACCGTAACCAACTTTTGGACTCGACATGGAAAGTTTGCCAACATCCTCGTGGCGATCCACTAGTAATGGGGTCGTTGTGGCCAATAAAGCGGTACGGGGTCTAGTTGACGCGAAGCTCGACCAAGCATCATCTTCAGTCTTGCCGATGAAATGGGCGCCGGAAGGAAGAAGCCGGCAGGTCAGCGCCATTTGCGGGGATTCTGGGAGAAGAGTGTTACTGGGTTCAATACAGCTAATTGCTCACTTAAGGAGATCCCCGTGCGAGCCACAATGACGATGAGTTTCCTCGCCAGTGGATGCCCCATCGACACTAACAAACTATTAGCGGAAGCCTCTCGATACCGTGGGCATTCACCAGCTATCATATGATTATCAAATTCCCCAATACGAATGGGGTAGGATTGGTTGAGGAGATCAGTGTAGCAGCTAGGGATTGCTACTCAACATCAATGAAACAAAAAGCGGTTGGCAGTATCTACATGGGCCAGGCTTCGACGCAGGAGATGAGGTAAGCATCAGGCTATGCCCTTAGAAGAGCTGACCCAGAGTAAACCGCGACCATTCGGAACATCTCGTCTACATGGATCAAATTGGCCAAAAGGCATAGGACCTCATGTCCACTTCTTAAAATAGAAATTATAAGTATTCGCTTGGAAGCGGAGGATATGGGAGGAATTGACCATGATAATCACCGCATGGCTGAACATGACCCAGCGAAACCCGAATCAAACAAAAGAAGGAGTTTCAAGTAGAAAGGCGAGAAGGCGATCAATGAAGAAGTTAACAAACTCCTCAAGCCAAAGCCATCACGAAGTAGAATACCACATTTGGTTGGTCAATATGATCTTATGAAAGATATTTATGAATACTTAAACTCTACATTGACCGCACGTCATCAAGCATAGCTGTCAAAGATGGCTTTACTTGTGGATCAGACACTATAGTGGGCCTTCTGGCCAGCCCACGAGCTTCCCGACTTCATGGGTAGCTTTCTTGGGATATAACCCGGTCCAGGAATGGATACAGTGACGAGAGAAGACCTCGTTTATGGTATTTGGGCGAGGTACTTCTTTGTTACCCGGGTGATGCCTTCGGGTTGAAGCAGTGGGAGCCACTTATCGAGGCTAGTGAGCAAAATGTTTCGGAAGCTGATTAGACGTTTATAAGGTATATATAGATGACATGTTGGTAAAGTTAGTTAAGTAGAGACTACGCGTAACCCATAGGCGGAGTCATTCCAAGTCCACGAAAACTATAACATCTTGGTTAAGAAATCCCGGAATAAGTGCACTTGAGTCTCATGCGGAAAATTCTTGGGTTTCATAGTCAACAATGAGGAACAGAGGCAAAATCCAAACCAAGATGAGAGTCGTACTAGACATGCTCTAGCCTTCAAGCACCAAGAAATCAATGCTTGGCGGGAGAATAGATGCTCTGAATGCTTTGTATCTGGATCAGTGACAGGCTTGGCCAGTTGTACCCAGAGATGAGAGAAAGGCTTTCCATTGAAGACTCGTGGGGCTTCCTGAAACATCAACTTCTTTAGTTTAACTTCTCAAGTCTTGACAAAGTATACCGGGGGCTTCTTACCACCTGCATTTGTATCTTGTAGTTTCTCAAACTCATTCCGTACCACGATAGTAATTTGAGACCACAATCTTGGGTCTCACTATGATTAGAGCTCAGGAGAGGGAGAAGCAGATAGTATCAAAGATGGAATGACTCCCCCTTGTCTTTTTGGAAGACAGGCCTGCCCACAACATTACCTTGTGAGGCTCAAGCATTTGGTGAGCTGGCTGTTGCATTGCCGGGGACCTAGAATCTCTGTGCGTAAGCCAGATGGGGATTGGGCAATAGGACCTGACGGAACTTGGTGAGGGGCTTTGGGACCTCTTGTATTTAATAATAGTTTTGCCTCTCAGATGCCGACCGACCGGCGAAGCCTGGTGGCGGCGGCACCTTAGGTGTGCGTGGCGGGGCGGATTCTGAGGAAGCGGTGCGGGTCTGGTCGACCTCCACGGAGGCTGGATTGTGACGTGGAATCGCCCCCACCAATTCGGTTCCAAGCCTCCGATACTTAGCGGAGTATAGGCTGTCATGAAACGGAGGCTTAATCTTGCCCTCCATGGGCGATCAACTAGAGGTATCACGAGTGATTCCCAATTGGTGGTAAATGAGATAGAAGACTCCCTCTGAAGCCGGGGGTGAAAATGATCCTTTACCTCAGGTAAAGGAGCTATGTAAAAAAGTTCATACGGGTTCGGGTCGGGCCGGGATCGAGGCGGAGAGGTCGTGACGGATGCCACTGGCAAAGCTAGCAACACCATCACGAGAGAGATCTAGATGGTAGTGCCCAGGTTGAGGCAGATTCCCAAAACCCTCGTTGAGCGTCGGCTTGATGAAGAAGTGTCGGTAATGTCGATCGAAATTCACCATTCATTGAGGGACCCGCTTTACAAAGGCTTTTCTCACTTCATCCTTAAGTGCGGCAGGAAGGAAGACGCCAATTACATGCTTAGAGAGGTGCACGAAGGTATATGTGGCAACCATGTGGAACTGATTCTTGGCGACAAATACTGCTTGAGACAAGGATATTATTAGCTACAATCTTGAAAGGCCTTATGAAGATTTGGTTAAAAAATGTAAGATTTATTAAGGCATGCTCGGATCTCGCCTCCCCTTGGAACCGCTGGCCTCAATCACCAACCCTTGGCCTTTTCAATAGTGAGAAATTTGGACATGTGGGGCCCCTACCCATTGGGAAGAGCCAGTGCAAGTTTATTGTTGTAGGATTGGATTACTTCACCAAGTGGGTCGGGTGGAGCCATTGCAGCGATCACCCAGACAAAGGTACGTAACTTTGTTTGGCGTTCCATAATTTAAAGGTTCGGAATCCCTAGAGCCCTAGTATCTGATAATGGGAAACAGTTCGACAATCCTAAGTTCAGAGACTTCTGCGCAGAGCTCGGAATCAAGAATTACTACTCATCCCCAGCTCATCCATAATCCAATGGACAAGCAGAAGTCACTATAAGGACTCTCAAGGCAGCCTTAAAGACTAAGTTGGAAAATCTAAAGGGAAAATGGGTTGAGTACCTCCCTGAGGTATTATGGGCATACAGAAATACACGGAGATCAGCAACTCAAGAAACCCCATTCGCTCTAGCATTTGGCACTGAAGCGGTAGCTCCGTGAGGATTGAAATTTAAAATCACCCAGAAGTTGAGTTCTGAATGCGAAGCTGGCAGGAGATTCTGCACTTTGAACCTTAACCTCCTAGAAAAAGCATTGAGCAAGTTCTAAGCGTGCGGGGACTATCATTGTGGCGCGCCCCAATTCTCGAGGAATTGTCTGGGTGACTTGTCCTGCTGCGGAACTACTGTGTCTCATGTCATGAGACCCATACATCATACTCATCAAACATTTAAACCAACTATATCACAATAATTCAAGAGTTGATTACATCACTCTTAATACAATATATATTAAAATTTAGAATTCTAATACATGTTTTACAAAATAAATACCAAAGCCACAATCAGGCTTTCTTCTCAAATGACCTCTAATGGCGCCGTCTTCCTAAACACTCTGCATTACTTAAAATAATGATCCTCGGCCAGAACGATCAATGCCCGATGATTGAATTATCCTACATGGGTTACTCCCCACCTAAGTGCACATGCAATGATTCAACATAAACACATTCAAGCAAATACATGATACTACTTGAATGTCTACGTGAAATATGGGGTGATGAGAATGTGACTCACCCTTTCCCACTTCACCGAGTCTCACTGAGGAAACTCCCTCACGCATGCCTAAGCCAAATGCGAGAAAAACATTGTTTTCAAAACAAAAGGTTTTTGTTCTCGAAAACGTACTACCGAGTTTTAGTAAATATATTGGACTACCCTCCGAGGCGAATTGCTGGATCATTTTTCCGAAACAGTCATGGGTCGGCCTCCGAGATGAACTGTTGGATCACTCTCCAAGGCAATTCTTCGGAAAATCTTCCCTTGAAATTCCTTTCACGACCATTTTCCATTTTTCTTTTCTTTCATTTTCTTTCATGTCATGCACTTACACCTACCATTCTAGGGTGCCTCGGTGCATATGGAATGCATTATGCCATTTCCAAACAATTCATGCAACACATGCCAATATATCATCATGCATATATCGACAAAATTCACATACATACCACATGTTATTTAATTCCTTATCATGCATCAAATTAGCTCACTTGAGCTAATCAACAATCGATTCAATGGCTCACCTGCAATTATATTTTATATAATTCGACCTCATGTGAACACATTAAATTCCATGCATTAACATTTTTCTTTCACACAATTCAAGCCATCCAATTCAAGCAATATTTTGCTTGCAACCCACATGAACCATTTTCGGTCAAATCAAGCAAGCGAATTTGTTTTAACGAGTCCCAAAGGCGCATGATAAGGCTCAGGTGGCGGCCATCTCTCAATGCTCGGTTCCAATTTGTGGAATCGAAATCCATGTGCATTCAGGCCCAATGACACCCAATTCATAATTTATTGCATAAATTATCACAAAACTCACCCAAACAGTCCCTAAACAAAACGGGTTCCAAATATTCCAACAATTCAATCCCAAGTTTTGGGACCGACCCAGAAACTGGCCACTCGCGACCTCGAATCCAGCAAATCATTCCTGAGCTCTTAAAACCAAAAATAACCGAGTAGGAGAAGACCCCTACCTCTTGGAGTTGTCGAAACCCCACAAAACTGGTGCCCATGCGTAACCCTTGCCGCGTAGAACAACTTTGCTTCTTGCTTTGTGCGATCAAATGATGCAATGGAAATCTAGAGAGAAGTTCTTGACTTTCTTTAAAAACACCCTCAGATTTTCAAAATCTTGCTCTCCCTCTCACCACTCTGGGTTTTAGCTCCAAATGGAGAAAGCTCTTTGTTCCCTCTTTGCCACATGTCAAGTTTTAATTGGTTGAGAGTTCATATCACCTAAATCCTGACTTTGGATTTTATCGATTAGGAGATGCCATATGTCACCCGTAGACCCCACACTTGAGCTTTCAGTTGATAATTATGCGACGTGGCACCTTGTGAGCCACTCAAAATGCGCCAAGTGTACTAGCACTCGCTCGTTGCCTCGAACGTCTGGTCCGTATCTCGGGGTCGTGAAATTGACGTGGTAAATTTGGAATTCAGCGAGGCAATTCAGCTGATAAAGTCCGTTTTGTCATCGAGATATAGAAATTCTAGATTTTATTTGAAGCCAGCCCATTTGCCCTTTTTCAAAAAATTAGATTTTCTCGAGGTTTCACACCGATCATAGAAAAACTGACAAAATATTACGTAGAAAGTGCGTACCGGGAGTTTCAAGCGACGACCTAGTTAAAAAACTCTGCTATGAGAAGACCCACCCATAGGAAGCTAGAATGGCCAGGAAGGGCCCTATGTTGTATCGCGAATAGTCCGACCTAGCAACTATGAACTTCAAACATAAGAGGGAAAAACCATGCCACATTCTTGGAACGTTGAGTACCTCAGGAGATTCTACCAATAGACCTTGGATTGTAGCTTTTAATAAGAAATTCACAGTTTTACTTTAATAAACAGTCTTTGTGTTCATTTTATTTGATTAATATTCATTGATCGTCAAAAAAAAAAAAACATCGAGACAATTACACACGTTTCCAAAGCGCACTTTTATTTAGGTTATCTCAGTGAGATTGTTCTCATCTCGAGAGAAAATTAAAATCAACAAAGACGTTCTCTTCATCAACCGTTCTCTACATCCCAGAAGATCGCGATCGACTGACACCAGATCAAGGCAAAAACCACAAGAGAAAGAGAAAAGGAAGGAGAAAGAGAAAACGAAGGAGAAGGAGAAAGAGAAAATGAAGGAGAATGAAGAAAAGGGGAGGAAAGGAATAATGGAGGAAGCGGGTCTAGTTCCATCAATGGGCAAGACTAGGGAACAACACAACTCCCACAAGGGAGGAACTAGGGAAAAACACAACTCCTACAAATGGTAGAACATTGAAACCCAGTATGGCTGTGATCACCAAACGGGACTACTGCGTAGTAAACTGATCAAACCTGAAGCGCGTCATCATGTACGAACTGGGACCTTTGTTAAGAGGGGAAGAAGGTGGAGAGCGAGTATAGCCTGAGACCTTCAAGGAAGGCGGTTGTTTATAATGAAACTGGAACGCACAGGAGCCATGCGGCTTGTTCCAATTCTCCGTGAATCTGCATTAAAACCGAGCGCTTTCCCGAGGAAAGGAAGATGAAAAACCACGTGGCTGAGTTCCATTAACTGAGGGCTCGGATATCAATAGAACCCGCGTAGCGGGTAAGGAGCCTTGCGGCCGGTTTCAAGCAAGGCCTTGGCTCGGAGGGCCAGCGTGGCTGATTTCAAATGAGCCTTGCGGCTTAGTTTCAAAAGAGCCCCTTCTGGCAGTTTGAAAAGCCTTGCTTCCGGGTTCGACAAAGCCCGTCAGCTCATATCGGGGCCTTGGCCAGTTTAAACCGGGCCCAGCATGGCTCGGGGAACCGGCGTGGCGCCGGTTTGGCTTGAGCCCGCGCTCGGTTTCAAGAGCCCATGCATTTCCGGTTTCGAAAGACGCGGCTCGGGAGCCCGCGTAGCTCGGTTTCAAAGCGCCTTGAAATGGGTTTCAAGAAGGCCTTGTAGCTCAGTTTCAAAGGGACCATGCAGCTTGGTCCTTAAAGAACCTGACAGCCTAAATGGCGGTAGCCAGGAGCCTTGGCTTTCGATTTCGAATAGGTCATGGCTGATTTCCGGAAGGGACCATGCGACTCGGTTCTTAAAGACTTAACAACCCAAGGCGAGTAGCGAGGCCATGTGGCTCGGTTTGGAAGAGCCATGTAGCTCGATTCAGAGGACCATGCAACTCGGCTCTTAAAGACACATGACGGAGAATTTAAATAGCCGGGTAAGTGTGTTTCCGGTTTGAAAAGGGGCCAGTGCGGCGGTTCTTAAGAGGCATATTGAGGCGGAAGACCCGAAGTAGTGATGATGTGTAACTTGATTCGAAGGGCCACGTGGCTCGGTTTCAAAGCGAGCCTTGCATCTCGGTGGGTTTCAAAGCCACATAAGATCGATTTGATGAGGCACGGAGTGGCTCGACCAATCAAGGGCCCGCATAATCGAGTGAAGCCCGACCATCTAAAGATTGGATTACTAGGAAACCTCTACGACATAGGTCGTAAAGAAAACGGGAAAGCAAGAAAGAAGGTAAAGAACAAATATCGATAGAATAACAAAACCAATGCTAAAATTCTGAGAGGTCCAGGCTTAGAGCTTGAAGTCGACCAAAATGAGCAAAGGCTTATACAAAGGGAGCTTTAAGTAATTGAGAATATAAAGTTGCGACGGTCACCATTAGTGCAAGCCTCCCAGCCATGCAAGCTAGAAGGCGAAGCCGGCGGGTGAGAGGGAGAGAGCCGACCTCGGTAGGTCCTCAGCTTCACCGGGAAGAGGAAGCGGGTCTGGGGGTAGCCGGAACACTCTAAGTGCGCGCCGATCCTCGAGAAGCGGACTCTTCCGCCTCCTCTTCATCGGGATCGGGGCGAAAATTGAAGTCAGGCCGGAAAAGCCTTGGCCACTCTGCGTTGGAAAGCAAGCCATTTGGAGGCCTACAAGGTGCAGGCCTCGTTCCTCAGCTCCGATATTACTCCATCCCTATGGTTAACCATAGCCTCCCGCCTTTGGAGGTCCCAGCATAGTGCGTTGCACTCCTCACGTCAGCGCTCCACGGGCTCCTCGGCAAAAAACCTCTCGGCATGATCTGCGCTGGCACAGTGCATAAGCTCCTCATGGCGACTAAACTCTTCATAACCACCCCTGACTCATCTGGACAACCCTTAGGCCCTCTACAACCTTCTTTTCTCGACCTTCTGCTCTCGCCTTTGCGGTCGAGGTGTGCTTCAAGTCGGATTTATGAGTCATAACCTCCTCGACCAGGCCTTGTATTCGAGCTCGCAGCTCAGCCTTCTCGGAGATTAGGGAGGCGACTTGCTGGCTGTTGCTCGCCTCATGAAAAGAAACTCCTCAGTAGAATTGGCCTCCTCCATATGTCCTTTATATAAATAGCCATCTGCCAAGAAACAAGATGGAGTTAGCAGATAACATTAACCTGTGATGAGACGGATAAAGAGAGCTCTCATACATACGAGAGATGGTCCTTGGAGTGATACGAGTTTTGGCCTCCTCAGCCGCCGCAGGCTTCCACCTTCATGAGGTCAGAGTCCCAGTGATAGGCAAGCTTATTGTGTGAGGCTCATGATTATTGCGAGTGAGTCCTCACCCCCCTCAGCTTCAAAGCGATCATCGCTCGCATCTTCCCGCATCGGAGGGGAAGGCGTGGTGTTTTATAGAGGGCTCAGACGAAGATAGGAAGAACTTTCCAAAGGAGGCCGTGGCCTTCTTGAAGGTATGGCTCGAGCGGAGGATGGCGTGTTGCTTTCTTTCTCGGACACCTCGGCGAAAGAGATGCTTTGCCCTCCTAGAACTTGGGCGTGTGATCCCTCTCCTCAACTGAGCGATCACGGAATGATAACCCCGGCTTGAGGCCTTACCGGGTGAGAGGCCCATCTCTGGAGGATCTGGGCCTTGGCTTCTCTTATCTTCTTCTTCGCCAGCAACTAGATACGGGCCTAAAGTTCTCCCCGAGTTGGCCGACTAAGAGGCCCCTGGAGAGTCTCCGGCGCGGGGCGGAGGAGATCTCGAAAAGGGAACAAGGGCTCACACTTGAAGAGCTAGAGATGTCAAGACAGATCAAATCGGAACCTCAGAGGGCGACACTATCACGCTACTTCCTTGTCCTCGGGAATTAAGGTTCGGACGGATACACAGAGGCAAACGCCTTGAAGTAAGTACAGCTTAACTGCGACCCTTAAGGGTTGACCTACTATTAGGATAGAAACTCATGCAAAGTTTTGAGGCGGTCCATCATGTCCGGAATCCCCAACATATCGTCCTAGTTGACAGGGTTGTATTCCCAATGTGAGCCCCAGACAAAGTAAGCGCTCTTTCGATGCTTGTGGGAAGAAGGGAGATAGGAAATGATAGTTCGAGTTAGTGGCACAGCGAAATATACAAGAAGCCTTCCAAGGCCTCCTTCCCCATTTAGAATCCAACAAAAGCTATACTAGGGACCAGGGGCCCTTATCCTCGCCAAAGGCTGACCAAGACTCCTGAATTAGAAATTTGGGACGGGCACTTTGTGAAATCTTTATAGAGCGGCTTTTGATGGAAGGGTGCAAGAGAGAGCGAGACCATTCTTAAGGCGCCTCAAGAATGAGACCATCTTGGGAGCAGGAACAACGTAAAGCGTGAGGAGATCAAGACAGGAGGAGGTCCATAGCAGTATGAAGGTTTTGGCTTATGAGGGGCTCGACCGAGGAGCCCAGGGCCCGACCTCAGTACCTGCAGCTGACCCTCAAATATTCGGAGCCAAGGATACACAATCTCTGTCTTCCCCTGCCTTGCAGCGGAGGAAGATAACTCTGGAAGGACCCAGTAACCTAAGCGTGAGGCCCAGTCGAGTCACTTGATTTCCCAGGCAGGATACTCAGTAGAGGCCTTCCCTTTATGCTCGTACCTAGAGCGAAGACCAGAGGAAGCATGACTGTGTTAGAGAAGAATGAACAAACAACAAAGAGGTGGGACCACTAGCTTGACACACCCAACAACTGAAATTTAAAGCAGGAAAGAAAATAGGAGAAGAAGAAGAAGAATAGAACTAAGGAGGAAAACAAGGCTTGACCCTTAGAAGACGGGACTGACGACATCACAAGCGTTCTAGTGCTGATTAAAGACCTTCCAAACTGTAGAAGAAGTGGAAAAGTGATGAGGAATGTTTCTAAAGATATGAGAAACCTTGATCAAAGCGGGTAAAATCAATGACGCCATCATTCATCACTGACGTTTATGGCCCGATAAAGCTTAGATCAAAACACAATACTTACTAATACATGTGGGAAGCCATAATAGTCCCAGCGAGTTCGGCCTTGCCTAAGCTTGCTTCAACCAAGGGTTGGGGGGCTACTGATAGGGTAGAGAACGACACTTGCACAGGCCTGGCGCAGCTGGGACATGAATTTGAAGCCTGCGCATATGAAGGGAGTTGGGGCACATGCCCGATAAAGCTCAGGCCTGATGAGTCTCTACGTACGAAGTACATGGGCTGGGTAGAGGCTGAAGCAATCACTGCCGGGTAATCAAGTGATATAGGCGATTAAAAAACTCGTGTAAAGGAAAATTTTGATCTCCATAGTCAGCTACTGTAATTAGGAAAGGATCTTACATGATCCTTGGCTCACTCATTTATCCCTTAAGGTCGGTCGTGGAAAGAGAGCTCCTCTTGATGGGAGAGATCGTGTCACCATCTAACAAGGAAAGTAACCAGCTATTTTCCACTTATAAATACCGACCCTATTCCACCATAAAAGTCACCTTGATAATAACGCTATAAAATAGTTGAATTCAACATTCTCATAAGAAAGCGGCTTAGCCATCGGAGACAGCGTAGGCACACCGTGGATCATCGCTTTGCTACTGTGCGGGTTGCGGAGTTGCCTGCTGACCCGATCAATGACGGGCCAGTTTGACTCAGCTCCATTGATGTAGATAGCTTCCATCAGCTACTATGAGATTTATAGGTGGGTAGTGTAGCACTCTATTGTAGGTAGAGTAAATTTGTGAAAAGATCATGAAAACAAACAAAATCAAAATTTTATCACTTAAAACAATTGAATTAAAAACAAATATTTGAAAATTTTAATACACTTTACGAAAAGGAATGAAAAAAAATAATTTTTCACATGAAAAAATAAGAATAACTAGTTCTTGAACTAGAAGCAAATATTTTAACAATTTAATACTTTACGAGAAATAGATGAAAACGGAAAAAAAAATCAATTTTTTTCTCATATAAAATAAAAATTCTTGAAATAAAATCAAATATTTGAACAAGTTAATACACTTTCTAAAAAGTGATGAAAATGGAAAGAAATCAAATCTTTTTATCACATAAAATAACAACACTTTAACTTTAAAACAAATGTTGAATAATTTATTACACTTTTGAAAAGAGATAGAAAGAAACAAAGAAAAAAATCAGAATTACTCTATAAAATAACAACTATTAAGACTAAAAACAAATATTTGTTTCCTATTAAATTTTCTTTATATAATGTATTTTGACCTTAGACACTCTTATATACACTTTTAATGCAATAATATGACAACTAGTGCATCATAGGCCTCTTGCCCTACAGACCCACACTTAATATGACAACTAATGGTTGAGTTATAAATATAAGATTATTAATATGATTGATTCAAAGATTAGATAAGATATAGCCATAATATTATTATATAACTCAAAATAATGTAGTAAAAAAATTAATTCAATACAAAAAACAACCTAAACATGAGAAAAGACAAAGAAACATTTAAGTATTTATAATACATTCAAAGTTATCAGTTGGAGTTACTTTATTTAGTGATTTGCAAAATTTTATTTTTGAAAAAGTATCAAGATAGATTCATGTCAGAAATAGACCAAATATTAAAATTTCTTTGAGAAAAATAAAATCAAAATTAACAAAATATCAATTTTTTTAAACAACCAAATATCAAAACCTCTTTGATAAAAGAATAATCAGACAGAACTAAACAAAACTAATGCCAAACTAGGAAAAATGCTTGAGGTTCACCCATTTGTTGATTTAGAAGTATTTGAGGTAGAGAGGAACCCTAATATGAAAAAGCCTTTTGATCTTTATATTTTTATTCCTCTAACAATAATAATAAATAATTAAAGTTTATAAATGATATAAAATTCTATATATAGTTTCTATAATTTTGGTCTCAACTAATTTAGAAAATTAACTTTTCTACGCCTTGCACACAGACACAACTGGTAATATGCATAAGTACTAAAGGATCTATCAGAGATCTATCTTGAAAAGAAAATCTTTGAAATAATAAAAAGAAACTTTGTAGAAAAAAAGGAGCCATAAAGGAAAAATAAAAATAAAAACCGAATCTTTGGGCTCCAGCACATGGAAGTTGCATTCCTAATTTAGCAGATCAGTGTAAAAATAGCTTTTACTTCTCAGTAACTCATAAGCTTCAACACTCATAAACTACATTTGAAAACTTCTTTTGAAAAGTATTTATAAAAAGTATCCTTATAAAAATGTAAAAAATGAATTGAGCTTTATTCTAAAGTACTTTACATGTTTACGGTCTATAACTAGATATGGAAAGTTACGGCGCGACACAGTAGACTGACATTTAAAACTCTACGATTTTGTGTTCAGGGTTGATATAAATCACATTTGAGTTAAATTTGTGTTGACCCACTTTATAACTTTTGTTTTAATAAATGGGCTATATTAAGTGTCGTCATAACCACGAAATTGACCACAGAATTTACTTGTTTAATTATATATAAATTAATATTTTAAACCGTTTAATATATTATTGTGTTAAATATTTAGTATTTTCTTATAAATTATAATAATTTAAATGACCAAATTAATAACTGGATTATAAATGTCGTATTTACTAATAACTAATTGGGTGATGTTAATTTATTTAATTTTGACACGATTATTATTCATGCCGTGTTCGAGTTAGTGAATACATGAGTAGATTACTTATAAGTTGACATGACCCAACTTTTTATCATGACACCAATTCACCCTATCATAACTTTCTATTTTTAATTAAAACTAAGATTCCAATATTTTAAAGTAAAATCAATATGATGATATTATATTCAAACGGTAATAATTTTTACGCGATTCAAAATAATTTGTAAAGCTTCAGAAAAATCTGATTCTGAAAAATGGCAAATATTAATTTTTGCTGCCTTACAAGTTGAAAACACGAAATTTTCTAGATCTCGGATGACAGCGGGACTGCCGTTGGTAAATGTGAAATTTAGTGGCCCAGTCGAATTTCGTTGGATTTCGAGATAGTCGGAATTTCACGTATTTGAAGGCATGAGTGTCGGATGACACATGAAGTGGTGCTACATGGCATGACCATGTAGATGCCATATGACAAGCTTAGAGGAGAACACATGGCATGAGAGCCATGTGGTGTGGCACTTGCCACCTAATGCATGTGTCCATGTGACACATGGCACATGGCAAATGGAGCATATAAAGGACACATGGCAAATAGGAAAGCGAGATGAGATTTCATCTTGTTGGATCAAAAAAGAAAAACAATTTGGTGGGGAAGAAAGAAAAGGAAAGAAAGGAAAATAAGAAAAAGGAAAGAAAGGAAAGAAAGAAAAGAGGAAAAAAATGCGTTAGAAGGAAAAATGGGGAAAGAAAGGAAAAGGAAGGAAGGGAGGAGAGACAGGTTCTTTACACAAATTTTTCCATTGTTCCAAGCGATTACAGAAGCCGATGGCCAGAAATTAAAGTTGGTCTACTCGTGAGAGCTCTGGTAGGTGCAAAACAAAGAAGCATAGTTTTGTCTACACTTCTTCCTCTTAATCTAAGGGTCATAAATGGGATTTGTGTGGTTGACCCGACATAGATTAAGTTACAGGCGTTGGGACTATTTTCGGGCCGAGTTTGAGGATTTTTTTCATGGCTAAATTTATAATAGATTAATGATAGTCTTGAAATTTGTTAAAAAATAAATAAATAAATAATAAAAAAGCTGAAATTTCATAAGTTGGAGTCGAGATTAATATTTAGAACGGGCAACATAGTAGAGAATGGCTAATTGATGTTGACTAGCATTGCATGTGTTATTACTTGAAATTTTATAACATGCTGAATGTGTTGTAAATATGTTGATATATTAGTGTTATATATATTAGTATGAATTGATGTAAATTATGTGATAATTATCCATAGTACTTAGCATAAAGTCACGGGTTATAAATTGTTCCATGTAAGTGACTGGTATACATGTAACATGAGGAAGGAGCATGCAGTGGCATTTTATTCATAATACACGGAAGCATCATTTCATGGGTGCGAGTGTGGTTTGAGTAAATGACAGCGTTTGATGTTTGATTTAGTGGGATCATTAAATGGGACAGTCCAACGAGTCTCTTAGTTGCGTGGGACGGAAGATATGTGCGGTATCGGCAAGAAGGGACAGATCCCCTTGGGTGAAAACAATCGTCATGAGTGGAACATAGTCCCCCATCGGTGAGCCGTAAAAGTGTGTCTTGGTTTTGGGCCCTACAGTGAAACCAAAAATCCAGCTACCCCGCAAAGTGCATGAATTTTGAATATAAAATGATCATTGTGATGTATCATCCAAAAACTTTTGGTTTATAAACAAATGAAATTGGTTCTGAAAATGATCATTGCATGTCATCCAGAATGTCGGTTTTTCACACTTGGCATAAGCATGTGTAAGGAAGTCGATGAGGACTCGGGACATGGGGCATAATGAGTCTCGTCTCATTTCATGGCATGTAGAATTCCATTTAAAATTGGCATATTCTTCATTGGAATGTTGATGCATGTATTATTGTGTGAACATGGCATTGCACATGCACTCAGGTGGAGAGTAGCCCTTGTAGGGTTATCCTTATTGGGCATTGCTCTTTCGTCGTGGGACCCCCCTTTCGATGACACCCCTATCAGAGGTCAGATTGTGACAAAATGTTTGGAAACTGTAAATATCAGTGTCCAGATATCACTCATTTGTATCTAATATTTGAGACCCATTCTGCATATTTAATTCTAAATATATACAAAAATATATGATAGACTATTTAAACGATAAGTCATTTGCGAGTCCTTTTATACAACAAAACGTATACATGTTTGGATTTATGCTCCAAATAATACAAAGACAAAACAAAAACAAAACAAAGCATCAGGCTCTCATCCTTATGCGGTCCCATATCTTGGTCAGGCCTTTTTCCAGGACACATACTGAAGGAGGTCCCATGTGGGGTGACAAAGCCCGATAGAGGATAGCTCCTACAATGGCTACTCCTGTCTAAGTGCCCGCATCTGATGATCATGCTTAATGACAGCGTCACGAGTAAAATGTCTACATGGTGTCATATGTCATGCATGAAATGTCATCATGCCCGGATCTCAAGGTCACTCCACCAGGCTCCTCACATGCATATACGAGTGTGAAAGCGAATCAACGGTATTACCAATGACCCATGTATCGAGCCCTCATCGGCTCACGGTACTAATGTAATTGCCAATGGAAACCCGATCTGAGTCAATCCAGGCTCTATCCACCTGACGCTGAAGTCTATGTGATATGAGGCCAGTGTATCTTCTTTAGGCAACAGAACTTTTCAGCTCATGTCGCGGGTCTCTTACACCCATACAGAACTTTTCGAATAACATCGTGGGTCTCTTACACCCATGTTCCAGGCTTTTCACCTGAGGGGGTTAACGGTCCCCTTCTTGCTTCACCCAACACACATTATTTATATTTCTTTTTATGTTTTAAACCATGAGACATTTATTGGAAGTCGTTCAAAGTACGAGCTCACTACCCATTCCTCAACAATGATAATGGATGACCCCCTATACACACACTTACTTCTAATCACGATGTCTTACGTATATACAATGCTAATGTCCTTTGCATATTATAATGTTACATGTATGGCTACTACATCGTTTATTCTAATGATAAGTGCTTCATGTCAGTACCATGCAACATATATCGCATAACATATAAGTTCCATACATTTTCATGTCAATCTTTATAGATATCGTAGTATCATGCATGTTACTTCATTAATACATGACTAAACAAGTAATGTCATATAGCCTTCCTTAGGCTAACTTGCTAGTGCGTACTAAGCATAGTTAAGGCACTTGGCTCGCCACGAGGAACTGTTGGATATAACAATCAGTATATAAAACCTTGATCCTGATCGAAGTCATTTGTTAAAAATTACAAAAAGATTATATACTCTTATTACACAATGACGTCATCAGGTTACACAAGATGTAATTAAAGCGACCATATTGGACTGTTACAAAAGTTACATCCTCATAAACTCTATTGGGGGCGGCATTAGTTGCGATGATATATGTCAACGGCCATATTTGGGCCACTGGAAAAAGGAAGAGAAAGTATATTGGGGCCACTACGGAAAAAAAATAGGAAAAATAAGAGCAGCCACATTGGGGTCATTACAAAAAAAAAAAAAAAAAGAAAAAGTGGATGTTTGTTTAAATCCCCAAGAGGGGCACCTCTGCCAGGCTCCTCCACCACTTTTCTACGATGTACCCCAGCAGCTGCGTCTTTAGAGGATGCCGAGACAGGGGGGGCTCGTACAGGAACACTCTGAGAAGAAAATTTAGAGTGTAGACTCTGATGTTTCTCAGTTGAGTGTCATCAAATATTATGTTGATTCAAACACCCGCCATATGTGAAAAGACGGATCCATGCGCCTCGACGGGTAATTCTCCATGGCTCCATATCATGTAGTTCACAGATAAGAGGAAAAATCGCAACAAGTGAAAGACTTTATTATGGATAAGCAATGCTCGAGTTAGACCCTTATATAAGGGTGAAATATGACATCTTCCCATTATTTGACATAAAATAATACCACAGGGCCTTTGTTGGGGCCTTGAAAACATGCTCTTTTCATTACCCTTAGCCGACATGTTTTACCGCGCGTATTAATTTCAGTCTTGCTTTATATTCAGGTGACAGTACCATTCACGGAGTCTATTGATTTTAAACCCGTCGCTCCATTGGTCAGCTGGTTGGTAGGCCCTCTGTACGCCACGACTTTGGGCACACTACCACCTCCCAAAAGACAGTTAGGATCTAAGCCTGTGGCACTTCAAAAAAAAACCAGACAAGGCCTCCACTTTGTTGGTACATGACCAAGCCCTACGATGGTCATGGCAATAGGCTATAATCAAGGCTTTGAGAAGATAATGGCTTGCACTGCCGGCCCTGGGCTAACCACCTTCTAACTTAGCATTAATGTATCCTAGAGCGACCATCCCCTAATAATAGTTAAGGAGAGCGGTTGCACGAGGAAAAGGAATAAACAACTAAGCTTAAGCAGAAATTATAAAATGGGTGGCGTTAGGTGAAGTAAAATAAACTTAAATAGTAAGTAGGCAAAGGTGTATTTCATTTAAAGCACCAGATTTGAATAGTACACAAATGATTGGGCTCTTAGGCCCAAGAATCCCTTTTAAAGTTTTAATTAATTAAGAATAGAGAAAGAAGGGCTAAAGTCTACCATGGTCCTCGGTAGCAACAATCCCCACCGGCTCCTTAGCCCCCTTATTCAAAGGAACTTCGGTAGTTGTGGCCTTGACATGCTTTAGGCAGGGGCACCCGAGGTTCCTGAGAACTCAAAGAGCGGCCAGATTCGATGGAATTCAGACCTCCCAGGACCTACGGGCCGGATCCTCATGAGATGTTGTGTTTGAGAAACACACTTTGCATCCTATAGACAAAATCACCTCCAGAGCCTTCTGGTATTCCTCCTCCATGGCCTCCTTGTCCTTATCGGCTTGAGACTAGAGAGAAGACACCTCGTCCTTGGCCGCCCTAAGCTCTAGCAGGAGAGACATCTGATCAACCTTTTATCAGGTGACCTTAGACTCGGCCTTACGCCTAGCCTCTTCTGCTACCGCCCTGGCTTCCTCCATAGTAGCTAGGACATCTTTGATCCTAGCCAAGTTACCCTCCAGTTTTGCCTTGCGTCGCCCATTGGAAGGGCTACTAACCAGGCAACCTGAGCTTCCTCCTTAGCCTCGTCTCTATCTTTTTCCTCACTCGTCGTCTTCTCGGAGCCCTCCTTGGCCTTTCATTCCATTCCCAATATTTGGATCGAAACTGGGCGCACAAAGGATGCTACAGGGTGCGGTGCTCGGGAGAGAGCCCGATCATGTAAATTTGTAACCTCGGCATCTCCGACTTACAGCGAAGCTCCATGTCTTTGGCGCCCCATGTTCTACAGGGTTGTAAGTAGCACGAAGAGAGAACATTAGAAGGAAATCATAACATCAAAGCAAACAGTCAAACATCAGAGGTTCAACCATACCAGTTCGGTAGTGTCATCGAAGTCATGGTTGCACATATACATCTCGTCCTCGGCCACGTACTGGTAGGACCTCTTATCTAGGCTAACGAGGAAGGGGATAGGTAAACCATCTAATGAGCCACCTCACGGTAGGAGGAAGTTGTGAGAGTAAAGATCTCGCATGCGCGATGGAAGGAGTCCCTCTAGTTGGGGGCCTCCGGTGGTTGCCAGGCGGCGGGTTTCACTTTATCACCCAGTCGGTTGTAGGTCTGGCCCACTCCATTGGCTCAACGTATGAACTAAGCACCCCGACTATCGAGGGGCCATGCACCGTCAATTGCAAACAGTCGCCACGGCTGCGGTAGCGGCGCTCACGGTGGCAAGCCAGACTCATTGCCAATAAATTCTTCGATCAAAATCTCATCCTCTAGCGATGCACAAGCCTTTCGGGGGAGAGCATCCTGAGGCGGCGGCCAAGCAATAGAGCCCAGGACCTCGAGGACTCGTTTCGACGAGTCTGCAATCTGTGGATGGCTTGGACCTCCTCATCGGATCTAAATGACTCGAGAATGTGTCACTCGGAACCTCGAGGTCGGGTGTGGTCCTCTCCTGAGTGTTGGCAGCTCGCTTATGCATTTGCATAACAAATCCAGTGATGAGGCCAGACATTTCAACCTTCTCTCTTCGGTAGAATAGCTAACTACAAGATTCGCCCGATCGATAATCCCCTCCAATTCCTCACCTACAACCTTTACCTGCCTTGACTTCTTCTTCTTCTTTGTCACCTCTTAGGGGGTAGGCTTGGGGTCACGGTAAGGTAAGATAATACGGCGGAATAAGGGGCTCGCCTTGCTCTGCCTAGGAAGAGCCTCTAGGCAGCGACTTTAGAAGGTCAGTAAGAGCAAAATGCTCGCCCATGTGTTTCTCATTTGGGCAAAGGATGAAGAACAAGCATTGTGTAGGGAAAGTTGGCACCCAAATCTGCGGGGTTGTTGCAAAATAGAAAGGGCTCGTGATGGTGCTCCCTCTACATGATCTCGGCGTCGGCGAATGCGATCCAGTACTACGCCCTTGCATAGTTGTCTAGCTGGCCTCGTCTGCACCTATATATAAATCATCAAAAAGATAGGTATGTCAATACACCTACAACCTAGGGAAGTAAGAGATATACCAAAACAGGAGCGTAGACAAGGCGGGAATGTAAGAGGCTAGTTCAGTTAAGAGGAAGCCTTAGAGGCCAAGGATTTCATACCACCGAGCCCTTAACTAGGACTGACCCGCATTTGCCTCGGAGCTTGGGGTCGGGGGCCAATTACAAGTGCGGCCAGGGGACTATGTCGACATGGACGGGCGGCCCCAGTCCTGACTTTAAAGTGTAAATAAAGCATATCTCCACTAACCGAGATGTCTGACTAGTAGAAGTTCAACTATGGCTGCAACCTATCAAAAATCGGAAAAAGCGTTAGAATATATGAATGCGGGGAGGTGCTCGGGTAAAGTGCGAGGGCGCTTCACGTGATGGAATGGGGAGGCGGCCAAACAATAGTACTCAGTGTAAGGTAAATGACATTATCTGCCTCCTCAAAAGTTAAGGTAGGGACGGGCTGAAAGTGAGCATGTAAAAGTTGGTAAAAATGCTGACCCATGCGCGCAAGTATACGCATCGAGTTCACGTAGTGTAGTGGCTAGTTAAGTGTCGTTCCCACGAAGAGAAGCATGCTAAGTATTGATTTAGTGACCTAGATAATATTTGGATCCAGTCTTGCTTAGTATGAATAAATTAACTAAAATAAAAGAGAACCTAATATTAAAATTTTTGTTTAAAGTAGTGATGAAAACCCCGGAATTATTGCCTTCACCTACCACACTTGATGGATTTAACTGAATAGCATTTATTTAATATACCATACGATTTTGTGTGGGTTGATCGTGTCTACGGATATTCTCTCTCGAGATACCAGCACTTTATCTCGTAGTGGGGTGTGTGCATCTACTTTAACCCCTGAGCTCGAGATGCCTTGATTGTACAAACCACAGTGCGCTACACGGAGCAGCGGGATATCTCTATTCCTACGGTTGACCAAGTGTTGCTTTGCCCATGTCCACTACGAGTCATCATCTCTTGATTATCGGACTCTAGCATTAGCATGCCACAGTGGCTGAAAAGGAAGCTGGCATGATTTAGACAAGGAAGTAAAAACAACATAGAAATTCATATCGATATTAAATAAAACACAATTAAAGTATTAGTCCATAATGGTGCAGTTAGGGTTAGAAAGCAAAAACATGGGAGAGAAAGGATTAGCTCATAGTGATTTTCATTACAAACTGAAAGATTTCCAGCATCACACGAATTAGAGAAAGGAATACAAAAGAAGTCGTCTTCACGATCTCTCGGAATCCGTATTCATCGATCTCTCTCTATCCGCCTCTCCTTCCTTTCATTTTGTCTCCAATCCCCCATTTTTGCCTCGAAATCGCTCCCTTTTTATACCTCGGAACTCGGGCCCATCAATGGCCCACATACATGAAACTTTAGAGCCCGTTTTGGAATGGGAACACTGCTCTCTGCGAGCAAAGGGAGCTTCGCTGCGGCGTACCTAAGGCAACCATACTTTGTCATTCAGGTTCGCTACGGTGTAGGCTCCCTTCGCTGTTGTGAAGTGCTACGTCGCAGCGTGGGTCTCCTCGCTGCTATGTACCCAAGACAATCTCTGCTGCACTTCTTTGTTAACATTCTCATTTAGTCCTTTCTTCTATTAACTTCCTTTTTTTATTCCAATATCGCTATGTTCTATGAAACATTATAGTATAGGGGATTAGTATGATATCGGTGAATGGATATGAGATCATTTTGGATGGTCTCAAAGCTTCCCATGAAATTGTACTATGATGTGCATGATTCCTCCCGATCAACACCCCCAAACTTAGCTTCTTTGGTTGTCCTCAGTAGAACATATCTAACAAGGCCTTATGAGGATAAAGTCTATTCTACTCGCATGAAAGCGATATGGGTAAGTACATGATACCATGAAGGGATTAGCAAGAACTAGATCAAAGATCAGGGGACTACATGGTTGTTCAACTTTTAAGAATCCGCACTAGGTCAGTCTCGATTGACCTAAGTAAGTCGACTCTGACACTAGTGCTGATGTTTTCTGAAAGTCCCAAGTGGGTTAAAGTGTGATACTCCGATGTATGGATTCGGTACATTTCCCAAGGCTTGATATAGCTCACTTTATTTGGGAATATCTTAACACGGAGAAGGATGAGAACACACCAAGAGAGGTTTTAGGTGAGGGGTTCTGTAGCGAGGGGATCCATTGGTGACCCTGGTGAGTGAAAGACACCCAGGGCATTAGGTTCCGCAGAGACTTCACCCAGAACACTCGACGAACCTCGAGGTCCTAGATTGTGGAGATCATCCATCCTCTGTCCCTTAGCGGGCAGTGAAGTCAATGGCTCCCGGCCGGTGTAACTCAGGGGCATTTAGCTTCCCAAAAGCCCCTTGAATTTCGGGTTAGATTAGATTGATCCACTTATTATTATTTGTGTTTTTATTTTTCTTGTTTTTTCTTTTTTTTTAGATATATATATTTGGGGCTCAAGGTGATCCTCTTTTTCTGGGTGTCCCGTCACTTGGAGTGTTAACTTCCTGGGTTCGTAGAACTCTTGCATGGTGAGTCTGGAGTCAAAGCATACCCTGAAGATCACGTGTGTGTGTGTGTGTGCATGATAGCCTACTTCGGGAATTGATTTCTTAAGATCTAAGAGGGGTGGTCGGACATGGTTATTCTCGAATTTATACAACGCAGTCCCAATTGTCAAACAACCCTAGAGTTCCCTATTTCATTAAAACACAGGCTTTCTGCAATTACTATGACTCCCCTTTTTGTAATCATGGTCAACTAGAGCTGAGAACAATTGAAACCAAATTTGGAAGTCGCCATATCATAATATTGCCAAATGCAAATATGTTGGTACATAGAGACAAGGCTCGGTCTTTAAACATGCTAAAACACACTAAAACAACCAAAACAAACTAAAACGGTCGAAAACCTATAACATGTTTCAAACCATAAAAGTCTGAAGTATATTTTCCACCTGATAGGACCACATGGGGCAAACGGATGGAAAGAAGTATACGGAGGACTATGACTTCACTTTGCATTACCATCTGGTAGAGCAGATATGATGAAGCGATGCACTGATCGGAAGTCACAGGGAGTATTGGCTAGTGTAGCTTCCTTGGAGTGGCAGATGCTCAAGACTATGGGACAGTTTAGGCTACAGTATAGTGATCAGGCTTAGGGAGCGCTAGGGAGTTTGGTAGCTATGCCATCCATATTGGGCAGCATGATTGAGTCCTAGGGTCGGGATGCAGAGATATCATCCATCAAGGGCCGAGTGCGGTCGGTGCAATTGATGGAAGGTGGGCCATCGCGCGAATGGTAGTGCTTTAGTATAGGGGGCGGGTTGTGGTTCCACTGGTTGTGGAACGGGAGGGGATCCTCCAGGAGTTCTACTACTCCCGTTTTGTTGTGCACCCAAGTGGCATGAAGATGTACCGAGATCTTCGTCGCCAGTATTACTGGAGCGAAATGAAGAGACACGTTGGAAATTTTGTTCGACGATGTCTCACGTGTCAACAGGTCAAGGCTAAGCATCGAAGCCAATGAGGGCTACGCCGACCATTAAGAATTAAGCGGGTGATGGGAGCATGATGAGCTTAAGTCATCCATTTTCGGTCCATTTTTCTGATTGATTTTTATAAAAAAAGTGATTTATGTTTAGAAATATGGAATAACTAACCAAGCATTATACGTGGAATTTAAGAAGAGATTTTGTAGTAAAAGGAAACGAGGAAGGTGGATGAGTATTAATGATAAGTGAATTTGAAGGTTCTGTGAAGAGCGCACAAGGATCGAAAGAATACGATGTCGTGAAGCCTTGATCATGATGAAAATTCATATCAAGGTCGCGACCACAAAACCCCAATCGCAACAGAAGAGTAATGGAAGGCAAAAAGAAATTTGAGCGCTGACGAAACTCAAGTCGAGGCAACAATGAATTGATGAAGAAGAAGAATTGCGATCGACATCCCTTTGAATCGCGGCGAATTAAACCGATCTGATAGACAAGGAGATTATTGACGCCGGTAAAATTAGCGACATAAGATGAACAATTGACTGAACATTTATGTCGCGACATCTGGAAGAGGTCGCGACATCAACACTGAATCAGAAGCGGTCGCGACATCGACTACGAGAAAGAAGGTGGCGACATCATTCAATGAGTGCGGCGTGGTTACTTGCGAAAGAAGGTCGTGACACCTAGGCGCAATGCGACATCAATTGAGAAGACTTGAGGTGTGACATCGTCGCTGTCAGCGACAGCGAGTAAGAGCAGTGCGACAACGTGAAGGTCTAGCGACATCCGCGCAGAGACCCGGAAGGTCGCGATATCGCGTGTCGCGACATCAAATACAAAGAGTTAAGGTCGCGACAACAAGAAGCGGTCGCGACACTAGAAGTTAGAAAAGCAGGTCGCGACATCATTAAGTGGTTGCGACATCAATTGTGAATAACTAAGGTCGCGACGTCATTCAGTTGTCACGACATCAGACATAAGTAACGAAGGTCGCGACATCATTTAGGCTATCGCGACAAGCGACTCGAGATAATGGCGACGATCACGACCCGCGACCAAACAAAGCCTCTGCGACATAGCGAAAATGGCGAAGAGTGCGACAAAGGCCGATGTCGTGGCATCGACAACCAGGCGATTAATGAAGTCAAAAAGAGGTGCAGGCGAAATTAGGGCCCGACTTGAGAACCACATAAATACTGCATTTGCTGCTAAAGGAGCGCTGACTTTGGTGACTTGAAGAGAGATGCGGGTTCTTTGAAGGCTCCTGTATTTACCCAATTTTCTTTGTTTTGTTTTATTTTTAGATTAGTTTGTTCTTTATTGCAATTTGGATACGAGCGTTAAACATTAAAATTTTAGTGAATGCGAATTCTATTTTCGCTGAGTGCTACATGCGGTTGTTTGAATTTCGGACAAATTTTAGGTCGAACTACCCGGTGCCTATTCTGATTTAACTTTCGTGATCGGTAAGCTATTGTATGGTGTAATCCGATTGATTTAGAAGCCCGACTTCATTAGTTAGCGCTATTGTCGAAATTATCTTTCGCAGAAATTTGTTACATTAATGCGAACTTGATTTGGCAAAATCCTACTTCTTTGGTCTTGTGTATTTTAATTCAGTAGTCAATATCGGTGTCTCATACCCATTAGGGATTGTCTCGGCTCGATTTCGAGGCCCTCACAGGTGACCCTCAGAGAGAGGCATTCCCAGGAGTGATGAACAATTTACGAAGGGTATGTTAACTTTTGATATTGTTGATCCCCAGTGTGCTCACAATGAAATTAAGCCGCATTAAATCCTCTTCTCATGGAGGCGAGGGAATGGGTTGGAGCTTTTATCAATTTAGAAACTGCGGAGAGTTCGCCCTCGGTCGAATAGTGAATTCAATCCCGATAGCAAAGAGATACAATCGAGGAAGAATGAGCTATTCTAATTTTGGAAGAGAAACCGGTATAGTGTAAACCCGTGAAATGAAGCTTAATCTTAGGAGCTAAGGTTTGCGGAGTCCATGTTAATGGTGAGTATTGAGAAAGAAAAATACCCGAGGAACAAGGCAACCCCCAGGATTAAAAGTGGTTATCTAACATTCTGTCTTGAGAGAAGCGGTGGGGTGAATGAGCGGTGGGGTTTGGAGAGATCCCATTTGCCTTTATCATATTCCTTGGACTAGTTTTAATCGTGGTTCATTAAGCATCGTGCAGTGCAATCTGCGGAATTGATGTTTCACAATAGGCGTATTTTCAATGCTCCCTTTAAAAGATATTATTAAATTCAAATTTGTAATTTTATTATTTAATTATTCAATTCATTTGTTATTAATTCAATTCTTTTTAGTTTTCATTATTTTAAGGCTTTAAAAACTGAGTTCAATTGTCTGTAAGCGAATAGTATATAGAGATTGAGTAATTCCGAGGGTGGTTGGTTTAGATTCTTGCAGATCTCACGTGGGATCGATATACGGACTTAAATCCGATTTACTACTTGTTCGAGCACATTGCACTTGCGGCATAATGGATCGAAACCACGAAAAATGATTTACTCTTAATGAAAATGCTCTTAATGAATCTGATAGCTAAGGAACACAATGTACAAGTTATGGCAAAATTCTTGGGGGTTAGATAATAATCCTTTGGTGATAACGCTACATAAATTTGCGAAGTGTTTTGATCCGTATCTGAAAGCGGCAAACAAGTTTTTGGCGCCATTGCCGGGGATTAGACAATAGTCCTTTGGTAATAGTATCATAAATTTTTATATGCCTTTTGGTCACAAAACAAGTTTTATAGGCGCGGATTCTTAGAAATGGTCGAAAGAATTTAAGTAGATCAATAAACCAGACGAAAGAAATCTTAATTTGGACATTTAAAGAAAAGAGGCAAAAATAGTTCTTGAATGGAGTGGTTATTTTGTATAACATTTAACAAGCTATATTGAAAATATTTATTTGGCTTGACTAATCTGATAATGTGAGTATGTTTTGGTTGGGAAAACTTTGAATGCATAGGAAACCAGGAACAACTGTCGATTCAGCGGATGCGAATTAAGAGAGAACACTCGGAAGCAAGGAAAAGCGAAAGGCGAAAACTGACTATAGCGGATGAAAGGCAAGACGGATTGAAGAGTGAAACGTGACGAAGGCCTCCAGTCCTTTGATACAATGGAGGACTTTTGGAGACTAGTGTCGGGATGAATACTCTGCAGTGAACGACCTACCGAGTTGATCTGAAATAACTTTGAGCCGAAGCCGACCAGCGATTCTGATGGTTCGTGACAGTTTCACTGATCGTCCCACAAAGACCCGAATGAAGGCACACAGGAAGGTTTCTCAGGATGGCAAACCGCGGTGAAGTTGGATGGGGTGAGACCGGAGGTCATAAAATTGCATTTATTCCATTTTCTCTAAGAATCTACAATTAGCCACATGTGAATCTCTACCATACAAGTTCTGTTGATGCCTTGGGAGGAGCTTGTAAAAGCTGCTTGGGTAGATTCTTCCCCCGTCACTCGCCTGAGAGAAGGAGGAGATAATTGTGTTCAGTAGAGGAAGATGAGAGCCTTTATGTAGCATGGGAGAGATTCGAGGTTGCTTAAAAGATGCCGTCATGGAATGAGACTTGAAGACCGGATGACATAGTGTATCATGCCTTGAATGATACATCTAAGAACATTATTGATGCTTCATGCTATGGAGCATTCAAACGTAAAGTCTTTGAAAGCGAAAGAGATGTTGATTGAGACTGGTGAAATGCAATATGAAAGCTCCATCGAGTTTTCAAGTGGTGGTGATTAAGATCTCTGCAAGTGTCGAATCACATTATTTATTTCTATAATTTCATAAATCAGTCAATCTTTGTCATAAATGATCTAAGTCAGCTGGATCAGGACTTATCCCACGAATGATTTGCATCGAGTGTTTGAGAATGGTGAGGCTTTGTTTTGGATTTGTGGATTTGGGTTAAAAGCGGGGAGTTGGTTGTTCAACTGGATAAGCTGAAATAAGCAAAGCGAAAGTGTGAAATGGTAACCTTGAAGGCAGGTCACTAGCTTGAAGTAACATGGGGGTATTAAAGTGTCCTTGGTTTATTTCCTCGCGTAGGGCTAATGACATATAGTCGAAAGCTAAAAGCCAGGATCTTTGTTTAGGTATAAAACCCTAACCACTAGAACCACTCCCCCATTTGAGTCGATCAAATACTAAGCATTCAATGTCAGTCAGTTTAAAACCACAGCATTTAACCTCATTTATTGGCTCAAGTAAATGACATCTAAAGAATGTCGATTATCTAACAGTGAGAATCTGCTTGAACCACAAAAACTATGACAAGTGTGTGAGGAAAGACATTAAATGGCATTAAACCACCACTAGTTTGGAAAGTTTGGTGCCGCCATCACGATACTGTGTATCATTTAAAGCATGAGGAATGACTGCGGTAGCCACAAAATAAAGCTAGCAACCCCTCCTCTTCAAGGCTTTGAGGCAGCCAAGCATCCTTGAGTTGTCATCCTCGAGGGTGTGTTTGGCGTGAAAAGAAGAAAGAGGAGAAGAGAGCAAAATAAAACCCTAAAAAGCAAAGGCTGCTTGGGAAAGCTTTTATAAAAATGAGAAGTTAAGTTACAAAAGTTGTAGGGAGCTTATATAGTCAACCCCAATGTATTGAGAAATAAGCAAAAAGGCCTAAAATATGAAATTACAATAGGGACAAAATGGTAATTAATCAAAACGTGGTCGTTTGGAATCAAAAATATCAAAAACACAGGGCAGCCATTTTCGTTATGCAGCAAATTTCGCTAGTATAGCGAAAATTTCGCTATGCTAGCGAAATTTTCGTTATGCAGCAAATTTTGCTAGTATAGCGAAAATTCGTATGCTAGCAAATTTAATAATATGAAAATTTTTAATGAACCTCAGCGAAATTGAGAAATTTCGCCCAGGAGCGATGAAATTTCGCTGGCTAGTGAATTTCGTAACTTTGACGAAATGTTCACTATAACAAAAATTTCGCTAGGATTACGAAATTTTAGCTATGATGCGAATTTTCGCAATCAGTGAAATTTCGCAATCATGAAAATCCCTAGTTTGCTCCTGCTTCCACTATTTAGCTCTTGCCCTCCTTTCTTCAAAGTCCACTTCCACAATTCTTCATTTTGAATGATGAAAAAATTGTAAATCTAGCATTCAGCACACATATCTTGACATCAAACTTGAACTAATTGATTTGAGGCACGCAAAAACCTGCAAACTACGAAACTCGAAATGGAGATGGAGTGGTACTAAGTGGACACGTGACAATTGGCTTAATTCATATGATTAGTGCGCAAAAACGCCCTCAAAACCTATCTTAAATAATTTCGAAATATCACTTTTTGAAACAATCAGTAGCGGAGGAGAGGGAGTCATGGAGAATTTGTGAGATGGCGACCATGGAGCAAAGTTAGATGCCATCATGCATAGAATGGACAAGCAAGGAGGAAGATGCACCTTGCTCATGAAATAGGAGCAATCGAGAGGGAACTATTGAGAAATCTTGATGTACTTGAAGAAGCTGTTTATGATCTTTGAGGAGGGTTAAGTACTTGGAGACGAGAAGTTATCACTTGAAGGCAAATCCTAACTGCCCGGCTGCACACTATCATCTGCTTGAGGAACCATGAAAATTTTTCATATGGTGGAGGGGCCTCCTGAGCTCAAGGCATGGAGCCGGAATCCTCAGCGAGGATATCGGCCAACCGCGAGGTTCTGCATCCCAGCGACAGGAGGTTAAAATGAGGTAGCAGTAGAGTCGAGGAGGGCTCGACCATTTTGAAGATCAAATCTTTTACTTGATTCATGGGGGGACAACAAGAATTTGTTAAACCTCCATGAACAAAAGTTTCTTGAGAATTGGAAGCTGCAAATACCAATTCTCAAATTTTCGAAGACCGCTAATACCTCCTCGAGAACACAGGAGACACAAATGACGTGGCCCTAAACCTGAAACTAGATGAAAAGATACTCTTTTTCTATCTTTCTCTACTCTTCTCTCTTCTCTTTCTTTCTACCTATTCTACATTTCTTCCTGCGATACTATTTGCTCTTTTCCTGTGACACGAAGAAGAATCCGGCGCATGGTTGTGGGGCTCGGAAGTGGGAAAGACTTGGTGGAAAGACGGAAAAGATGAAATGACAGGGAGAGGAAGGCCCGAGACAATCTTGAAACCTTTGGAGAAAGGAAAGAAAGAAGAGCAATTTATCTCAGGAAGAAGGAAGCAAGAAAACCCGGAACAATGCTGCTGATCCCATTTCCTGAAGTGAAATCAAAGAAGATAGAGGAGCAGTTTGCAAAGGTTTTGAAAACCTTTCAAAATTTGGAGATCCCGGGTATGCCTTTCATAGAAGTGGTGACTCGGATGCCAGCTTTATCTGAAAAATTACGAAAGACTATCGCGAAGACGGAAGATTCTTTGAAGAAGGAATTGAACTTGTTTGCAACTTGCGATCTTTGTGATCAAGAGAGACTTACCGAAAAGATGAAGATCGGGGGCTTCACCATTCCTCCCACCATTGGAGAGTTTGAGTTTGACTCTCATGACTCAGTCTTGATATCAATTAATACCACTGTTCTGTGCCGAAGTTAAGTTTGGGGAGCTTACTCCTTCTTTGTACCCTCAAATAGCGAGATAGAACCAAGCGAAACGAAGGAATCATAGAAGATGTGATGGTAAAGGTGGGAAAATTTATTTTTCTGTTGACTTCATCATACTGGATATGGAGGAAGATTCACAAGTCCCTCTGTGTTGGGAAGGCCATTCCTTGCAACTGGAGCGACTGTCGATATCTGAAGGAATTCTCACTCTCGAGTTGGAGAAGGCGGTGGCTTCAATTTAATGGAAGTTTAGGAATTTAGACATAGAAAGGGAAGATGTCAAGTCAATAGAATGTATATGTCAACAAATCGATTTTACTATGATTATGTCTGACTTTCAATCAATGAAAAGAGATAATTTCCAGTATCTTGAAGGTTTTGATTCGATTTTCTGCACATCGATTTACATTCTCTTTTGAAAAGTGATGAGTCTTGAACAAAATGGGATGAAAAAAGAGACAAAATGAAGAAAAGGAATTTCATCAAGAAACCGATGAAGAAAGGGCTAGTTTTAAAGGAGTTGACAAGTCATTTAAAGTATGCTTACCTGGAGCTGCCAAAGAGTAAACCAGTAATAATTTATGCTAGACTCAGTGATGTTGAGGAAGCAGAGGTTCTTTGGAAATTTAAGGAATCATAAAGTCATAGCTTGGTCTATTGAAAGTAAAAGGTATCTGATCCATCAATATGCATCTGAAAATCTTCTTTGGAAGAAAATGCAAAATGGCTTGTTGAACATCAAAGGAAATGAATCCGATGTGAAAAGTAGTCGGGAAGGGAGGTGCTCGAATGGTTAAATCTTTGGTTTTATCTATGCAATTTGACGATCCTTAGGTGCTTGATCCATGTAGTTCAAGAAGGGTGGATTCTTGTGATCACTTAATGAAGAAATGAATTAATTCCAACAAGAACAGTGACGGGATGGAGAGTATGCATTGATTCTGGGAAATTTGAACACGACTAACCGGGGAAAAGATCATTTCCTTGCCCTTCATTGATCGGATGTTAGACCGGTCGCGGGACACCCTCATTTTGTTTCTTGGAGTGGGTATTCGGGCTACAACCCGGTGCAATTGCACCTGAGGACCAAGAAAGACCACATTCACATGCCCCTATGGTACCTTTGCCTTCAGAAGGATGCCATTTGGGCTGTGCAATGCTCCTGCTACTTTCCAGCGATGTATGATGTCAATGTTCTCATATTTGATTGAGGAAGTCATGGAAATTTTTATGGATGACTTCACGATTGTAATAGTCCAGGTTTCGAACAGTAATAAGACAACTTTGGAAACAATGCTTCAGTGCAAGGACAAACGACTAGCACTAAATTGGGAAAATGCCATTTCATGAAGTAGCAGTGTGTTCTGGTCATAGAATTTATACTCTGGGGCTAGAAGTGGACCAATCAAGATTTCCATTATCAAAACCCTTGCACCTCCCCACAACGATGAGAGGGGATAAGGAGGTTTCTTGGGGCATCTTGGATTTTATAGGAGATTCATCAAAGACTTCTCGAAAATAACCGGACCCTTTATGCGGATCTTGGAGAAGGACACGAAGTTTAATTTTGATAATTCTGTAAAATTTTTTTGCCTTTAGAAGAAAATCAAGATCAGATTGGTCCAAGCACCTATCATGGCTGCACCAGAATGGGATCAGGGATTCGAAATAATGTGTGATGCCAGTGATTTCGCAATAGGGGCTGTATTGGGGCAAAGAAAAGAGAAAATATTCAGAGCCATATACTATGCTAGCAGAACCTTGATGAAGCCTGAGAAAACTATTCCACAAGCGAAAGGAGATGCTAGCCATAGTGTTTGCTTGTAGAGTTCAGGCCATACATTTGGGATCCCATGTTATAGTTCACACAGACCATCTGACCATCAACGATATACGATATCAAAAAAGGAGTAAGCGAGGCGATAAGGTGGGTCTTTGCTACTTCAAGGTTTGATCTGGAAATTAAAGATAAAGGGTGTGACAATGTGATGGCGATCACTTGTCGGAGTAGAAAAGAATGAAGCAGAAGGAGGAGCGAAGTGAGAACTTCCCGGATGAACAAGCCCATTTAAAGGTGTGTTCGACTTCCATGTTATCTTGATATTGTGAATTACCACAACATGGGTAGTTCCTCGAAATTCAGCTACCAACGAGAAAGAAAGCTCGGGGTGGCAATGAGTACTACATACGGGATGACCCCTTTGCTATTTAAAGAGGAGTCTTGTATGATTATCGGAAGATGTGTGCCGAAGAGAGTAGACAATGTAAAATCTTGAATGAATCTGAAGTACATCATACATATAGAGGGCATTTTTACGGAGAAGAACAGCTCACAAGATACTCAATGCGGATTTTATTTATCTTGATTGTGTTGAATGGGTCAAATTGTGTGATAGATGCCAAAAGATTGGAAATATCGTATTGAAATGAAATGCCCTAAAGGCATAATAGTGGTGCAAATTTTTTGATGTATAGAATAGATTTTTATGGGACCATTCCCGCCATCATTTGGAAACACATACTGGCGCGGAGTGGATTATGTTCAAATGGGTGGAAACGATGCTTGTCAAGGAATGATGCTAATACAGGTTGTGAGTTTCTTACAAAGAATATTTTTGGCTGATTTGGAACACCGGAACTATGTTAGTGATGGGGAAGCCATTGCAAACAAAATATTTGCAAAACTCATGGCAGTATGGGATCGACATATAAGGAGTCTAGCTTATCATCCCGGACCAATGGACGAAGCGAAATTTCCAACGAGGAGATTAAAAGAATCCTGGAAAGGCGTAAGTTGGCGAAGGATTGGTCTTCAAACTTGATGATGCACTTTGGGCTTACGAATTTTGCATTCAAAACTCCATTGGAAATGTCCCCATACAGAGTTGTCTTTAGCAAACCATGTCATCTACCTCTAGAACTGGAATACAAAGCTATGTGGGCTATCAAGGAAGGTGAACTTTGATTTTAAAGCGCGAAGGAAGAGAAATGCTCCAAGCGAGATAGGCTGGAAAGAGCGTAAGAGCCTACGTGATGCTAGAATATACAGGACAAAACAAAGAAATGGCATGATCGAGGATTCGAGAAAGAGTTGAAGGAGAACAGAGTTCTTCATTTTAACTCCAGTTGAAGTTATTTCGGGAAGTTAAAATCGAATGGAGTGGACCATACAGTGAGTGTCCAAACCTTTACATTTGGAGCGATAACATTAAAGGCGATCTTTGAGGAAGAATTTAAAGTCAATGGACAAAGACTGAAGCATTATCAAAGTAGGGAGGAAAGAAAGGAAGAGCTCCAGCTGGTTCATTAAGAGAGAGAAAGAATCAAAGCAGAAAGTCCAACTAGAGACTAAAAATGGAGCAGCTTTGAGGAAGGCAATCCACATCAGTTTGATTTTAATCATTTTTTAGTTTGTTATAATTTAATTTGTGTGTTTAAATTTCTAATAGCTCATTGTGATTTTACTAATTTTTGATTTAAGATTAGGTAAAAGTTTTGCAGGATAATGAAGATTGAGCAAAAGATGTAGAATCAAATGGCTCGAGCGAAATGCTGGCTTCGGAACCGACTCGTGATTCCACGGGGAAATAGCTATTTGAAAGGGAGCATTCTTTTCCCTATACAAATTATGTAGAAAATTGAATAGTATACATGTTTGAATTCTTTGTGTGGAAATGGTTTTATTTGATGATGAGAATCACGCTAATTAATCAAAGTAAAAACATCTGTTCTAATTAAATTTGAGGCAATTGCGAGACTAGGTCGCGACCAAAACTATGTTCTGCGGCGCCTTGATTGATGTCGTGACTCGGTCGATGCGAAGGAAGAAAAGGCGGTGGTCGCGACCAAGGTTATGTCGCGATACTGCAGGTGAAGTCGCGACAGAACAATTGGAGTGCGACAAAGTGAACCTCTTCAAAGAGTGATGAGGTCGCGGCTTGACTTAACAATGTCATGAGATCTTGCGATGCTCGCTGACCTTAGGATAACGTCTCAGTTAACTTATGTCGCGACAAACAATATTATGTCGCGACATAAAAAAGTTGCGGTGGGCGACTTTTAGATACGCCCTAAATTTAATGACAACACCGCAAATACTTGAGGCATGAATTTAAGTCGACAAGCGCAAATAAATGAAATAATAAATAGCCCTGATAATAATTGGTGCAGTTTGTTGAGAAACTCTTTATTATCATCTCCTTGATGAAGCAAATTCAACTTTTCACATCTTCTCATCTTCCACTAGTTTTGATTCTTACTAAACCTTTAAGTCGAACTACTTCCTAAAAAAACCTTAGATTTCTCTAAATGGCAGACAGACATCATCCCAAATCTGAACAAAATTATGGAGGGTATACCCAATGAAGGGGAAGATCATCTGGAACCTCTGAGTGGAGAGCAGTAGTGAATAGCGAATCCTAACCGATTGCTCGACCTTGAGAGAGAAGGAAGGGAAAGAAAGGCGTAGAAGAAGGAGGGCGAGTTCGTCTCGGAAAAGCTTTCGCTAATTGGAGAAGCACTATCTTTGGAAAGGGGTTTGTAGGAGAAGGGGATTGACAGCTCATACTCCCAGGATTCGAGGAATTGATGAAGCGAGAAGGTGGGAAAAGTGCAAACATCAAAGATCTGGTTATGCGGTCGTTCAGAAGAATTTTACTCCAACCTTCAGGGAGAAAGGAGAACTCTGTTTTGTCGGAGGTTTGGGTACCATGTTGAGACTACAAATGAAATGTGGAATGGAGAATTCAAAACATGGATCAATCTGAAGATAGCAGAACTGTGACCCCGAACCTTGAAAGGATGGCTAGAAGGCGGCCAGGGCAATGAGGTGAAATGGGGTCGAGGAGAGGAGAGAAAAGATTATAAACGGGGAGTCGATAGAAGAAGCAAAGGAGTATGGTTCTGACACCGAAGCGCATTGCAGTTCTCTGGCGTGTTTGCACGGTAAGAGAACGAGGAGGCGTCATTCTATATGCCATATTGAAGGGCTATAAGATTAATGCTGGGGCTATTATTGAAAACTCAATAATGAAATATCACGAAGGAAATAAGAGGGGCCTGATCCCACACCCAGCAACCATCACAAGGTTATGTATCAGAGCTGGTGTGAAGGGAAGTTGGGCAGAAGAAGAAGAGTGCCCCAAAGTTTCAGATTAATACGGTAGAGACAGCGAGGGACGAGAATCGATAGAAGAAGGGGGTCATAGTGGAGCTGATTCCCGGAGATGAGGAGGAGGTGCAAGACAAGAAGAGGACATACGATGGTTGAAAACCAAGAAGAACAAAATCCGGAAACACAGCCGGAGAGAGACACCTCTATTATTTTGCGGAGGGCGTAGACGGATGAAAGAAGTCCTATAGCTTTCACCCACCCCCACTTGGCCAACTCTCACCAATAAAGGAACGAGGGTTTGAGAGAACCCGAGGACAAAGCTCTAGAGGAGCCCAGAAAATAATCAAATAATGGAAATGCTCATTTCTATGCAGAGAAAAGTTTGGAAGAAGAGAAGAGAAATGGAGCACTCAGCCCGAGAAGTCGAGAGAAGATGTGTATGAAGGCGAATTGAAAGAGAAGATCCAAGTGGGAAGGGCCCAGACGGAAAAGGAGGAAATGTATGAAGAAGAGTTGAAGAGAAAAGAGAAGAAATGGGAAGAGGTTGAGCAGAAAGGAGGAGCAGATAAAAGATCTTAGAGCACGAGAAGAGAAAGAAGTTCGAAAGGGAAATGGAGGGAAAGAAATTAGGAGATCTCTTGAAAAAATTGTAGCTTAACCGTGAATCATTCTACAATAATCAATATGATTAGAGACTCTCAACTCCTAAAACTCACAAGAAAAGGGATTCAGGCAGAGGCCAAGACAAAGGAGCAGATGCAGGGTTTAAAATTCCTCACATGTATTCTTCTTCACAGGACTTGAGGAAGAAGATGAAGGACAGAGATAAAGTGCTTGATAACAATGATGCTTATAGAAGAAAAATCTAGCTGGAAAATTTGGATTTGATTAACAACAATCTATCCAAATTTTTAGAGGTCATGACAGAAATGGAGCGTACAATGAACACATTGGGTCAAAGGCAAGATGATCTGAATAAGAAAGTTGATCTCACCAATGAATTTATTAAAGAACAAATAGAAAGGGAAAATGTCAAGAAGAAGAAGATGACAGAAATGAAGTTCCCCAAGTTCAACCCCAACCTGGCTACCTTTGATCTGGATCCCCCAAACATCTTTGTTCCTCCTCAGAAAAGGAAAAAATAGACCTTCTCATTGATTTGTCAATCTCTCCCTCATTCTTATCCTGTTGTTCTCAACATTTACATTCTCATAGTCAAATCAAACATTTGATATGTTTGAAGTCAAATTGCGTGTTTGTTTACTTTTTGCTTTAATTGCTAGAGGAATAACGATGAAATTTGCTTTCGGGAATGAAAATGCTGACATATCATAATATGAGCTAGTTGAGGTGATTGATTAGATGATAGGATGAAACACAAATAATTGCAGAATAAGGGCTGAATGGCACATAATTGAATTGAAACACAAATTGCATAATTGACTTGATTTAGGCCGATAAGTCGGGTTAAGGAAAGTTATGCAGTGAGAATAAAACATGTTTTGAGTTTGTGAATTTATGAACAGTGAGTCAAGGAACACATTGGATATAACATCATTTAAATCCTCATCAACTGATATAGTGAGAACATCCTGAGTTAGTCACGGTTAATCAACCCAAATTCTAGAACTTGTTAGATTATTGATCAAGGCGAAATCTAGGTGATACAACTAACAAAAATGATCACGAGCCATCCTTGAAGTTTGAGCCATTCTAGCCATCCCTATTTATATGCTAATGCATATACCTTAGTTCCAGAAATTGAGCCAAAACAACCCTTATTTTCAAAATAAGCCAATGGATACCCCAACCCATCCTAAAGAATCAATCCTCCGTTAAAAGAGCACATGATTGCAGAATTCAGGAGAGGAAGAAATAAAGTTTGGGAGTATATATTTTTTGAGGAACTCAAGGAAAATATAGAAAAGGGGAATGAAGAAAAGATCTACAACGGAAAATACAACAGAAAAAAGAAGCAAGGGGAATGGGTTTTGTCTTGTGGCTGACTCTCTTGAACAATTAAGTTCTTGGGGTGTTTCAACACCTAGTACCCTAATGCCATCGGTATGGGAGCTACTAACTTAAGTTAGCTAAGAGTGTTAGAAAGCTAAAAAAGACAAAACATTATTCTGAATGGTGACCAGGAGAAAGAAAATTCCCAGGTTTGGATTACAAATGAGAAATGGGAACTGTCTGATTTTGAATGAAGAAAATCAAGGTGAATCCCAAACATGAGTTCGGAGGAGTTTATTAAAGGAATTGCAAGGAGAAAAAGGCGGGTATGTGAGTAAGAAAGGAAAAAGTATTGGTAATCTTAACTAAAAAGGAAATCCCATCCATCCCACCCGTACCCGAGCTAACATTTACAAGCCCCAAAAGACGTGATTGATCTTGAAGGTTAGATTACCTACATTAGTGGAGATCAATATGAACAACAAAAAGAGCATATGAATTTGGAAAATCGGGGAAAGATGTGACATCCTCTAGGGTTAATTATTTCGCTAAAGGAAATGAGAAGAAAACCAACACATTTCAAGCGAATCAATTAACTATACTGTTTTAATAAAACAATTTCAACAATTTGGTTTTTGTATGCTAGATGAGTAAAGCTAACCTTGATACGGACTGAAGGTGAATACCGCGAAGAATGCAATTTCAAGTTTTCAATTAAATTGTTCACTCTCTTGCAAAGCAGGCAGAAAAATGTCCTTTTTGTTTGAGGACAAACAAATCTTTCTTTTCTTTGCTTGAGGATAAGCAAAACTTCAAGTTTGGGGGAGTTTGATGAGCTTAAAAGTCATCCATTTTCGAGTCCATTTACGATTGATTTTTATATAAGAAGCGGTTATGTTTAGAAATATGGAATAACTATAGCCCATTATCTGTGAGGGAATTTAAGAAAGAGGAATTTTTGCGGTAAAGGAGGAAGGTGGATGAGTATTAATGATATAAGCGGGCGGAAGGAGTTGCGATGGGAAGAGGCTACAAGGATCAAAGATCGATGTCGTGAAGCCTTGATGTGATGAAAATTCATATCAGGTCGCGACCCACAAAACCCGGTCATAACGGAGAAGAGTAATGGAAGCCCAATTGGAAACGCGACGAAACTCAAGTCGAGGCAACAATGAATTGATGAAGAAGAGTGCGGTCGACATCCCTTTAGTGTGACGAGGAATTAAACCCGATCACGATGGACAAGGAGGTCTTGACGCCGATCGAAGTCAGCGGACATAAGATAAACAATTGTGAACATTTATGTCAGAGCATGCGGAAGAATTCGACATCGACGCGAGAATCGGAAGCGATGCGACGTGACTGCAAATAAAGAAGTCGCGACATCATTCAATGAGTCGCGGCGTCGATTTACCTGCGCTGAAAGAGGTGGCGACAACACCTATAGGCATCGCGACATCAATTGAGAAGACTTGAGGTCGGCGACATCATTAAATAATTCGCGACGGTAGTAAGGAATTAAATTGGCGACAACGTCAGTCGCGACAACATTGAGTCGCGACATCCATTTGCGAACCGGAAGGTCGCAACATCATACGATGGCGTCAGCGACATCGAATACAAAGTTAAAATTAGCGACAACAATAAAGCGATCGCAACACGGAAGCTAGAAGCGGTGGTGACATCATTAAGTGAATCGCGACATCAATTATGAATAACTAAGGTCGTGGCGTCATTGGTACATCGCGACATAGGACCACAATGCGAAGTGCATTGACATCATTTGATTTGTCGCGACCGCGGCTCAGAGATAATGACAACAAGTCCGCGACCAGACAAAGCCTACTGCGACATAGCGAAGACAAGGAAGGTCAAGACAAAGTCGATATCGCGACATCAACAACCCGTGGAGCGGTTCTTGAAGTCAAAGGGTGCATCGAGTGGGAATGACTTGAACCCTAAATACGCGGTGCCTGCGAAGGAGCCTTGACTTTTGGAGACTTGAAAGAGATCGGGTTCTTGCAGGGCTCTTGTATTTTAATTTATTTGTTTTGTTTTTATTTTTAGATTAGTTTGTTCTTTATTGAAAATTTGGATCTGACGTTAATTTGTTAAAATTTTAGTGAATGCGAAATTCCTTTTCAGCTAAATTCTTTGTCTGGTTGTTTTGAATTCCGGACAAATTTTGGAGTCGAACTACCGATTTACCTATTCGATTGCTTTCGTGATCGGTAAGTTATTGTATAGTGCCCAATCCATTGATTTAGAAACCCGAGCTGTTGAGCGGCTATTAGTCGAGAAATTATCTTTCTGTGAGAATTTATTCGTGTCTTTGAACTTCAATTTGTAAATCTACTTCTTTGGTCTTGTGTATTTTACATTGTGATCCCAATACTCCCGAGTGTCTCATACCCGTTAGCGAGTTGTCTCAAGCTCGATTTCGGAGGCCCTCTAAGTGACCGCAGAGAAGGCATTCACGAGTGATGAACAATTTCAGAAGGTATGTTAACTGATATTGTTGATCCTAGTGTGCTTTGTGAAATTAAAGCGTAAATCCTCTTCTCACTTGGAACGAGAATGGGTTGGGCTTTTATCAATTTAAGCTTGTAGAGTTTGCCTCGATTGAATAGTGAATTCGATCCCGTATTACTTAAGGGATCTGTCCCGAGGAAAGAATGAAATTATTCTAATTTTGAGGAAGAGAAACCCCGGGTATAGTGTAAACCCATGCAATGACTTAATCTTAGGAGCTAAGGTTTGCGATCCATGTTGTGGTGTGATATTAGAGAAGAAAAATGCCCGAGCAGGCAACTGGATTAAAAGTAGTTATCCCCAACATTACGTCTTTGGGAAGCAGTGAAGATTAGATAATGAACGGTGGGATTTGGAGAGATCAAGCGCACTATCATATTCCCTTGGACTAGTTTTAAATGCGCGGTTCATTAAACAGCGTACGGTGTCTAACGGGATTGATGTTTCCACCCGATAGGTATTTGTATTATTTTCCAATGCTCCCTTTAAAGATAACTATTCGATCCTAAATTTGTAATTTTATTATTTCGATATTCAATTCATTTGTTATTAATTCAATTCTTTTTTAGTTTCATTTATTTTAAGGCTTTAAAGCGATTCCAATTGTACATCGAGTCAGTAGTATAGAGATTGAGTAGTCAAGGTAGTTGGTTTGGAATTTGAGATCTTTGTGGGATGATATACGGACTTAAATCAGTTTACTACTTGTTCGACACATTGCACTTGCAGCATAATGGATCAAAACCACTAAAAAATGATTTACTCTTAATGAAAATGCTCTTAATGAATCTGATAGCTAAGGAACAAATGTCTGAGTTGTTGGCAAAATTTTGGGGATTAGATAATAATCCTTTGGTGATAACGCTATAAATTTGCAGAAGTGTTTTGATCCATGTCACCAAGAAAGGGGCAAACAAGTTTTTGGCGCCGTTGCCGGGGATTAGACAATAGTCCTTTGGTAATAGTATCATAAATTTGTATATGCCTTTTGGTCACCAAACAAAGCACGTCACGATGGACTTTGTGACCCACTTGCCACGGACACAGCGGAGGCATGATGCCGTATGGGTTATAATGGACCGGCTCACTAAGTTGGCACACTTTCTAGTTGTGCGGATGACCTTCACACTTGAGGAATTCTGCTAGTTGTATATTTGTGAGATTGTCCAGTTATATGGAGTGTCAGTCTCTATTGTATCGGACAGGGATCCCAGTTTTATGACACACTTTTGGAAGAGTTTCCAAAAGGCAATGGGGACACAATTGTGATGAGCAACGCATTTTCATCGCCAAGACAGGATGGTCGGTCGGAGAGGATCATGCAGTTTTGGAGGACATGTGAGAGAAATTTGCGAGGCATGCGTCTTGGATCTTAAGGGTAGGCTGGGACAGGCACTTACCCTTAGTGAGTGCTGCAACAACGAGTTATCAGGCGAGTATACAGATGGCACCCTATGAGGCCTTATGTGGAAGGCCATGTCGATCCCCGATTTATTCGACAGAGGTGGGAGAGAGCTCCATCACTGGTTCAGATTTGATTCGAGACACATTTGAGAAGGTGGATTTGATTCGGAAGCGCCTTCTTACAGCTCAGAGTAGACAAAAGAACTACGCCGATAGACGGCGTAGACCTCTAGAGTTCAATGTGGGTGATCACGTCTTCTTGAAGGTGATGCCTTGGGAGAATTAGTAAGATTATTTTAAGCGGGAAGCTATGCAAGGGTATATTAAGGCCCTTCAAGATACTCGAGAGGGTGGGCATAGTTGCATATCAGTTAGTGCTACCACCGAGTTTATCAGGTGTCCATGATGTGTTCCACGTCTCCATGCTCCGGAAGTATACTCGAAATCCAACTCATGTGGTGGATTAGGGAGAGATTATTGTTGACAGATGGGACAGGAAGAGCAGGTGTGTATCTTGGATATAGTTGAAATCGGGGTATTGTGTGTAGGAAGCGTGTGACTAGTTAAAGTGTTGGCCAAGCGACAACCTGAGGAGTGGGAGGAGCAAGCGTGGAATGGGAGACGAGATGTGGGCCACTGTCATTTCTATTTGAGGACGAAGGTGCGTGGTCTAATATATGGCACTAAAATGATTACTGTATATGCATGTGGTTGTGTGTGCTAGTATGTGTGAATTTTGTGGACGAAATTTTGTTAAGGGAAGAATAATGTAAAACCCGGAAAAAATTTCAATTTTTCTGAAAAAATGGAAAATGGTAATTTCGGTTGAAAATTCGAAATTTTCTAGATCTCGGATGAAGAAATAGACTTCACCGTTAAATTCGTCTTGCAAAATCTAGTTACCCCCTCGAATTTCATCGGATTCAGAGACAGTCGGAATTTCACGTTTTTCGAGACACTAGGTGTCAAGTGACACATGGAAGGACCATGTGGATGCCACATGGCACCTTAGGAGATGGACACATGGCATGATAACCATGTAGAGTAGAAAGTGACACATGACACTTAAATGAATGACACATTTAGAGCCTTGTGTCAAATGGAGAAATAAAGGAAACAAAGTCAAATGGAAAAATAAAGAAAAATGAAAATTCCAAAAAAAAAAGGGAGAAGGAGCAAACAAAAGGAAAAAAAAAATCCGGTGGATAAGAACCAAATGAAAAAAAAAAGAGAAAAAAATGGAAGAAAAAGAGAAAATAAAGGGAAAAAAAGAAAAGAAAAAGGAAGGAAGAAAAATCAAACAAAAAGAGGAAAAGGGGGACATTTTGGCAGAAACGGGAGAGATCGGAGTGAGCGAGAAAGAGAGAGAGAGAGAGAGAGAGAGAAGAAAGGGGTAGAGAGAGAAACCTTATCTATAAGATTTATAGAAATCAGACCGTGAGTTTCGTTGGAAGCCCGAGGCAAAGTCGATCCTTCGAGGAGCTACGTGTGGGTACCAAAATCTTGGAGTTTCATCAAACTCCACGAGGTAGGAAATTTTCCTAATTGAAATATTTCTAGCCTAAAGGCCATTTAATGGCTTGGAGTTTTCTTTGAGGTCGTGAGAGGCCGTAAATTTCAGTCCTAAAATCTTGGGACTGAGTGTAGGAATGTTTAGGAATTTTTGGGACTGTTTTCTAATAGTCAGTGAGATTTTAGGTTGGTTTCGGACGATCCCGGGGTTGAATTTTCGGAATTTGTTTTTAGGATAATCCCTAACGTAATTTTGGAATTTCATTTTGAGACAGTTTGGGTTGAATTTTTGGGACTATTTTCGGACATCTGGTTAGGATTTTCAGAACTATTTTTGGGCAGTCTCGGACTGTGTTGGGGTTTGGTTTTGATCCTGGGACTGATGTCTTCGGGTTTTGTTGTGTGTTTGGTATCACTGTAATTTGTTGATGAATGAAAAAAAAAAAAAAAAAACAAACGGTTCATGGACGTGAAGGGACCAAGAGGTGCCCTATTTTATATGGGTCCGAGATTTGGGCTAGTTTGTGTGTATTGTTGGAAAAATAAATAATATGCGGTTGTGTGAAAAAATCATGTTAATATGTGCTTACATGATGTATTAACATGGAAATTGTGATGAATGGAAATTAAATGTAGGAAATATAATTATCTGAAATTTATAAATGTTACATTTAGCATGACATATCATGAAATGACATGATTGCATTCATATGCACGGTCACATCGTGTCGAGTCGGGTGTGGGTGCATGGTATTGGTTATTCACCATTCTTGGTAGATGTGTAGTGAGCTTCGAAGTGGGATAACATCAAAATTTAGGACTCAATTTTATAAAAATAATAATAATAAATTTTATGTGTTGAGTGGAAACAAGATGGGGCTGATCTCCCTTAAATTTGAAAGACCCGAATTTATTTTAGTCGGACATATGTATCCGATGAAGTTCACGAAAGTGTTGAAGGCGTCACGAAACCTGCGGTGAGACATCGAGTACCGCAGCCCAAATAAACACACGGGGTTGGTAAAATTGAATAAACATTGGAGGTTGTCGATGGGTTGAGTCGATGGGTGAAACAATGGCTGGTTTCACACTTGGCATTGCATGTGTGAGGGAGTTAGTCGGGACTCGGGTTGTGGGCATGAGGAGTCTCATCTCATGCATGACACGTAATATTCCATATAGGATTGCATTATTTATATGGAATGTGATTAGACGTTTTCATGGTTTCCATTGCATGTATATTTAGGCGGGGATTAGCCCTTGTAGGAAACATTTTCTACTAGGCATTGCTCACCTTGTCGTGGGAATCCCTTTCAGGTACAGAGGTTGTACAGGGAGACGGCGCTCTGACGAGGCCGTGATTATGAAGGAAGTCGATGTGTGGCCTTGGTATTTCCTTTGTAAAAAGTATTTTGTATAAAAGAATTGTACCTAAATTCTTTTATGACTATTGTCTAAATAATCGGGTATGTAATTATGGTAAGAGGGCCATGATCGGACTCTTATTGACTGTAATTAAGCGTTTTATTTTCATATTTTAGATTTAAATGTGAATGAATGGGCCCAGGTAAAGGGACATATATATTGGGAATATGGATAGGTGGACCCTATGGAGTCAATACTACTTCTGTTGAGACCCTGGATGAGTTATGATTATACTGTTATACATGTTGTATGTTGGGTAGAGCTCCGCGAACAAAGGAGCTCTGCCTGATTTTTGTGAAAATATGGATCTCGATAAATGGAATACAACAGTGTGGTATCAGGTCACCCGAAATCCATAGGAATTCCACAGGTTGACGGGTTATCAACAGGACCCTCGGATTTGGGGCGTCACAATTTATAGGAAAAAATTAATACCTGTAGCTTTCTGATGCCTTTATTAGGTCATTATCAGTAATAGCCAGAATCAAATTAGCATGTCCAAACCTCAATTTGTTTGGGAGGTCCTTCACTTGCTCATAGTCAAGCAATGCAACCTAACTTGGTGGAAAAAGGCAATAGCAAGAATAAGCTTTAAGTTACATCTCAAACATGAGAGTAAATGACAATTAACTTAAAGTTGTAAGTTAAACATGGGAACAAATGATATACAGACTAAAAAGATTGTTGTATCTTTACCAAAAAAAAAAAAAACTACTATTTCATCAATTATTTGAAGCTTTTTTTCTATATCAATTACATGACTAATGACTGGAGGGAATATAGAGTATTGACAATCAAATCATCAACGTGGAGGATATATAAGAGTACATGATGGGCATCATCACTGAGATTAATGCCCCTGTTTGCTATTTCATCATCGAGATTCAGGATAGGAAGTCTGTGAATATATTTTCATTACTAAGACCCTCTTAACCAAACATTGAAACACTTACATTACAAAAAAGATGAACAAAGCAAGTTTACAAAATCAGCAATGAAGCGGTGCAGAATCTCACACATAAAAATTGTGCAGCACAGCAGAAGTAAGAGTTGAATTAATTTCACATGTTCTGTAATTTCGTAAAGAATATGCTATTCTCTTACTGATAAATTGATTATTGGAAAGAGTAGTAGTGTACACAAGAGTTGAGACCCGGGATAATACAAACAGGTGAAATGCCTCACTGATCTAGAATGGAATATAATTATATTCTTTCACCAAAAATTCCAAATATGATGGAGCATTAAATGTACAAGGAAATTAAATGCTGAGTAATATATAAAATAGATTAAAATAGTAAGTATTTTCAAAGGTAAATGAGCAAGGAGTAAAATTAGGACCCTACTAACATCATGAACCTCACTAACTTTTTAGAGAAAAATTAAATTTAATTGCTCATATTTTAACAAAAATTAAAATAACATAAGGAACTTCAAAACAAACATGAAAATTGGTAACAAAAGCTCCCAAAAAAGCTTCAAGAATAAGAGTATAAGACCCAAACTTAAAAGTTTTATCCCAAAGTATCAAGTTCTACTCCTGTTAACCTTATAAATCACTCATAAGTCTCTGAATTCAATAAGTTTGAACTTTTTCCAAGGACCTATCAATCAAGTTCCACTGAGCTCTTAAACCAGACTTCAAGTGTAGCTGCAGCATTTCATGGTTATTATATTTTAAATCATAGTCTGTCTCATTTTGTCTTCTCGAGATTAATCACACATTTAAAAAAACACTCAACCAAGTTAAAATTCCCCAAAGCAATAGCTTAATTACCCAAATCAATACCATACCCAACCATTTTATTCCCGCATACAAGAAGTCCAGGCCAAAAACTACAACTAACACATGCCTAATTGAACTCATTACCTGGATTTATTCCTACTACAGCTCATCCCACTTCTTTATTTCCTAGACAAATGCCACTTTTTTCTTTGAGTTACTCTTGAGACCTTATTTTGTCACACGTCTCCCCATTATGTTCAATGAATTTCAATAGTTACACCCTAAACAAAAGTTCTCCAATGTTAAAAGAAGCTTGCAAATCTATAAAAGGTATCAACAAAATTAAATATGTATAATTATTAAGATATAATATTTCTCATTTGGACTAAGGATAGACAAACAGTGATATGAACATCTTGAAATCATTAACTTGAGGGCATATTTACCCCAAACAAGTAATCTCAAAAAGAAAAAAAAAAAATCAAAAAATAAAATAAAATAAAGGCAAAAAGACAGAAGAACCAATAACACTACAAAGAAATTTGATTTTTTTTTTTTTGTGGCCAAAGAAAGCTTTATAGTCCAAACTAGTCACTAATTCCTAATTTTCTACGATGAACTTTGACAAGTGGTCTCTAATTTTAATAGATAGTCTATTTAAATATTTTATTTATTTACAACCAATTTTATTTATTGCTACCAATGTTTGGTTGTAGATATTATATCTCACGACCAATTATTTGTTGGTTGTAAAATATATTATTTTTTATGATAAATCTTGTATTGGTGGTAGGAAATGCTATGATTTGTGAGGACTAGTAATTTTAGTTGCAAAGTATCTTATAATATGTGACCACCTTATTGATTGGTCGTAGATGAATATATTACTTGTGATGAACCTTACGTTCATCTTAAAAAAATTATAATCTATGAGAAATATTATAACGTGCCTCTAAAAATTGGATAATTTGTAACAAGTGGTAAAAGTAGTCACAAGATGTCATAAGTGTAAAACCCGAAAAAATTCTAATTTTCTGAAAAATGGTAAAATTGTAATTTCGGTCAAAATCCGGAATTTTTCTAGATATTGGATGACGAAACGGACTTTACCGTTAGAATCGTCTTGCGAAATCTAGCTACCACGTCGAATTCCAAGATAGTCGGAATTTCACGTTTTGAGGCTTTGAGAGGGTGCGGGACATGGCACATTTTTGAGTAGGTCAGAGGGTGTCACGTGTCGGTAATGCGAGTAGTCAACGTAGGCTCAAGTGTGGGCCATGGGTGGACACATGGCATGATGCCATTTGATGAAAATCAAAGTAGATGGATAAAGTGGATGAGGAATCCAAGCTGACCAAGATGGCTTGACATGTAACAAGTGAGAGGGAGGACCCAATCTTGACTCCTCTCTTCTCCCAAATGGTTTGGGAGGGAAATTAGAGAGAGAAAGAAAGAGAGAGAGAAAAGGAAGGATTTGAGAGAGAGAGACTCAACTTCTCTTTAAATTTCCGTGATTGACCATCGAATCCTGTGAGACGAAGAGTTGCTCCCACGTGAGAGCTGCAGTGGACACCGGTTTTGTGGAGTTTCGACAAACTCCGGAAGGTAGGGGTTTTCTCCTATTTGAATATTCCTTGTTTAAAAAGGCATGATAATGGTTTTGGGTGTGTGTGAGGCTGGAAATAGCCATGGGTTCTCGGTTCCACAAAGTGGAATGATGCTTGGTGAGAGGCTGCCCACGGACAGCCCACTGCTCGGTTTGGGGCTACTAAAAACAATTCGGATTGTAGTTGGACTAAAATGGTCCATGAGAAATTACTTAATGTTATGTTGGAAAATGAATAACATGTTGTGTGTTTGGTTCTTAGGGCCATTTTGATGAAGGGGGCTATCCATGGACAGCCCACAGACTGATGTGGGACTGTTAAAAACAGTCCCAATGTGCTTGTTGGATCGAAAATGTCCATGTGGAATTGCTTGAATTGGATGGCATGGATTATGTGGAAAATGACACGTTGATGCATGGTAAATTGATGTGTAAACATGAGTGGTTGAATTATATGAAATATAATTGTGTATTGTGGTCTCATAGGAATTGATTATATGAATTGGCATTGCATTCATGTGCAGCGACATCCTTAGTCGGTGTGGGTGCAGTATGGTTATTCACCACTCTTGGTGAATGTGGAGTTGAGTTTGTCTTGGGGTAGTGCGATAAAGACTCATGGATTCAAATTATAAAATGAGAAATAGTGTGTGTGTTGGGCGTTCTTGGAAGGGTGTAGGAGACCCATGGTAATATCAGGTCTACATGGGTGTAAAGACCCGAATGGGTGTAAAGACCCGAGGTACTATCGAAGGTTTTGCACGGGTGGCGAGACTAGCGAAATTACTATCAAGTTCTGTATGGAGTGTTAGGGCTGCGGTGGAATCGCGAGAAAGTTACGTTTGAAAACGCACGGTCATGTTCATCACTTAGACCTAGAGTTGGTGGTAAATTCGAGTTGACTGGATGGGTTACCCATTGGCAAATTGCATTGGGTGTTGGTGAGCTGACAAGGGCTCGGTAGTTGGGTGTCATTGGCATTGCCAGTGACGATTTTCACACTTGGTATAGGCACGTGTGAGGGAGTCGGTGGATGACTCGGGGTATGGGCATGGATAACATTTTCATGCATGATATAAATCATTTCATATATGCATTGTGAATTGTATGAATGTGGATGTCGCGATGTGCCATTGCATGCGCATTTTAGGTAGGGAGTAGCCCTCGTAGGAGAATTCAACTCTTGCAGGCATTACTCACCGTGCATTGGGATCCCTTTCAATTGTCGAGCGACGGCTTCACTCCTTAGGAGTCGGGTTATAGCGGGACGGGATTTGTGGCCTTGATTCACGTTTTATGTATATATTAGAACGAACTACTTTTAATATATGTTCTGTATTAAGAGTGTAAATAACTCTTGAACTATTGTAATATAGTTGGTTAAATATTTTGATGAGTATTGATGTATGGGTCTCATGATGCTGAGACACCTGAAGTTTTAAGTAGGTTGACGGTGGTCAACGGACCCAGGAGTGGGCGTCACAATAAGATTTGTGACCAATTATTGACTGGTCATAGAAAGGTATATCATTTGGGATGGACCTTATGATGGCTGTAGAAACTATTATATTTTATGAGAAATATTATAACTCATCCCCAAAAGTTTGATATATTGTAAAGATCCTAAAGGTAGTTGCAAAAATGTCCTATTATTTGATACTACTCATTGGTCATTCTTAAAAATCTTTATTATTTGCGACAACTTTTCTGTTGGTCATGGGAAATATTTTAATATGTAAGAAATTTTATAATTAACACTTCTTTGAAAATTTAATATTTTTGAGGACTAGTAATTGTAATTGTAAATGTCTAACAATTTGAGGCCATTCATTGGTTGTAAAACATTATATATAGAAAGAAGGAGAAAAAGGAAATTTTATTAATTCTCTTTGTAAACATATTTTTATGGAAACCATATGACACGTTATTATTAAAAATTGTGAAAACTTAAAATATGGAAAGAAATCAATAATTTTTTTGAGTTCTCACTAGTTATGAGATCGAAGAAGGTTCCACTATCAACCAGAAAATAGAAATTTATAATTTAAAATATAGAAAGAATGAGAAAAAGGAAATTTTATTAATTCTATTTTTAAACATATTTTTATTTTTATTGTTTTGTTAAACATCTTTTCCTAATTTTATTTGTCTTAAAGGCCAATAATTTTGAGTCGTGCAAAAAGTTATTGATGTTTAATATAATATTTACCATATTAATACTACGTATAAAAATATTGTAATTTTTGTTTTAATTGAAAAATAGAAAGTTATAGACCTTAAACATGTAAAGTACTTTTAGAATAAAAATCTTAAATTTATTTTTTGATGTTTTCTATCAATGATATTTAATATTTTTATTAAAAAAATTTCAAAAACAAGTTTCTAAAAGTAGGTTATGAGTTATTTTGAGGAGTCAAATTCTATTTTACAACTATTTTTAGTATATTATCATTCCCTAGACTTAAAAGATCAAGTATATTGTTTATAAGCTAAAATGTGTATTGCTTATAAGCTAAAATATTTTCTCCACACCAAAAAATAGAAAGAAGAAGAAAAAGAAAATTTTATCAATTCTCTTTTAATCATATTTTTATTTTTATTTTTTCGATGCAAACATCTTTTCTAATTTTATTTGTTTTAAGGACAATTATTATGAGTTGTGCAAAAGTATTATTGATGATTAATATAATATTTGCAAATACTAATACTTTTCAAATATTGTAACTTTAGTTTTAATTGAAAAATATAAAGTTATAGATGTTAAACATGTAAAATACTCTTGGAATAAAAACTTTATAATCATTTTTTTACATTTTCTATTAGTGATATTTTTATAAACAATTTTAAAAAACAAGTTTCTAAAACTAGTTTATGAGTTATTTTGAGAAGTAAAATTTTGTTTTTTCAACTATTTTCCATATTTTATCATTCCCTATACTAAAAGATCAGGGAAAAGGTACATTAATGCCCCCAACTTTTGGCTGTATATCCAATCTAGCCCTTAATGTTTTTTTTATCCAACCATGACCCTGATGTTTCTGTTGTAACATATTTATACCCTTGTTGTTAACAAGAATACTAGGTGGGTTAACGATATTGATGTGACATCCCCACATGCAAAGGTGCCACATAAGCAAAAAAAACGCATATGAGATGTGTCACATCAGCATCATTAGGGCATCGTTTGTCCACCTAATGTTTCCATTAATGGTAGGGGCATAAGTATGTCACAGAAAAAACATCAAGGGCATGGTTAAAACGATAAGCTGGATTAGGCATTATGGCAACAGTGAAGCGTTAGTGTACGCTTTTACTAAGGCTAAAGTGTATTGTTTATAAGCTAAGAGTAATGTAGTGTTTATATGCTAAAATATTTTCCCCACACCAAAAAATAGCAAGAAGGAGAAAAAGAAAATTTCATGAATTCTATTTTTAAGCATATTTTTATTTTTATTGTTTTGTTAAATGTCTTTTCCTAATTTTATTTGTCTTAAAGGAAAATTATTTTGAGTTGTGGAAAAAAATTATTGATGTTTAATATAATATTTACCATAAGAATATTACTTTTTAAAATATTGTAAAATTAGTTTTAATTAAAACTATAAAGTTATAGACCTTAAACATGTAAAATACTCTGAGAATAAAAACCTTACATTCATGTTTTACATTTTCTATAAGTGTTATTTTTATAAACAAATTAGAAAAAAAAAAGTTTCTAAAAGTAGTTTATGAGTTATTTGGAGACGTAAAATTTTGTTTTTACAACTGTTTTCAATATATTATCATTCCCTAGAAATAAAAGGTCAAGTGTAATGTTTATAAGCTAACATTTGTATTGTTTATAAGCTAAAATATTTTTCCCACACCAAAAAATAGAAAGAAGGAGAAAAAGGAAGTTTCATTAATTATATTTTTAAGCATATTTTTATTTTTATTGTTTTGTGGCTTATTTTCCTAATTTGTTGCGACAATTATTGGCGGCGCTGAGGCTTCGAAGATCCTGTTGTGACCACGTCAATGCGGAATACCTGTGGGTATCACATATCTCGATACCAGCTTATCGCATCCCATTCACCAGGATCTAATCATGCATATATATTTACCATAATACTTGAGAGTTTATCTTATACAAAACTTATATCAAAACTAGTTTGTTCTAATACATGTTTTACAAAATAAAATCAAAGGAAACAACCGACTTTCTTCACACATCGGTCCACGATGGTCGGCTACTTGTACATAACACACTTTTCAATGTAAGACCCAGGAAAAACCTAGAAATTTGAATTTTTGCTAGAAATGGCAAAATGTTATTTTATCGGAATTCTTTCTAGATATTGGATGACGAGAAGCGTCTTTCTGGTTGGAATCGTGCCAAGTGAAATCTGAATTCTGAGGCGAATTTTGGTGAATTCCAAAACAATCGGATTTTCACAAATTTCAAGGCGACAGGCGTCAAGTGGATCCTGAAAACGAGATTTTTAGAAAAATCCTGAAAAATGTCAAATATTTTAAAAATGTCCATTTAAGATAGAAGGAACTGAAACCGGGACGAAATAAATTATTTCGAGGCAAGAATGGAACTGAAGAAGTGTGGCACGTGGCGCAACTTGAGCCACATGTCCACACTATAAGTAGCCTAAAATATCTAACATGACAAAAAGATCTCATTTTGGTATAAGAGAAAAACGTGATAGAGAGAGAGAGAGAGAGGGGGGGCGAAGAGAAACAAACCTTTCTCCGGCGATTTCATGGGAGTTTGTAGATTCGAGACTCGGTAGAGTTAAAGGTACTCTGTGATGAGGCTACGTGTAGATCTTGGAATCTAGATTTGTAAAGGTTCAAGGTTCGGGTTTTCACAGAAACCGAGAAATAGGTGATGTCTCTAGAAATCATGCTAATTAAGGTAGGGTTTTTATCCTACTCGGATTAATTTCTGTCTAAGGGCATGTATGTGGGTGTCAAAGTGAAGAATGTTGTCTAGTTTTTTTTTTTCCTTCGACCCCATGACTGTGTTTTGGCCATAACTTGGCCATCCCTCATATGAATTGAGTGATTCGATTCTTTGGGTAAGTAAACATAGGAGGGAACATATCTCCTTGACATAGGTCTATCAAATTCGAGCCCCTTTGGACTCGGAAATGCATTCAAAGTGGAGCTATGTTGAAGCCCGATTTTCACATTACATTTTGAGACCAGCCCAGTTGTATTTGTATGCTTAGCCATCACTCATAAATTGGTGATTTTAATTTAAGGGTAAACTAGACTTATAGGAGAACATATTTTCTTGAAATAGGTCTATCCAAATTCCGACCGCTTTAGACTCAGAAATGCATTAAAAGGGGAGCTATGTTCAAACAGTTGTTGGTTATGTTTGAAAACTAAGTAGTCCCAGTTGTTTAGGACATATCTTGAGTTTTGGTAATCCGATTTGGGAGATTCCAGTTAGAGAAGAACCCTAAGAACCGTATCTTCAAATGAGTACAAAGAACCAATGTCAAATTATGGATTAAGACCCCTGAAATCGGTTATCACAAACTATTTTCAGTGTAAGCAAAGTAAACTAATCAGTTTTGAATGAAAAGGCCATAACTTTCCCGTCCGATCTCCGTTTTGGGTGTTCTTAGACTCTATGGAAAGCACATTGAGTAAATTTTCTTTCCATGTGCCTTTGGAAGGCAGTGGGTGTCCAAAACCTTTCTGAAAATCTATGTTTTCGCAAATTATTACAAATTATTTGGTTGTGTGTCAATGTGAATGGCCGGTTTTGACATGACCATTATAACATGTTGTAGGCTATTGTATTGGGTATGAATTTCCCGCCAAGGTTAGCCCTAAGGAAGGCTATATGAAATTACTTGTTTAGTCATGTAGTGATGAATGCTAATATGATACTCACGATATCTATAAAGATTGGCATGAAATGTATGGAACTTATATGCTTGGGATATATGTTGCATGGTACTTGACATGAAGTACGATTGATTAGATTGTTCCATGTAGTGTGCATCATACATGTAACATTAGAACATGCAGTGACATTAGCATTGCATATGCACAAGGACATCACATTATGTTGAGTGTGTGTTCATGGGTGGGGTCATCCATCATCATTGTTGATGAATGGGTAGTGAGCTTGTACTTTGGACGACGTCCAATAAATGTCTCACGGTTTGAAACATAAAAAGAAATATAAATAATGTGTGTTGGGCGGAAGCAAGAAGGAGATCATTAACCCCGTTAGGTGAAAATCCTAGAACATGGGTGTAAGAGACTCGCGGTGTGATCCAAAAAGTTCGTCGTGAGCCGAAAAGTTTTGTTGCCCAAAGAAGACACACGGTCATGTTTATCACATAGACTTCGGGTTGTATGATTGACTCAGGACTGGTTGCCTATTGGCACTTATTTAGATGCTTGGTGGTAGTTGAGGGCTCGATACATGGGTCATTGGTAATACCAGTGATGGTTTTCACACTTGGCATATGCATGTGTGAGGGAGTCGGTGGGTGACTTGGGATCTAGGCATGATGACATTTCATGCATGACATATGACATTCATGTAGACATTTTACTTGGATGTGTGTTTGTTGTGCGACCATTACATGTGCACTTAGATGGGGAGTAGCCCTTGTAGGAGTATCCTCTACTGAGCTTTGCTCACCCTGTCGTGGGACCCCCTTTTAGGTACAGGTCCAGTGTAGGCGTTTGACCCACATATGGGACCCCATGAGGGATGAGAGCCGGATGCGACTTTGTTTTGTTTTGTTTTTGTCTTGTATTATATTCGAGCATAACCAAAAAATGTATACCTTTTTGTTGTATAAAAGGACTGTTGGTTAAATAGTCTATTATATATTTTTATATATTTGTGAATTAAATATGCAGAAATGGGTCTCAATATATGAGACAAATGAGTGTGATATCGGGACACTCGATATTTACAGGTACCTACAGGTTGTCAACGGGACCCCCGGGATAAGGGTGTCACAGCTTGGTATCGAAGCATAGGTACACGAGTACCTAGGGCTTGAGGGACATGTGTTTAGGCCATGGTCATTAAGGTGTGTCTGATATGAGCATCACAACTAGATGTTAGGGTTCAGGTAGGTGATTACCTAGGCATTCATGGGATAGGATTAGAACACTGTATGCATTGTGTTTTTATGTGTGTTTTGGTGTATAACATGAGGTGTGTTGCATGTTGTGTGCATTTATGCATGATTGGATATATATGGAAAACTAAGAACACTAGAGTTAAAGAGCATGATCATAGGTGTTCGGGAACTACTATATATTAGTGTTTGGCATCATGCATCACAAATTATATATGGCACAAGAAATATCAGAATTGGTGCTTGACAAGTGTAGATGGCTAGTCGCGGACGGGGACGCAAAGGTCGTCCACGGGGCACTGGCCCACCGCCGCCTGTTTTTGACCCATAGGTTTTTATGGAGACCATGGGTGCTATAGTTGCCACTATTGTACAGGTTGGTGTAGCTGGGGGTCAGGGAGGAATGAGTAACCTCCAGAGGTTTAGGGAACATCATCCCTCGACATTCAGGGGAGGAGGGGACCCATTGTTAGCTGACCATTGGTTCTGTCAGATTTAGAGGGTATTAGAGGCAATGGAGATTACCTGCGAGTGCTTCTGTGGATTAAGTGACGGCTTTTCAACTAGCGGGTGAATCCTTGATATGGTGGGATTGGGTGAAGACCTCTAGAAATGTGGAGCCGATGACTTGGGTAGATTTCATAGAGCTCTTCTGAGCAAGAAGTTCTTTCTAGGCGTGCGCCCGGGTATGTCGAGGCTTAGAGTTCTTAGACTTGCGACGGGGAGACGGCAATCTTAGAGTGCGTGGCTGGAGTTCTTGAGTTAGCCCGTTTCACGGATGACTATGTTGCCACTGAGAGGATCTGGCCAAGGTAAGGAGATTTGGGATGGTCTCAGGAGTTGTCCATCGGAGGCGGGTTGTGGGACTTCTCTTCTGCAGGGATATGGACTCTACATGGATTGGGACCGGCCATGGCCATAGAGGGTGAGATAGTTGATGCTAAGAGTATCCAAGATGCGGGTACTTGTAAGAGGAAGGATGGTCAGCCTTCTTTGAGTTTGGGAAAGCGGCATAGGACTTATGTTTCCTGAGGATTATAGGGTTAGGGTCGGTATGAAGCAGGTCGGTCGGGGCTATCGGGGCTGAGCCGGAGTAGGAGCATAGACCATACAGGCCCAGATGCTATTTCTTATTCCGGCCCGGCTGGACACATGAGGAGGGATTGCCCACAGAGGCAAGGATCCTAGGATTTGGGATGCCTAGTCCGGTCGTCGATGGGGCCCGACACGATTATGGATTTATTCCCAGCATGGGTCGGGGGACATGTATTGGGCTTCGGGTCTTTGCTGAAGCACCTTCGGTTTCCTGGGCGGGCCAAGAGGCCATGTTATGGGTCTGGAGTCGGGGGCCCGGGGCCCATAGGCCGGGATTTCGGGGACTCGGGCGTCATGCACGCCATTCGCAGCCCGCAGATTGAGATAGCGAGACCGGAGTTAGTGTCTGAGGTACTCTTGCTCTTTCATTTATGGCGAGAGTTTTATTTGATTACGTTGCATCTCGTTCATTCATTCTTTGCTTGTGTGTGAAGAGCTGGGCTTAGAGGTTGAGACCTTGGAAAGCTGGGTGCATGAAGGTTCTCCCCTAGGAATTAGGGTGAGGATTGATAAGATATGTTGAGATTGTGAGTTAGAGATCTCAGGGATTCTGCTCACGGTGGACCTTCGGGTTATGGACATATCGGAGTTTGATGTCATTCTTTGCATGTATTGGTTGATGGCATATCAGGTCGTCATTGATTGTGATTGTAGGAGGGTTACTGCCTACACACAGGACGGTGATTGTGTTTTGTTTCAGGGGGATAAGCATGATGCTTTACCCCAGGTCGTGTACGATTCTAGATGGCACGGACAGTTGATGGGTTGGCTAGTAGGCCTCACCCTGAAGGATGAGGTGAGACGGGATCTAAGTCTACCTCGGGTGGTTTGTGAGTACGAGGATGTTTTTCTGGATGAACTACTGGGATTACCTCTGTATAGGGATGTAGACTTCATTATTGAGTTACACCCTGGTACGTCGCCCATCTTTATGACTCCACATAGGATGGCACCGGTTGAGTTACGGGAACTTCGAGAGTGCAGATACAAGATTTGTTGGACAGAGTTTCATTAGATCGGGCACTTCCGCCAGGGCGCCGGTTTTGTTTGCGAAGAAGAAGAGCCAGACCAGCCATTGTGTAATGACTGCGGCGGTTGAACATGGTTACGATCAAGAATCGGTATCCATTACTGAGGATTGTTGATTTGTTTGTTCATTTGAGAGAGACATAGGTCTATTCCGAGATAGATCTCCTTACCGGGTATCATCAGTTGAGAGTTAAGGAGGCTAACATCCCTAAGACAACGTTTAGGATGCGGTATGGGAATTTTGAGTTCTGATGATGCCTTCGGTTAGCGAATCGCCCGGCCCGCATTCATGGATCATGCATAGGGTGTTCAACCTATTTAGATCGGTTGTTGTAGTTTTGTTGATTACATCATGATCTACTCCGATGCGGGGAGGCGGGTCGGCGAAGTTGTTCTCCGGGCTTTACGGAACATCGGTTATGCGCCACATTCGACAGAGTGTGAATTTTGGGCGATAAATTGAATATTAGGACATGTAGTGTCGGCCGGGTGTCTTAGTGGACCGAAGAGAGGTCGGCGCGGGTTATGAGTTAGGAGGCCAGAGTCGGGTTTTGAGATCGCGGTTTTCTTGGGACTAGTTTGGATGTCCTGAGGAGGTTCATTGAGGACTTCTCCTGTTTAGCTACACCTATGACTCAATTGACCCGAAAGGAGGTCAAGTATGAGTGGACTAACCCATGTGAAAGGGCATTCTAGGAATTAAAAAGGAGGCTTACTTCAGCTCCTATTTTGATAGTCTTGGATAGGGGATAGAGGTACACTGTGTGTTATGATGCCTTGAAGGACAGACTGGGATGTGTTCTAATGTAGTCCGGGAGAGTTATTGCTTATGGTTCACGACAATTGAAGAACCACGAGCAAAATTACTTGACACATGACATGGAGTTAGTATTATAGTCTTACCGCGCGAGATATGGTGCCACTTATTTGTATAAGTGAGCATTCGGTATTTTCGGACCACAAAGTTTAGGAAGTATATCTTTACCTGAGTGGGACCTTAACATGTGAGGCAGCGGATGGATGGAATTAATACGGGATTGTGACTTCACTTTGCATTACCAGCCCAGGGTAAGGCAAATGTGATGGTGATGCCTTCGGTCGGAAGTCACGGGGAAGTGCCCCGTAGCATAGCTTCTGGGAGTGTGGTCTCAAGACTATGTGACAGTTTAATATGATGTGTGATCGAGGCTAGGGGTGTTTTTGGTAGTTTAGTGGCTAAGCCTTACCTATTGTGCAAAGTGATTGAGTCGAGAGGCGGGACTTGAGATATCGCCCGTCGGGGACCAGTCTGGCAGTCTGACGGCAGCTAGGCCATTTACAGCATTGGTAGTCTTCGATTTAGGGGATGGATTGTGGTTCCCTAGTTGGCAAAGCTGAGAGAGGAGATCCTCAAGGAGTTCCATTGCTCTTGTTTTGCAGTGCTTCCAGGTGGTACGAAGATGTATCACGATCTACGTCACCAGTATTACTGGAGCGGGATGAAGAGACACGTTGGGGATTTTGTACGACGATGTCTCACATGTCGTGGATAAAGGCTAAACCATCCCGGAGGCCCGGCGAGGCTACTCAGCCATTGGAGGTAGCAGAGTGGAAGTGGGAGCATATCACGATGGATTTTGTGACTCATTTGCCACGAATAGCGTAGAGCATGAGGCGGTGTGGGTGATAATGGACAGGCTTACTAAGTCGACGCATTTTCTCATTGTGCGGATGACGTTCACATTGGAGGAATTTTATTGGTTGTACATACGAGAGATTGTCTGGTTACATGGAGTACCAATGTCTATTGTATCGGACCGGGATCCCAGGTTTATGGCTCACTTTTGGAAGAGTTTCCAGAGAGCCATGGGGACATAGTTGATGATGAGCACTACTTTTCATCCACAGACAGATGGTGGTCGAGGAGGGACCATACGGGTTTTTAGAGGACATCTTTGCCGGTATGCGTCACGGATCTCAAGGGTAGTTGGAAAGAGCATTTGCCCTTGGTTGAGTTTGCCTATAACAATAGTTATCGGGGCGAGGTATCTGGGAATGTACCCTATGAGGCATTATGGGAGGCCATGTCGATCTCTCAGGTTTTAATTTGGTGGGGTGGGAGGCTCCACTGCAGTCCGGAGTTTATTAAGTCACCTCACGAGAAGGTGGATTTGATCTGAAGCGTCTTCTCACGGTTGGAGGCGGGGAAAGGATTCTTGGCCGTGGGACGGCAATGGCCTCGAGAGTTTGAGGAGAGTGATCATGTCTTCTTGAAGTTGATGCTTAAGAGAGGAGTGGTCAGGTTTGGCAAGTGGGGAAAGCTATCGCCGAGATATATTGGGCCTTTCGAGGTACTCAAGAGGGTAGGTATAGTTGCTTACCGGTTGGCACTACTGCCGAGTTTATCGAGAGTTCACGATGTATTCCATGTCTCCATGCTCCGGAAATACACTCCAGATTCGAATCATATAGTAGATTGGGGCGAGCTTGTTGTTGATACAGATGGGACCTTTGAGGAGGGACTAGTTCTTATCATGGATATCCGAGACCAGGTTTTGCGACGAAGGCGTGGGGCTAGTGAAGGTGACGGCACGAAAGTGGAGGGAGCGGCGTAGGAGGCCCGTGAGGACCATGATGTGTACCGCTATCCCTTCTTATTTGAGGATGAAGGTACGTTCTTTAGTCATTTGGTAGCATTCAATGGCCCATTGCGTATGCATGTTATTGCATATGGTTGCGTGTAGAATTTCGGAATGAAATTCTTTTAAGGAGGAATGTAAGACGGGAAAACTTAGAATTTGATTTTTGCTAGGAAAACAAAATGGCCGATTTTATCAGAATTCTTTCTAGATCTCGGATGATGAAACAGACTTTACAAATGGAATCGTCTCGCGAAATCTAGCCACCCATGCTAATTTTGTTGAATTCCGAGACAGTCGGATTTTCACGAATTTCGAGGGGATAGGCGTCGAGTGGACCCCTAAAACGAGATTTTTAGAAAAATCTTGGAAAATGTCAAATATTTAAAGAATGTCCATTTAAGATAGATGGAACTAAAATCGGGACGAAATAAATTATTTTAGGGCAAGAACGGAACCGAAGAAGTGTGACACGTGGCGGAGTGGAGCCCGCGTCCACACTATAAATGGCCTAAAATATCTAACATGCGAAAGATCTCATTTTGGTAAAGCGTGATAGAGAGAGAGAGAGAGAAGAGAGGAGGAAGAAAAGCAGAGCCTTTCCCAGCGATTTCACGGGGTTTGCGGTCGAAACTCGACATGCCGAGGAGATTAAGGCGCTGCACACGATGAGGCTATGCGTGGGTGGAATCCGCAATTTCGCCAAGGTCAAGGTTCGGGTTTTCATGGAAACCGAAAGAGACGTGTCTGGGAAATCATGCTAATTGAGTGGGGTTTTATCCTGCTCGAGTTTAATTTACGTCTAGGCGTGTGTGGGTGTAAGTGGAGAATGCTGTCCAGTTTTTTTCCTTCGACCCCATGACTGTGTTTTGGCCATAACTTGGTCATCCTTCATGCGAATTGAGAGATTCTAATTGATGGGCAAACTAGACTTATAGGAGAACATATCTCCTTGACATAGGTCTATCCAAATTCCGACCCCTTTGGACTCAGAAATGCATTGAGTAGAAGTATGTTCGGCGGAGTTTTCATTCTATTTTGAGACCATATTGTATTTTGGCCATAACTTGGCCATCCCACTTGTGAATTAGGTGATTTTAATTTAAAATTAAACTAGACTTGTAGGAGAACATATTTTCTTGAAATAGGTCTATCCAAATTCCGACTGCTTTAGACTCAGAAATGCATTAAAAGGGGAGCTATGTTCAGACAGTTTTTGGTTATGTTTGAAAACTAAGTAGTCCCAATTGTTTAGGACATATCTTGAGTTTCAGTAATCCGATTTGGGTGATTCCAGTTGGAGAAGAACCCTAAGAACCGTATCTTCAAATGAGTACAAAGAACCAATGTCAAATTATGGATTAAGACCTCTGAAATCGGGTATCACATACTATTTTCAGTGTAAGCAAAGTAAACTAATCAGTTTTGAATGAAAAGGTCATAACTTCCGCGTCCGATTTCCGTTTGGGGTGTTCTTAGACTCTATGGAAAGCCCATTGAGTAAATATTATTTCCATGTGCCTTTGGAAGGCAGTGGGTGTCCACAACCTTGCTGAAAATCTATGTTTTTCACCAATTGTGCAAGTTATTTGGTTGTGTCTATGTGAATAGCCGAGTTTTGACATGACCATTACATGACATGTTGTAGGCTATTGTATTGGGTATGAATTTCCATGAGTTAGCCTAAGGAAGGCTATATGAAATTACTTGTTTAGTCATGTATTGATGAATGCTAATATGCATGATACTACGATATCTATAAAGATTGGCATGAAATGTATGGAACTTATATGCTTGGGATATATGTTGCATGGTACTTGACATGAAGTACGATTGATTAGATTGTTCCATGTAGTGTGCATCCTACATGTAACATTAGAACATGCAGTGACATTAGCATTGCATATGCACAGGGATATCGCATTATGTTAGGTGTGTGTGCATGGGTGGGGTCATCCATCATCATTGTTGATGAATGGGTAGTGAGCTTATACTTTGGACGACGTCCAATAAATGTCTCACGGTTTGAAACATAAAAAGAAATATAAATAATGTGTGTTGGGCGGAAGCAAGAAGGGGATCGTTAACCCCGTTAGGTGAAAATCCTAGAACATGGGTGTAAGAGACCTGCGGTGTGATCCGAAAAGTTCTGTATGGGTGTAAGAGACCCACGGCATGAGATGAAAAGTTCTGTTGCCTAAAGAAGACACACGGTCTTGTTTATCACATAGACTTCAGGTTGTGTGATAGGAGTCGGGATTGACTCAGGATTGGTTTCCCATTGGCACTTGCATTGGAGTGCTTTGGTGGCCCGGTGAGGAGCTCGATACATGGAGTCGTTGGTATTACCCGATGCTTGGTTTTCACACTTGGCATATGCATATGTGAGGGAGTCGATGAGTGACTCGAGATCTGGGCATGATGACATTTCATGCATATTTATACTGACATTCATGTAGACATTTCTTGGATGTGTGTGTTTGTTGTGTGTGAATTCTCGTGTATGACTTAGATGAGGAGTAAGCCGTTATAGGAGTCATCCTCCTCTTGGGCTTTACTCACCGTCGTGGGACCCCCTTCAGTGCGGGTGCCGGTGCGGGCGTTTGACCATATGGGACCGCATGAGGGATGAGAGTCGGATGCGACTTTGTTTTGTTTTGGTTTTGTCTTGTATTATATTCGAACATAACCAAAACATGTATCTTTTTGTTATTATAAGGGTATTAAATGGAATTTGTTGGTTAAATAGTCATCATATATTCCTTTGTATATTGTGAATTAAATATCACGGGAATGGGTCTCGAATATAAGACAAATTTGGCGCGATGTCGGGACACTCGATATTCTGAGGTTTCCACGTGAGGTTGTGAGGGTTGTCAGCGGGACCCTCGGATAGGGGTGTCACATGAAGGGTTCACGGCAGGGTGAGGCAATGCTGAAAATGCAAGGATAACTCCACCACAAGGGCTACTCCCCGCTAAGTGCGTGTGCAATGCCATGTTCACCTGATGTATGCATCGACATTCCAATGAAGAATATACTTGATTTTAAATGGATTCTACATGCCATGAAATGAGACGAGACTCATCATGCCCCATGTCTCGAGTCCTCATCGACTTCCTTACACATGCTTATGCCAAGTGTGAAAAATCGACATTCTGGATGACATGTAATGATCATTTTCAGAACCAATTTCATTTGTTTATAAATCAAAAGTTTTTGGATGATACATCACAATGATCATTTTATATTCAAAATTCATGTGCCTTTTTGTGGGTAGCTGATTTTTGGTGTCTCACTTGCGAGGCTCATAGACAGGAACACTTTACGGTAACTTTCATTGATGGGGACTATGTCTGACCATGATTGACGGGTTTTTCACCCAAGGGGGATCTATCCCTTCTTGCTGATACCTGGCACATATTTTCCATTTCATGCAACCGTGAGACTCTGTTGGATGTTGTCCCATTTACCGAGCCCACCAAATCAAACGCCAAATGCAATGTCGATTTACCAACCATGCACTTACACCCATGAAATGTGATGTTTCCCGTGCATATGCAATGCAAAATGCCACTGCATGTTCTCTCATGTTACATGTATAATGAATACTACATGGAACAATTTATAACCCGTACTTTATGCCAAGTACCATGGATAATTATATCGAAGCATATAATTTACATCAATTCATACTAATATATATAACACCAATAAATCAACATATTTACAACACATTAAACATGTTATAAAATTTCCAGTAATAACACACAAAAATAGTCCACACAAACTAGCCATTCCCGGCCATACGTCCTTGGAAATAATCTGGACTCAATCCAGAAATTTCAGCTTTTTATTTATTTATTTATTTATTTTTTTAACAAATTTCAAGACTATCATTAACGGCTATAAATTTAGCCATGAAAAAAAATCCTCAAACTCGGCCCGAAAAATAGTCCCAACGTCCAGAAAACTTAGTCCTATGGTTGGGGTTGAACCACACAACCATTTACGACCCTTAGATTAAGAGGAAGAAGTATAGGATAAAACTCTAGCCTCTTTTGTTTTTGGCACCTACTCGTAGCTCTTGTCGAGTAGACCAACTTTAATTCTCGGCCTATCGACTTTCAAACGTTGGAACACTAGAAAATTTGAGGGGGAAGAACCGGTTCTCCTCCTTCCTTCTCTCCATTTTCCTTTCTTTCCCACATTTTTTCCCTTTAACGTTTTTTCCCATACTGCTTTTTTCTTTCTTTTCCCTTTCTTTTCCTTTTTCTCATTTTCTCCTTCTTTTCCTTTTCTTTCTTCCACCAAATATATATATATATATATATATATATATATATATATATATATATATATATATATATATATATATATATATATATATTTTTTTTTTTTTTTTTTTTTTTTTGATCAACCAGATGAAACATACTGACTCTATTTGCCATGTGTATTTATATCTTTCAATTTCTTAGTATGCGTGATGTGTCGTGGACACATGATGGAGTGAAAATGCCACACCACATGGCTCGTACCATGTGTTCTCCTCTAAGCTTGTCATGTGGCATCCACATGGTCATGCCATGTGGCACCACTTCATGTGTCATCCGACACTCATGCCTTTAAATACGTGAAATTCCGACAATCTCGAAATCCAATGAAATTCGACTAGTTAGCTAGATTTCGTGAGATTATTCTAACGGTGAAGTCCGTTTTGTCATCTGATATCTAGAAAATTTCAGGTTTTCAACTTGTGCTACAGCAAAAAATTACCGTTTTGCCATTTTTCAGAAAAATTGCATTTTTCTCGAGTTTTACAATTATTTTGAATTGTGCAAAAAATTATTAATGTTTAATATAATAGTTACCATACTGATTTTACTTTTAAAATGTATGACAACTTTAGTTTTAAAGTGAAATATAGAAAGTTATAGATAGGGTGACAATTCGGTAATAAGCAGTATAGTGTTTGGGTCATGTCAACTTATCAGTAATCTACTGTATTCACTAACTTGAACACGACATGAATAATAATCATGTCAAAATTAACAAATCAAACACGACCCAATTAGTTATTAGGTAACACAACACTCATAATCCGTTTATTAATTTGGTCATTTAAATTAATATAATTTATAATTAATACATCAATATTTAACACAAATAACATATTAAACGGGTTAAATATTAATTTACATAATAATTAAACAAGTAAATTCGGGTCAATTTCGTGTTATGTGGATTGACACGAATATAGCCCGTTTATTAAACAGGTTATGCGGGTCAACACAAATTTAACTCAAACATGATTATACTCAATCCGAACACGCAAAAATCGTGTAGAGTTTGTGTCGGGTTCACGGGTCGTGTCAAAATTTTCCATATCTAGTTATAGACCGTAAACATGTAAAGTACTTTAGAATAAAAGCTTCCATCCATTTTTTACATTTTTATAAGTGATATTTTTATAAATACTTTTCAAAAAGAAGTTTCTAAATGTAGTTTATGAGTGTTAAAAAAAAAAAAAAAAGTTTATGAGTTACATTGAGAAGTAAAAGTTTATTTTTGAGACCGATCGCTAAATTAGGGAAAATGCACCCTTCATGTTGGAGCCTGAAGATTTGGTTTTATTTATTTTTTCCTTTTATGGAGCCCTTTTTTCTACAAAGTTTCTTTTATTATTTCAAGATTTTCTTTTCTAGATAGATCCTTAGATGAATCATATGCACTTACATTATGTGCCATATTCAAAGTGTAAGGCGTAGAAAAGTTAATTTTCTAAATTAATGGTAGGAGGATCAAATTTATAGAAATCATATATAGAATTTTAGATTGTTTATAAATCTTTAATTATTTATTATTATTATTATTAGAGGAATAAAAAACATAAAGATCAAAAGGCTTTTTCTATATTAGGGTCTCTCTCACCGCAAATACTCTCTCAGAAATCGAACGTAAAGGTGAACCTCTAAGCATTTTTTTCCGTTAGTTTCATTTAGTTTTTTGTTTAGTTCTAAAATTTATTATTCTTTTATCAAAGAGGTTTTGATATTTGGTTGTTTAAAAAAAAAATTGATATTCTGTTAATTTTGATTTTATTTTCTCAAAGAAATTTTAATATTTGGTTAATTTTGATATTGAATCTATCTTGTTAATTTTTCTTGCAAAAATAAAATTTGCACCATCAAATAGCAAACTCCAACTGACAATCTTTTGAATGTATTATAAATACTTAAATGTTTTGTCTTTTTCTCATGTTTAGGTTGTTTTTTGTATTGAATTAATTTTTTTACTACATTATTTTTGAGTTATATAATAATATTATGGCAATATCTTATTCAATCTTTGAACTAAATCATATTAATAATCTTATATTTATAATCATCTGTACTAGTTGTCATATTATTGTATTCGTATGTGTATAAGAGTGTCAGAAGGTTGCACTAGTTGTCATATTATTGTATTTGTATGTATATAAGAGTGTGAGAAGGTCGGCAAAATATACACATTATATGCAAATAGCACCTAATAGAACAAATATTTGTTTTTAGTTCAAGAAGTTGTTATTTTATGTGAGAAAAAAATTGATTTTTTTTTGTTTTCATCTCTTTTCAAAAAGTGTATTAAATTATTCAAATATTTGTTTTTAGTTAAAGAAGTTGTTATTTTATGTGAGAAAAAGATTTGATTTCTTTCCTCATCACTTTTAGAAAGTGTATTAACTTGTTGAATGTTGATTTTATTCAAAATTTTTATTTTATATAGAAAAAAAATTGATTTTTTTTTTCCGTTTTTCATCTGACCCACTGAAGTGTATTAAATTGTTAAAATATTTGTTTTTAGTTCAAGAACTAGTTATTTTATGTGAGAAAAAAATTTTGATTTTTTTTTCATCTCTTTTCAGAAAGTGTATTAAAATTTTGAAATATTTGTTTTTAATTCAAGAAGCTGTTGTTTTATGTGATAAAAATTTTGATTTTGTTTTTGTTTTCATGATCTTTTCACAGAATTTACCTCACACCTACAAGAAAAGCACTACGCTTCCATAAATCTCATAATGGTGATGGTCTTTTTAAATCTTTTGGTACGGAGAACCGTGGGTAGTTGGGCACTGTTTGTTGGATCGGCTCGTTTATGCAGACTCTGACACATTGCAGAAAGAAGGATGATCACGGCGGGGTGTAGTCGGTTCTTGGATTAGATGCTTCAAGTCGATTTCTTTCTTATGAGAAGGGAAAGAATTCAGCTATTTTTATGGCGTTATTACGCGTGCCTTTTATGGTGGAATGGGTGGGGTATTTATAAGGGAAATAGTGGTTGCTTTCCTTGTTAGATGGTGATCATAGCATCTCTCCCGTTGGGTGAGGGTTTATTTTCATATCATGGCCAGGCTCTTAAGGGATAATGGAGGAGCCGTGATCATGTAAGATCCTTCTTTCCTAATTCGTGGGATGCAAATCATGGAGACTAGACACTTTTCCTTTTACACGGAGTTTTTTGGACCTTTGTATCACTTGATTACGCCGGGGTGGCTTCCGGGTTCTAGACACAGGGCCATGTGCTGGCATGGTAGGATCTCATTGTGGTAGAGCTTCTTTATTGGGTCTGTGCTGACTCCCTTCATAAAGGCGGAGGTTTGGGCTATGCCACCGGGCTTGTGTTACAGGCACATTGCCGCGTGTCTTTCTCTGCCCTATATCGGTGGCCCCCGACCCTTGGTTGAAGCAAGCAGGCAAGGGTGAGGCCGTTTCTCTTGGATCGATTCACGAGAAGCTTCCCGCATGGCTAGCAAGGGATGGTTTGATTTGAGCTTTGTCGTTGTTAAACGTCTAGTGATAATGATGGCGTTCTTTCGATTTTCGTGCCCGTTTTGACTGTTGCTTCTCATATCTTTAGAAACATTCTTTGTATCACACTTTTCCACTTCTTCTACAGGTTTAGAAGTGTCTTTAATCAGCACTCAGAACTGCTTGTGATGCTTTCTGTCGTCCTGTCTTTCTAGGGGCCGTTTTCCTTGTTTTCCTCCTTAGTTCGGTGCATTCTTCTTCTTCTTTGCCTATTTTCCTTTTCTTGTTTTGAATTTCAAGTTGTTAGGGTGTGTTGGGTTAGGGTCCCACCTCTTTCGTTGCTTTGTTCATTCTCTCTCTCTACCGCTTAGTCATGCGTGCTTCCTCTAGGTCTTCTCGTTCTGTAGGCATGAGCATAAAGGGAAGGCCGGTTGAGGAGTCTGTGTCGGGGCAAACTAGCGGCGGACTCGGCGGTCCTGTCATTGTGGTTGTCGGGGTCCTTCCAGTAGGTTATCTTATACGCCGGGTGGGACGAGGGGAGATTAGAGAGATCATCCCAGGTGGCTCCGAATATTTGAGGGCGTAGTGAGGTACTCGGGGCGAGTGAGCCCTAAGCGGAGTTGGAGCCCTCTCGTACGCTAAAACCTTCGCTACTCATTATGGACCTCCCTCCGGTGTCCAAATCTGGTGTCTTGATCTCCTCACGTCTTACGTTGCTCCCATTCCCAAGATGGTCTGCTTCTTTGAGGCGGCCTTTGAGAATGGTCTTAAGCTTCCTTTGCCGCTTCGTAGCGTTCTACAGCATTTCAATGTATGCCCGTCCTAACTCTCTCCTAATTTTTTGGGCGTCTTGGTTGGTCTTTTGGTTTTTTTTTTTAGGGATAAGGGCCTCGGGGTCCCTAGTATAGCTTTGTTGTTGGATCTCTTCAGTGTGAAGGAGGCCTCGGAAGGCTTCTTGTATATTTCGAAGCGGGCCACTACCAGATCTATCATTTCTGACCTCCCTTCTTCCCACAAGCATTGGAAAGAGCGTTATTTCTTTGTCGGGGTCGACATTGGGAATACAACCCTGCCGACCAGGACGATCTGGTAGGGATTAAACCGGTATGGGCCCGCCCGCCGGGAACTTGCGTGAGTTTTCTATCTCTGCTAGTAGGGGTCAACATTTTAAGGGTCAAGTTAAGCTTTTGACTTTGTTTTGGTTGCGTTGCCTTTAGGTATCCGTCCTGACCTTACTCCTGAGGACAAGGAAGTAAAGCGGTAGTTAGGAAAGTGTCGCCCTCGGGCGTATTCAGATCTGATCAGGTCGGACTTTCCCAGCTCTTCAGGTGTGAGCCCTTCTTGTTCCCCTCTTTCGAGATCTCCTCTACCCCACCTTTATGGGAGACTTCTCACGGGAGCCTCTTCTTGTGAAGCCAACTCGGGGAGAACTTCAGGCCTGTATCGAGTTGCTGGCGAAGAAGAGAAGAAGAGTAAAGCCTGAGGCTCGGGGATCCCTCCGGGAGCGATCTCCCGACAAGTGGAGCCTCGAAGTGGGAGTATCGGAGTTATGTGATCGCACATTGAGGAGAGGGGATCCTGCATGAGATTCGGGTGAGGGGCGGGCGTTGCCTCTTTGGTAGAAGGTGTCAGGGAGGCGAGACAGCGTCGCTCATCCTCTGCTTTTCGAGCGAGGTTCTTCCGAGGAAGAATTTAGCTGGTATCGGCTGAAAGTTCTTCCTATCTTTGTCTAGAGCCCTTCAGCGCAAAACACCACGCCTTCCCCTCTAATGCTGGAAGATGCGGGTGATGATCGCTTGATTTGAGAGTGAGGACTCATTGTTTACCAATGCGAGGAGCTCGCCGTCGAGTTTCATTTTAAATCTATCCCTTTGGGACTACGATCTCGAAGGTCGGCCACTGTGCGTTGAGGAGGCTCGGCCTATCCTCAGGGAACCATCTCTGTATGTATGAGCGCCTTCTTTTATCCGTCTCATCGTTGTGTTAATGTTATCTGCTAACTCCATCTTATTTCTTGGCAGATGGTTATTTATATAAAGGACCTGGCGAGGAGAGCCAGTTCGGCCGAGAGCTCTGCTAAGGAGGCGAAAGCATACAAAGCTAAAGTCGCCTCCTAATCTGGGAGAAGGCTGAGCTGTGAGCTCGGATACAAGGCCTGACCAAGGAGGTTATGACTCATAAATCCGACCTGAAGCACACCTCGACTGCAAAGGCGAGAGCAGAAGGTCGAGAAAAGAAGGCTATAGAGGGCCTAAGGGTTGTCTAGGATGAGTTGTGGGTGGTTAAGGAAGAGTTTTAGGTTGCCAGGGAGGGCTGTGCAAATGGTGGCTTTGCATCGGAGCTGTAGGAGGTTTTGAAGGCGGAGCTCAGGTGGAGCTTGGGCCGGGGAGTGTGGTATGCGGGGGACCTCCCGGAGGCGGGAGGCTATGGTTAACCACGGGGATGGAATAATAGCGAGATTTTGAGAGCAGGCACACGCAGCATGTGGGCCTCCGAATGAGCAACCAGCAGCCGAGGCGCGTAGGATTACCCGGGTTTAGACTTGATTTTCCAGGTTCCCGATCCGTGAAGGAGCGAAAGAGTGTTCACGAGGCCAGTGAGCCAGTGTTCTCTAATACCCCCAGCTCGGCTCCTCTTCCTGGTGAAGTTGAGGTCCCTACCAAGGCTGGCTCTCTTATCTCGCCTGCTAGGGCTTCGTCTTCTAGCTTACATGGCTAGGAGGCTTGCACTACTGAGACTGCTCGCAACTCTACCTTGAACATTTAGGCCCCTTTGTATAGTCTTTGCTCATTTTGGCTGACTTCAAGCTCTAATCCTTGGACCTCTGTAACTCTAGCATTGGTTTTGTTATTCTATCGATATTTGTTCTTTTACCTTCTTGGTTTTCCTGTCTTCTTTTATGACCTATGTTGAGAGGTTTCCTTGTAATCCAATCTTTATATGGCTGGGCTCTTACTGAGCTATGCGGCCCTTGATTGGCTGAGCTACTGTGCTCTCATCAAACTGATCTATGTGGCTTTAGGCCATTTGCAAGGCTCATTTGGTATAAGGCTCATTGAAAGCGAGCTCGTGGCCCTTTCAAGGTGGGTTACATGGCTCCTTAGGCACTTAGTCTTACGGGCTGGCGGGTTCTTTGGGAAACAATTTTGCATGGTCCCTTTGGGGTGGGCCACATGGCTCCTTGAAAGCCAGGCTACATGGCTCCTTGGCTGTATACAGGTTGTCGGGTTCTTTGGGGCGAGGCTGCATGGATCCCGCGCCGGCCCGAGGCTACATGGTTCCTTGGCCCAGGCTACATGGCTCCTTGGCTACTTAGCCTTTTGGGTTATCAAGTTCTTTAAGAGCCAGAGCTGCGGTCCCTTTGGCGAGCTACATGACTCCTTGGCCCAGGCTACAAGGCTCCTTGGCTGCTTGGCCTTCTAAGTACATCAAGTTCTTTAGAACCCGGCCTGCATGGTCCCTTTGAAGGCCCAGGCTACAAGGCTCTTTTGAAATTGAAGTACACCAGGCTTGTTTGAGCGAACTCACATGGCTCTGTGCTACAAGGCCCTTAAAACTAAGCTCTGAGACTCTTTTGGCCCGTGCAAGGTTCATTTGAGCGAGCTACAACGGCTCTGAGCTACAGGCCTTGGTAGGCGGGCTATAAAGCTCCTGATATGAGCTAAGTGGCTCTGTTGAAACTGAGCTGCAAGGCTTTGAGCGAGCTGGAGGCTCTTTTGAGCGAGTGCAAGGCTCTTTTTTTTGAAGCGAGGCTGTGAGGCTCTTTAGAAACCCTTTGCAAGGCTCATTTGAAACTGAGCTACGCGGCTCCTGAGCTACAAGGCCTTGTTGAAACTGGGCTACAAGGCTCCTGATTTGAGCTACGTGGCTCTATTGATATCCGAGCTCCTCGGGTTACTGAATTGAGCTACGTGGCTCTTTCATCTTCCTTCCCTTGGGAGGCGCGCGGCTAATCTGCGAGATCCATGGAGAGTGGAGCAGTGCGTGGCTTCCTGGCGTTCGGGTTTCATTATAAACAACAGCCTTTCCTTGAAGGTGCATGTTATATAAGCTCTCCACGCCTTCCCCTCTTTAACAATGTCGGAGTTCGTACATGACGACACTTCAGGGTTTGATCGCTACTACGCAGAGTCTGTTTGGTGAGCGCAGGGCGACATTTGGTTTCGATGTTCTACCATTTGTAGGAGTTGTGTTTTTCCCTAGTTCCTCCCTTGTGGGAGTTGTGTTGCTCCCTAGTCCTGCCCATTGATGGAACTAGACCAGGGAACATATTTGGAAGGGGCGGCGTGCGCAGAGTGAATATTTTTAAGTCCCGCTTCCTCCATTATTCCTTTCCTCCCCTCTTTTCTCATTCTCCTTCATTTTCTCTTTCTCCTTCTCCTTCATTTTCTCTTTCTCCTTTCTTTTCTCTTTCTCTTGTGGTTTTTGCCTACACTGGGTGTTGGCCTATCGTGATCTTCTGGGATGTAGAGAACGACTTTGCTGATTGTACTTTTATGAGATAACTGAAATAAAGTCACGGTCTTTTAGGCTTGATGTGTACTTGTCACGATTTTTTTTTTTTTTTTTTTAGACGTCTGAGAATGTCAGGCTAAAAATGAACACAAAAGGCTTGTTTATTAAAGTAAAGCTGAATTTCTTATTAAAGCTACATTCAATTACATTGGTAGAATCGCCTGAGGTGCTCAACGTTCCAAGAATGTGGCATGGTTTTTCCCTCTTATGTTTGAAGTTCATAGTTGCCAGGTCGGACTATTCGCGATACCATAGGGCCCTTCCCAGTTTTGTCCTAGCTTCCTATGGGTGGGGTATTTCCTTGTTAGCAGGAGTTTTTTTAGAACTATGTCGCCGGGCTTGAAACTCCTAGGCCTGACCCTTCGGTCGTAATATTTTGCTGTCTTTCTATGATTGTGAAACCTCGAGAAAATCTAATTTTTTGAAAAATGGCAAAATGATAATTTCGGTCAAAATCTGGAATTTTTTTAGATCTCGGATGACAAAACAGACTTCACCGTTGGAATTGTCTCGCGAAATCTAGCTACCACGTTGAATTTCGTGATTCGAGGCCCGGTAATTTACCGTTTTCGAACCTTGAGTGTAGTGCAAGACACTTGGCGCATTTTGAGTGGCTCATAGTGTGCCATGTGTCAAGTGCAAAATCAGTCAATTGAGCTCAAGTGTGGGGCCCATGGGTGACATGTGGCATCTCCTAATTGGAGGAAAATCCAAAGTTGGTGGATTTAGTGGATAAGGAATCCTCTCGACGATTAGAAGCCGACATGTGGCAAGGGGGTAAAGAGCTTTATTCTCCATTTTGGAGTTGAGCCGAGCGAGTGGTGAGAGGGAGGCGAATTTTAAAATGGAGGGTTTTAGAGAGGAGAAAGTCGACTTCCCTCTAGATTTCCCGGCTTTCAGACCGTCGGATCGCGTCGGGCCAAGAAGTAAAGTTGTTCTACGCTGAAAGGGCTAAGCGTGGGTACCAGTTTTGTGGGGTTTCGACAACTCCAAAAGGTAGGGGTCTTCTCCTACTCGGTTATTTTCGGTTTTAAGAGCCTTGTGAATGATTTGGTTGATTTGAGGCCGTGAGTGGCCGTTTGGTCGGTCCCAAAACTTGGGATTGAATTGTTGGAATATTTGGAACCCGTTTTAGACAGTTTAGGGACTATTTGGGTGGTTTTTGTGATAATTTATGCAATAAATTATGGTTTGGGTGTTGTTGGGCCAAAATGGCCATAGATTTCGGTTCCACAAATTGGAGCGATCTTTGAGAGAGAGTACCCACGCGGACGTCCCGTTGCTTTCGATTTGGGGTATTAAAAGCAGTCCACATTTGATTGGACCGAAAATGGTTCATGTGTGTTGCAAGCAAAATATTGCTTGAATTGGATGGCTTGAATTGTGTGAAAGAAAAATGTTAATGCATGGAATTTAATGTGTTCACGTGAGGTCGAATTATATAAAATATAATTGTGTGTGAGCCATTGGAATTGGATTGTTGATTAGCTCAAGTGAGCTAATTTTGATGTTATTATAAATTAAATAACATATTAGTATAATATACTAATTTGTCGATATATGCATGATGATATATTGGCATGTGTTGCATAATTGTTTGGAAATGACATAATGCATTCCATATATGCAGAGGCACCACTAGAATGGTAGGTGTGAGTGCATGACATGAAAGAAAATGAAAAGAAAAGAAAATGGAAAATGGTTGTGAAAGGACTCATGGGAAGATTTTCCTAAGAATCGCTGAGAGTGATCCAACAGCCATCTCTGAAATGACCATGACCGCAAGCTTCTCAAAAATGATCTAGCACCGCCGAGGGTAGTCCAATATATTTACCGAAACTCGGTAGTATGTTTTCGAGAACAAAAACCTTTTGTTTTGAAAACAATGTTTTTCTCGCATTTGACTTAGGCATGCGTGATGGAGTTAGTGAGGACTCGAGAAGTGGGAAAGGGTGAGTCACATTCTCATTCATATCATGTAAACATTCAAGTAGGATCATGTATTTGCTTGAATGTGTTTATGTTGAATCATTGCATGTGCACTTAGGTGGGGAGTAACCCATGTAAGATAATTCAACTACTGGGCATTGCTCATCCTGGGCCGAGGATCAATATTTTAAGTATTAGTGGAGTGTTCACAAAGACTACGCTCATTGGGAGGTCGCTTGAAAAGAAAGCTCTGATCGCGCTTTGGCATTTATTTTGTAAAACATGGCTAGAATTCTAAATTTTGATATATAAATGCATTAAGAGTGATGTAATCAACTCTTGAATTATTGTGATATAATTGGTTTAAATGTTTGATGAGTATGATGTACGGGTCTCGCCACATGAGACACAAGTAATCCAGTGTCGACGGTTATCAACTAGATGCCACCCCGAATCAAGGCCACAATGATAGTCCTCAGCACGCATTAGAACTTGCTCACATTTTTCTTCTAGGAGGTCAAGGTTCAGGCGGAGAATCTCCTCGTTGCTTTCGGTATTTGCAAACTCAATCCTCGTTATTTTAAATTTCTAACCTTTAACGGAGCTACCGCTTCGCTGCCAAATGCTGTGAGCGAATTTGTGGTTTCTTTAGTCAAGCAATTCGTATTTCGTATGCCCATAATACCCTGTGTGGAGGTACTCAACCCATTTTCCCTTTAGATTTTCCAACTTAGTCTTTGTATATCGCTCGAGTCCTTATAGCACTTCCGCTAGTCCATATCGATCGCGACGAGCCGGGATGAGTAGTAATTCTTGATTCTCGACCTCGGCAAGTCTCATGAACTTAGATCGGTCGAACTCTTTTCCCATTATCGATACCAAGGCTCTGTGATTCCTAACTTGCAAATTATGGAACGCCAAACAAAGTTACGTGACCTTTGTTCGGTGATCGCTGCAACAGCTTCCCGCCGGCCCACTAAGGCAATCCACTCCTACAACAATAAATCCTCGAGACTGCTCTTCCCCAACGGGTAAATCCTAATATGTCCAATCCCCATCAAGTGAAAAGGCCAAGGGCTAGTGATTGAGGCTAGCAGCTCGGAAGGGAGGTGAGAGATTTGAGCATGTTCTTGATAGATCTTACATTTTTGAACCCCACGGCGTCTCGAAAGTATCAGAGGGCCAATATCCCCTGCCTCGCTTGTCTTTTGCCGCCAAGAATCCGGGCTCGATATGGTTGCCACAGATACCTTCATGCACCTCTCTAAGCACGTAATTGGCGTCTTCCCTTCCTACGCACTTAAGGATGGGTGTAGAAAAGTCCTCTTTCAGAAGGGTCCCCTCCTCGATGAATGGTGAATTTACGACCTCGCCCCGAGCTCGAGGCCTTTCGATTGCTTCGCGCAATATTCCGTCCACCAAGTAATCCCATATGGGGTCCATCCAGCTCGACTCGGACATTACCGGGGACACTTCTTCATTGTCGATGTTCACCGAGGGTTTTGGGAGGTGCTCAATCGGTACCAGTCTATCTAGATCTTCCCATGATGGTGTTGCTAGCTTTGCCAAGGCATCTGCTTGCGAATTCTCTGCCCTTGGGACATGCCTGACCTGAACCCGTATGAACTTTTTACACAGTTCCCGTACCTTTTTGAGGTAAAGGATCATTTTCTCACCCCTGGCTTTGTAGGAGTCTTCTATCTGTTTCACCACTAACTGGGAATCACTGCATACCCCGCCAATCGCCTACAGGAGCGGCAAGTTTAAGCCCAACTATGATAGCTTCATACTCCGCCTCGTTATCGAGGCTTGGAAAATCCAATCCAGGGCGATTCCACGTCAATCCGGGGCCAGTGGAGGTCGACCGTACCCCAAGACCGCTTCCTCGAATCGGGCAGCCCCGTCGCGGACAATCTCCAGATGGGTAAGTCGAGCGTCAACTGAGTAGGTTTCGTGGGCTGTGCCGAGGCATTTGAGGGAGTAAATTCCATGATGAAATATGCCAAGACCTGCCCCTTGACCGTTGTCCTTGGCTTGTATCTGATGTCGAACTCACTGAGCTTTATGGCCCACTTTATCGCCTCTCCCGAGGCCCTCCGCATGTGCAATATCCGTTTACTCCGTGTCTCTCATTGGGATTTCCAATAGTGTGAGCCCGGAAATACGGTCGGCCTTCCTCGCGCAGCTGGTTACCAATGCTAGAATTAATTTCTCCATCTGATACCTTCCTCCGTTCCTCTCAGCTCGATCGCAAAGATTAGACCGGTTGTTGTATTCTCGTCTCGCTCTCTCGACCAGCATGCATCTAGCTGGAGAAATCTAAGACGCCAACAAAAGGGTAAGGAGTCTCCCCTGCAAGGGGCTTACGTAACTGAGAAGAACTCGGGTAAGTTTTAAGCGCCGAGAAAGCCTCTTAGCATTGGGCGTCCCAATGGAAAGCCTTTTTTAGAACCTGAAAGAACGGTCAGCATTCGTCACTGGATCTAGATACAAAGCGGCTCAGAGCACCTATTCTCCCAGTCAAGCATTGGATTTCTTTGGTGTTTGAAGGCGGTCGCATGTCTAGCATAACTTTTATCTTGTTTGGATTTGCCTCTATTCCTCGGTTGTTGACTATGAAACCCAAGAATTTTCCAGATGAGACTCCGAAGGCACACTTGGTCGGATTTAGCTTCATGTTATAGTTCTTCAGGACTTGGAACGACTCAGCTAGGTGGGTTACGTGGAGCTCAGCCTTAACTAACTTTACCAACATGTCATCTATATATATCTCCATAGACGCTCCAATCTGCTTCTAAAACATTTTGTTCACTAGCCTCTGATAAGTGGCCCCAGCGTTCTTCAACCCGAAAGGCATCACCTGGTAACAATAAGTACCTTGCCCAAATACAAACGGTAGGTCTTCTCGTCACTAGGGTCCATTCGACCGTTATATCCCGAGAAAGCGTCCATGAAGCTAAGAAGCTCGTGGCCAGCTGTGGCGTCCACTATAAGGTTGATCCAAGGTAGGGGAAAGCTATCTTTTGGACAGGCTCTATTGACATCGGTGAAGTCAATGTAGAGCCGCCATTTGCCGTTTTCCTTTTTGACAAGGACTACATTAGCCAACCAGTCAGGGTATTCTACTTCTCGTATGGCTTTGGCTTAGAGGAGTTTGTTAACTTCTTCATTGATCACCTTCTGCCTTTCTACGATGAAACTCCTTTTTTGTTTGACGGGTTTGAAGGTGGGGCTGATGTTCAACTTGTGTGTGTGATTATCAGGGGTCAATCTCGCCCCATATCCTCCTCAAGCCTGCCGAATACTTCTATACTGCTTTTAAGAAGTGGATAAGGAGGTCCCTCGACGCCTCGCCAATTCGATCTCATGTGTATCGAGATGTTCCGCCCGGGTCGCCAAGTCAGACGGGTTCTAGTTCTCCTGAGGGCATAGGTCGGATGCTTACCTCATCTCTTATGTTGAGCTCGTCCATGTAGATATTGCCAACCGCTTTTTGTTTCATTGATGTTGAGTAGCAATCCCTAGCTACGCGCTAATCTCCTCGAACCAATCCTACCCCATTCGTAGTGGGGAATTTGATAATCATATGATAGGCGGAAGGGATGGCCCTTATGGCATTGAGGGAGGGTCTGCCCAATAGTTTGTTATAAGCTGATGGGGCATCCACTATGAGGAACCTCATCGTCGTTGTGGCCTGGCACGGGGGATCTTCCAAAGTGAGCACTAGTTGTATTGACCCTAGGGGTAGCACTCTTTCTCCGAGAATCCCCGCAGTTGGGCGTTGACAGGTTCTAGTTTCTTCCTTCTACTGCCCATTTTATCGAAGGCTGACGCGAAGATGATGTTGGTCGAGCTTCCATTGTCAACCAGGACCCTTTGTACCGTTTTATTGGCTACAACGACCCTTATTACTAGTGGATCGTCATGACAATGCTGGTAGCCTTCCATGTTGGAGTCCGAAAAAGTTATGGTGGTGTCTAGCTGAGGAAGTTTGGATACTGCTTGTATTTCTAGTGTCTCCCCTGACTTGATGCTACGCAGATGAGCCTTCTGGGCCGAGTTGGACACTCCTCCCCCGCAAACCCCTGAGACTCACCCGAATTTCCTCCCGAGGTCAGCCGGTGTCGAGTCGAGCCGGCTGACGAGGTGATGGAGGCGGTGCTTGATCCCGAGCTTCTAAGGCCATGAAGTGGCGAATATGTTTCCTCTTCGCCGGATCAGTGATTCACCCCTTTCCCCGCCTGGATGCAACTATCCGCTCTAAGTGTCCATGATCCCTCTCTGAATTCACAATACTCGTCAGCCCTCTTCACTGGCCTGTCTTTCATCCGGACGGCCACCTCAAAACTTTTCGTGCTACGTCCTTCGCTCGAGAACCTGTATGATACCTGAGAGCGTCAAGGGTGAATTGGGTCGGGGGTGGATATCGCTGTCAGAGTCTGGCCGGGCGGGCCCAAGTAGTCCCCGACGCTGGGCCTCATCTCTCGATAATCGCCTTGCGTTCTCTCCGTCCCTTCGCTGATCTATCCGTCTCCTCGCTCCTAGTACTTTGTTCTCTTTCTCGCCCCTCGCTTTTCTCCTTTCATACGGAGGGAGTTTTCCGCTTAGATAGAAGGGCTTCCCATTGTTGATGTATTTCTTACGCAGCACCCTAATTCATGCTTGCCTGGGCGGTTCTTCAAATGGAAAACATCAAGTTCACCGCACGCCTGTACCGAATGATGAAAAAGTTTTATGATGACAAACTTCTCATCCGGGATGTCTACCTTAATGACTACAGCGAAACCTCCGGACGTAGGACCCTGTGCTCATGTGGCTCGTGCAGTGGGTTAACAAGTGATAGCTTATTTCCTATACGCCCGAGCTTCGATGAAGGGAGACGAACGCATGGATAGCTCTATGGAAGGATGAGATCGACGATGGCAGAGTCTCAACTAGGCTAAAGCTCCGCCTTTGTACTGACATAAGCCCCACATCTACCGGTCTTGGTATCCGTGTAGCTCCATGTGATTCTTGTAGGTATTGAGGTGGTCAACATGATCTTTCGTCTGGTCGTAACGTTCGAACTGGTGCATTCTAAACTTTATTGGAGGGAAGGCGGTAAGACTTACTAGCGAACGAGGACTTTGCTTTGTTGTACCAGCATCCATGGAGACTGAGCTCGCCCTTTCATCGCTTCCTTCATGGCCGAGCTCTTATGGGATGTCACGTAAACATCGTCTTCCCATGATCGCCTCCCTATCTCGCAGGCCGAGTGTTCCGTGGTCCATTACCTCTCGTTTGTTCCTTCCGTGTATTCACTCACGCGATCTTCCAGTGGGGTTTATAGGATCATGTTCCTCGGGCTCGCTGCTTCTCCTTCTCCGCTAGCGCCTCGAGGAGCGCTAGGTGCCGTCGTTTTGGCAAATGTTGCATTTGTCCGGTGAGCCCTCCAAGTCTCTCAAAGAACGCTAGTTGTGATAATGGAGTACCTCCATCTCGCCAAGATTTGGCCCAGAGTTTCAAGAGCATCTTCAAAGGTCGGCTATCCAGTTGGCTCAGCCGGGGTCTTAAGGCCCCAGGGGGGGTTAGCGTGACTCCTTCTCATGTTTTAGGTCGATACTATCAGTCATTGAGAATTTAGTTTTACTTGTAAAGGAACCGGCTGCTCCTAGCTGCATTTACACCAAATTGGGATGGTGCTTTTTCATCGACATCGGGTCGAGCTTCGAGCCGTACTGGCTTTGCTTGTCGACCTGTCATCGGCACAACCTCGCACTTGGTACGTAGCGATAATCCGGTGCGCTACGCATCACATAAGCGCTTTTCTATGAGAAGGAAATAATTCAACTATTTTACGGCGTTGCTACGATGTACCTGCGTATTTATGCGTAGCCAGCCGTTACTTTCCTCGTTAGACGGTGATACGGTATCACTCCCATTGGGTGAGGAGTTTCCTTTTCCTTATCATGGACTCGACTCTGGCGATAATAGAGGAGTCGATCATAAGATCATTTTTCCTAATCTGTGGAGCGGATCATGAAGACTGGGCACTTTTCCCTTCACTACTGCCGACCACCCACACTGGCTTATGTGACGCCCTAAAACCCGGGGGTCCTGCCACCACCTCAGCCAACCCGCTAGTACCACCCGTGGAATGCTCGACATCCCAACATCTCTCGAAGAAAATCGCGCAGTCCCTTGTACGGAGCTCACCCATATACAAACCTATCCTAAACAAATCCAATATGGGAACAAATGGCCACTGGGGCCCATATATCAATGCTCAAGAAATACACTAACTATATACCATAGTTTCAAAGTTAATAACATTTAGTACAACATATATTAAAAGTTTAAAACATTCTAATACATGTATCCAACTAAAACCAAAGCCACAACCCGGCTTTCTTCAAAATCAGTCTCTAAGAAGAGTCGTCTCCTCGAACGCCCCCTATACCTGAAAATAATATCCCTCGACAGAGTGAGCTATCGCCCAGTAGTGGAATCACCCTAAGTGGGTTACACTCCACCTAAGTGCATAGCACGCCCAAAGTAAACACACACATTCAAGCAAATTCGTGATCCTACTTGAATGTCTAAATGACTAACCCATGTCCCGAGTCCTCACCGACTCCCTCACACCCCGCTAAGCCATGTATAGGAAAATGATCTTTTCAAAACACCTCGTTGTTTTCGAACTATACCACCGGCATTCCAGAAAAATATGCTGTGACTACCCTCCGAGCGAATGTGTTGAGAACCTTCCGAAATGGGCCATGATCCTCATCCGAAATGATCCTGGTCGACCGCCCCAAATCCCATTCTCCTAAATTCATCCCGTGAAATTCCTTTCAAAACGCTGCTTTTTTTCTTTCAATTTTTCATGTCATGCACTCACCTAATTTCTAGGCTACCCTAGTACATATGAAATGCATTATGCCATTTCACACAATATATATATACACAACACATGCAAATATATCATCATGCATATATTTACATAATTTAAATTACACAAAGGATGTTATGCAATTTCTCAATACATTACACTAAAATTAGCACATGGGCTAATTTAACAAACACGAGCAATTCAATTTGAATTACTCAACCATACATAATTTCTCACAAAATTAATTCATGAACACTATTCATGTGAACAGTGAAACCCTCGGTTTACTGTTCACGACCAATCATCCAATCATCGGTTCACTTTGTGAACCCAAATTTCACGGTCATTTCCGGCCTCATACAAACCAACACATGATTTATAGCACAAAGCACAACCTTAAGCAAATTTTAATGCCTCAGACAAGCCACTCTGACCGCGACAAATTGGTTTAAAAATTTTCTAACTATTTGATTCCAAGATTTGAGATCGATCAAACGGCCACTCACGGCCTCAATCAACTCAAGCATCATAAACACATTTAAACAAAGTGTAAAACTCAAGTAGGATGAAACCTCACCTCACTGAGTTTGCTCGAAAACTCCTTAAAAACCGATCCCACGCTGTAGGCCTCAACAAGCAGAGCTACTTTCCTTCTGCCCAAAGAATTCTCGACGGGTCGGATCGCCCGTAAACTCCAGAAAGAGTGCTACACTCTCCCAAAACGCATCCCAAAAAGCTACCGCAAGATTTCATTTTTTCTTTTCACGTTGTCTGTTTAAAGGAGACAATACTATTCACTATTTCGCTTTATTATCATTAAATTACTTCCAATAATGCCAATCATGTCCTTTCTCTTGATTTTCACATTCGCACTATCTCTACGTCCACTCCATCATTTCTCTACTCATGCAACATAGCAACATTAGCATGTTATAAGTGACTTTCATCACATCACATGTCGTTTTACTACACCCTCAAACGCGACGCCTCGAAAAACGTAAGAATCCACCTCTCGACCTCGCCCGTTAGCTTTTGCATTTTCAGAAGATTCTAATGCTGAAATCCGCTTTCATTATCCGAGATCTAGAAAAAATTTTATATTTTGACTGAATTACTTATTTGCCCTTTTCGAAAATTGGAATTTTCTGTCTTACATTCTCCTCTTAAAAGGAATTTCTTGGTCCCCTACCCCGCATAATCACTATGAAAACTTCTGTACAATCACTATGAAACATATGGCGTTGTACTCTACCATGTACGTATAAGCTAGTCATTTAAATATTCATGACTAAACCACGTACCTTCATCCTAACAAGAAGGTGGCCACATCGTGTCTCGCTCCCGTTGACCCCTCCACTCCATAGATGCGCCATAGCACCCTCGCTGCTTACCTCCACGGTCTTGGGTTGAAAAACCTGATCACCGGTATCCAAAATGCTGTGGTCCTCTCGAAGGTCCCATGGTGTCAACTCTATCTGCCGTCACATATTTGGATGCGGAGTGTACCTCAGGAAGCGGCTGAGCGTGAAATCGCCGTGGACACGACATCAGGCGGTAAAACCCGACGGTGCGGCTATAGTGCCCTACCCTTTGAGTATCTCGAAGGGCCCGATAAACCTCGGCGATAACTTCCTAAGCATCGAGGCAGCCACCTCTATCTTAGGCATGTCACCCAGCTGAAGGCGTGTGATCTCCAGCCTCAAACTCTGGGGTCGGCGTCATACATTAGCATAGCTCTTAGGGCTCTGACCTTGAGAAAGGCATTTGTGCCGTGTTAAGCTCACCTTCTCGGAGGTGTCTGCATGTCCAGATGGGACCCAGATGATGGGCTTTCTCCCTCTCGATCCAACATAGCAGTGATATACATGGCCTCCCATACAATGCCTCATATGGTGCCATTTGTATACTAACCCATTAACTATTGTTGTAGGCGAAGATAACACTAGGGCAAATTGATTCGTACCCACGGTAGGAATTTGAGCTAAAATCAACAAAATTTATATCGCCTAAGTTCCACACTCTTGCCGTAGTGAAACTCTGCTGATTATAGTGATCTAGGGTCGAACACGGGATGGGTTTTCATCCTAAAAATAGTTTGCATAAGTGCACGAAGGTAAGGCTTTCTGTTGGACTCTTTGGTTGCTTCAAAAAGCGGTGGAAGTAGGTTGAAAAGCGAGAACATAAGCGAAAATGAGTGTGAAAGTGCTTTGAAGATTTAGGTCACTAACTTGGTAAGTTAGGGCAAACAAGTGTCCTCGGGTTTATCCTCAGCGTTATGACATGCAACCTATATAGTCCAGGCATAGCAGGATCTATGTTTAACTATGACTTCACCCTTGAAATCAACAGCTCTGTTGAGTCGACACAGTTAGCATCATCTATGGCCCCTTACTATTTGAAACCCTAACATTTAAATATCATTTCGAGAGGCTCGTAAAGACCATCCTAAGAACCACGGTGCATCTAGCATTAAGTATGCCTTTGTAATCTAAAAAACATGGAAGTATTAGTAAGATGATAGCATTCAATGCTATTCGACCCTAATTTGAGAAGATGGGGTGTAAACCACAGTGCACCTATAACTCATACAAGAGGACAACATGCATATGCCCCACCACCAAGCTAGCTTCCTTCCTCTTCAAAGAAAGGCATGACATCTCTTGAGTTGTCATCCTCGAGAGTGTTTTAGCGACAGAAAGTAAGAGAAGGAGAGAGAAGAGAAAAAACAAGGCCTATTTAAAAATACGAGACTTATTACAAAATATCAAAACTTACAAAATTTCTTCTCCCCCAAATTCTTGCTTCCCAAAATTCTCTCCCTCTCCCTTTATTACAAAAAGAGAGGGGTTTATATAGGCCACCTCAATGCAATATAAAAAACCTACAAATTTATGGCTAAATTAAAGGACAAGAGTAATACACAAATTTGAAATTAGGTTGCATTAATCTAATAGCATGGCGAGGCGTGAATTTAACAGTGAAGAATTTATCAGATGGCGAAATCACCGGGCATAAGCAGCAGAGAATTTCGCTAAAGCACATTGGCTGGCTAGCTAGCGAAATTTCGCTAGCTTAGCCGAAATTTTGATGTGCAATACAAAATTTCGCTAGGAGCGATTGCCTAGCTGGCCTTTGGTTTTGGTCTAGCGAAAATTGGCAATTTCGCTGAGGTTGCGAAATTTTCGCTAAGGTTCGAAATTTTCGCAATCCTAGCGAAAATTTCGCAACTCTAGCGAAAATTCAGACTTATTAGTCTCTCCTTTGCATTTCATCTTGTCTTCAAACTGCATCAATTTTCTTCACTTTGCCTTCAATTTTCATTGATTCTTGCTTGGACTAGTTGATGGGTGACACTTGAGTTCAAACTTCATGATTCATCATACATCAGATATTGAACTACAAAGTGTAAAACTGCAAAACATCTAAAAATACTCTAAACGGCATAAGTGCTACTTAAGAAGAAGCTTGAGCAGCTTCAATTGGTATAAATGACATGATTAGTGTAAAGACAAAACCTATCTGTCACGGGGTTCAAAATAGCACTTTTTGGGCACTAATCACTGACCAAAAGCGTTGCTAGTCCCTTAGCAGCTACAAAAAATAAAAGGAGATGCATGTGGTGATTTTCAAAGGATATGATTGAAAAGAGTTTATGTACATATAAACATTGCATAAAGCGAAAAATTGACATCAAAGTTGTAAGCCGATGGAAAGAACCAAATCTATACAAGAAAAATTCTAGGCGATCTTGGATCCATGATTCTCAACTTGAATTTCCACCTAAGTCTGGTTCTTTTATATAACGGTCAGCGATGGATTGCAAAATTTTTCCCCTCCCTCAACCTACTTGACATGGCCTTAAGGTGTTGAACAACCTAGATAAGGATAGTTCAGCACTTCTTTCTTTGTTCAACTACATTGCTTAGGATGCAAATAGCAAAATTCGAGCTTGCCAAAGTCGTGTAGCGGATTCAGATGACTCCCCAGCAGGGTGGAGTTTAGGGAATCGAGCCAAGGATCATTATTTTCAACTCTGAAGCTTACTTGGACATGAATGACTTGAAAATCAAGCACCTACAAATCGTTAGACTCTACCTATCCACCATGCCCAGACACTAAATCGTGACTCGACGATTAAGGTTGGGCATCGGGCTTCAAACTCGCCATATACCCCTAGTTAGTGCTTTCGGGTTTCAAGGCAAAACTTCACGACTTTATTTTCTTTGCCTTTTCTTTTCTTTTCTTTTTGCTTTTTCTTTTCTTTTTCTTTTTGGAAGACAACAGTGGTCTTGAGTATGGAGTAACACAAACCTATCCTAGGTTGCCCGACATGTAGGCGACTATGCAAGCGAAAGAGTAAACAAATTCATAACTATTGAAATAATCTGGAGTGCGTGTGTGAATTAGCAAAGGGAGAAATTTCTAAGTTGAGCATCTTCAGAGCATTGTGACAAAAAAATTGTTTCAAGCATGGATTTGTTCTAACATATAGGTGGCAAATAATGATTCAATTTTCCAACAAAAGCAATTAATTCTCCCGGTGTAGCAATTCAATTGTTCGATTGAAAAAAACATTTACACACGGTGGAAATACTAAACATGATATGCAAAACATATATATAACCTGAATAGCTTTGATATAGCCAAAGTGGCTAATACATGAATATCTGACTAAACATACAAAAATATCGCACTTTCCTTATTAATACAAAATCTCAAATCAAATCAGTGAGCGATTGATAAGTGATAACTATACAAAATGTGAAACCCTAACGCCGCCTCAGCCTTTGTGGTGGTGGTGGTGGTAGACTGAAGGCTGCTGCTGCTGCGGCGGGAACATCGAGGCGGCGGTGTGGTGGGGTCCTCGCGACCCGGGAACATGAAGACCAGATACGTCATAATCCTATGGTATGGATAGCCTTTGGGCCAACCGGCGATCTGTTCACTCTTGTCTTGCTAGTGAATTAGATGGCATCCATCCTTTTGGCTATCTCTCTCTCGGTAGCATGGTAATGCTCAGTGGGTAGATTGTCTTTGAATAGGATGGAGCCGGGAGTATCTGCATTCTGTGACGTGGTCTGTGGAGGAGGATGGAGGTGATACGTGGGCCGGGACTGTATCTCGGGCTCGGGGCGGGTGTATCATACGTATGGTGGTCCCATCGGCCTCCTGACCGGTACCTCCTCCTGGTCACGTGGTCGTAGAGGTCGGAAGATACGGGCGTAGTGTAACCAAGCTCGACATGACCGGGGGCATCAGACCCTCATCTCGATCCACCCGGGCTCCTCACGGGAATCCCTTATGCTCGAGAACATGGCGAGGAAGAGGTCACCGGCCTATAAATGAAAGTGGAATGCTCTCTACTCGTACCCGGGTCGCTTAGATGGACCTTCTCCTCAATGAAAAGAGGCCATCGCGGCTCAGAGGGGCCCCGAACCAAATCCCGAGACCGGTAAAGCGCCTCAAGATGGCTCCCTCTCTGCACGCCATCTTTGCAGAGGGAGATAAGCTCGTCTGACAGATGGTCAGCAACGGCATCGAGTAATTTGCCTCATCAATCTTGGTCCCGGCGGTGGTGTCTACGGCGGTCTTGATCATCTCGCGATGGGGCGGGTGGAGCCCGATCTACGTAACCCTGCTGCATTGGCCGGCGGTATGCGCGGGCGAAATTTCTTGAAATATCGGCGTCACGAGTACTCCCATGACGATCATCAATGCGGGCCGAAGCTCGCGCGGACCGTGATCCCTCCCAGGCGTCATCGAGGTGGTAGAGCTGCGGTACCACTTTCGTGGGTAGTATCTTACCGGGGTCGCTTAGAAAGGCAATAGCGAATAATCTCGATCAATCTCATGGACTCCGTTATCTAGGATCAGTCTCGGCCTTGGGGCGTAGTAATCCGACTCACGATGAAGCATTCTGGTGAGTCGTACACATTCCCCGAGATAGGGTTACTAGAAACGATGGCGCGAATCCTCGAGGCGGCGGCAGGCGAGAGGTGATGAAGTCGCCTCCGTGGTCTTATTTGGTGTTGCGGTAGAGAGGGATGATAACTCGCTGGGCTAGATGTGGCCCGGCTTGGAGGTACAGACTCGAACTCTCCTGCGAATTACGGGTGATGGGGCATGGGGGTCCGGTCAGGTGTCACGATAGGCGTCGAAATCCACGAGGGCTCGTCAGTCTTGCCTCGGGGCCGACGATGGTCTTGGAGCTAGGGCCGGTGGGAGGCCTCCCTCTCACAGTGTCTTGAATCTCACCGCGACCCGAATCACGAGACCCTGTCTGAACCATCTTATGTCGAAGTAAAATCTTGGAAAAGGGCTCGACTCACTTGAAAATGTAGCTGATGCCTTTGTAGAATAAAGCGAGAGGCTCAGGAGAGGCGATTGAGGCACTACGAAAATAGCAAATGAACCCGAGGCTCATGGCAGCGGTGAAATCGACCCTGAACTGGCAAACAAAGGCTCAGTAAAAGACCAAATGCGGGGCGGGCGGGATACGTGGCAGAAGGCGCGGCGGTGATGTGCGCGGTGGAGTGCTGAAGGCTCGACGGAGGTGGCTCGGGGAGTGCAGGGGCAATGGGCCGGTCAGGGGCTCGTGCGTCAGTGGTGGAGGCTTGGTCGGGGCTCAATGAGGTGAGGCGAGGTGCGAGGCAAGGGCTAGGGTGCACGAGGGGCTACGACTGTGGCGCGGCTCGGTCGTGCGGGGCGGTAGTGGAAATGGCGGCGGTGGCCAGTACAGGCTCGAGGGAGCAATGACGACGAGAGGCGGGGCAGCGGGGCTCGAGCAAAATGCTCGGGGCTTATTTGGGAGGCAAAAAGTGAAATGGCAGAAATGGACGGCCTTCCACTGCGGGTTTTGATAGGCTCGTTTGTGGCGCGGCGAAGGGTCTCTCATTCCATTTTTCGCTACTTTTAGCGAATTTGGCCATGCTGGCCTTCCTGAAATCCAAAAATTTTAAATTAAATATTACTACTATAAAAATTATTATTATAAAATTTACTATATGAACTATAAATAAAATTTAACAAACAATACTATACTATGTAAACAAAGTACTAAATATTAAAAATTACTAAATTAAAAGTTTGCTAAAAATAATTGAAATTAACTAAGAATTTACTAACTTAAAACAAAAAGTAAACATAGTGAGCGCAATTCGGTTTATAGAAACACGAACGGTTCGTCTCAAATTTACTCAAGGGTCAAGGAGAATGATCTCCTCGGCCCACATGATGGTACGGTAGATTGATGTGTTGGGTGCCCAGAATGTTGATCTGCTCCCTGCGATGGCCGTAGATTGAAGCGGTTAAACTACGATTAATTGTTGATGGCAGACCAATATCTCTCCCTCATCTCCATGGCTTATTACTCCTTGCATTTCCTATACCTTGTGTTTTCCACACTGCTTGATCAGGTGAAACAACTTCATCAATTTGATTTTCGATTTCTAACAAATTTTGCTTGTTATTCCAAATGGGAAGATGTTTAACTCAAAGTCATGTTACCAAAGGTTAGTTGCATGACTCCATTCAGGCAATTTATTATTGCATTGGTTGTGGCCAGAAATGGTCTTCCTAAGATGATTGGAACATGATTGGGTTCCTTGCCGATTGGCTCGAGTGTCGAGCACTAAAAATCTCTTTTGGTGTTAATTTGTCTATTTTCACCAAGACATCCTCAACTATCCCCTTAGGGATTTTCACCGATCTATCGGCCAATGATAGTGTGATGTTGGTAGGTTTAAGTTCCACAAGCCTAGTGCTTGTATCTTTGAATACGGCGTTAGGTTAACATGGCTCTTCATCAGTAATGACTTATCTATGCAATTCCTGATATTGGTGAAAATTGTGGGAGATCCTGGATCCTTGTATTTGACAGGGTACTTGCTTTGGATTATGGCACTGACTTGCTCAGTGAAATGCCTTCTTCTCAATGCCTAGTCCACTGCTTAATTGTCACGAATCTTTAAAATTTTGCATAAGCAGGGACTTGCTTGATTATGTCCAAAAGAGGTATGTTAACCTTCACTTGCCTTAGGACCTCTAAAATGCCTGCTTGCTGAGATGCCTTCTTCTTACCTCTAAGTGCTTGTGGAAATGGAGGTGGTATGCGGTATTCATTTGAATCCTCTACTTTAGGAGAATATGCCAATTGCAATTCTTCTCCCTGCCTGGATTCTTCAACAGGCTTTGGCATAGGTTGATCAACCTCTTTTCCACTCCTCAGGGTAATTATAGCCTTAACTTCATCCATTCCCGAATTGTTGGATGATCCTACCTCATGAATTCCCTTGGATTTGGAATTGTTTGTGATGGAAACCTCCCTTTCTCTTGTACCTCTAGCAACTTGTTGATCTTGGTGATTGAATACTGTAGATTGTCAATTTTCTGGTTGAGATTGCTCTCAAGCCCATCTATTCTCTTATTCAGTGTACTTTCTACAATATCAATCCTTTGTGCCAGTTGCACATTGATTCCTTTTTGTTCCTCAGCAGAAGTTGCCTACACTTACTCAAATTCCAATATGGCTTGTTCCACTGGAGAAGGATGGTGGTTGTTGTGACCAATGGTACAAAGGCGGGGTTTGGCACACAGGGTTACATAGCGGGGTTGGGTCTCCATGCAGGATTAGGAGTGATTCCTCCCGGTGGAATTGTAGGGTATTACCATATGGAGCATTGGATTATTTGTGGCTTGTATTGTCCCTACGAGTGTTTGCACATTCTGACATCAAATCCTTCAACTGCCGAGGGCCATAGGACATGGTTCCTCTTGGGTGTACGGGGATTGGAAATTGGTGCGAGGTGGGCGTAATAGGATTACTGAGTCCTTTGCGTGCACCTCTTAGACTGTTTGCCTTAAGCTCCTCTACCTTCTAGCTGAGGTTGAAATCCTAGCTCTCATTTCTATTTCTACGCGGTCTGCATCCCACCCCTTTGGTTAGCGTGGGTCTCATCCTTTCCAATTCTCTGAGGTTAGGCTCATCTGACCCTTAGAAGTTTCAATAAATAATTTAAAAATCCATGGCTTCATCCGGATGCTTACTTAGAAAGTCCTCCACACATGGTTTCCAAGGTGTCTCATGGCGGGAGACATACCACCATAGAAGTGGTTCACCAACATCCGAGTCTTCGAACCAGCCCAGTGTGAATGAGACGCGATGGTTTCCATAAATCTTTCAATCTTGGTAAATCTCTCACCATCATGAGTGCAAGGTATAAATTTGTCTTTCAAATTATTGGTCTTATGACATGAAGAACTTCTTCGGGGAATTCAGCCTGCGGCTGACCCGATTTCGAATGGTTCTAGGTCTCGATGAGTTTAGCGAATCTTGGCCTTGTCGCTGGGTCAATGGAAATGCTGACCGGCAAATCCATGTCATCTTACCTTTGTGAAGATGGTGCAAACCTCCTCAAAATCCTAATATGGTACATGGATTTTGTTTCCATACCATGATATGTGGGAGTAGGGTACCAAATAAGGCCTCCAACACACATCCTCGCGGGAGGAATGATACGAGGATGGAGACAACTCTGGGAGATTGGATTATGATCCCTCATGGTTCTATAAGCATTTGTATTCATGGGGGTTCCTGGTTGACTCTGTTGTTCCTCAGGTATGGGATCCATGGTATCAGTATGTACATGGCTTTCTTGGTAGGTCGAGGTTATTGTCTTGATTCTATCTGGAGTCTACGATGTGTCTCTATCCTTTGTTGCATAAACTTTTCAGTACAAAATTGTAGAGACAACAAAGAGAGAACTAACAAAGCTTGCAAAAGGTTAAGATTAGCTAACAAAAATTAAACTAACTGAATGAAAAACTGAAGCAGTCGATTCTTGCTAAGTCTTGTAGCGGAGTTCTATTGAGTTTAAAAGAGGTAAAAGATTACCTTCACTTGTGATGTTGATCACAAGTACACTTGACTTACCATTAGTAGTTTGGCACCATCGACAACGGCGCCATTTTGATTAGTGCCACAGTAGGCTGAGCTAGGTAGCAAAATTTATATACACCTAGTTCAACTCTTTGCGAGTAGTCGAGCTGCTGCAGTATAGTGGTCTAGGGTGGGAACACGGGGATGAGTTTCATCCCAAAATGATTTGCATAAATTCTGCAGAAGGTAAGGCTTTTTCTATTTGGACTCTTTGGATTTGCTTCAAAAACAGTGGAAGTAGGTTGGCGAAATTGGCGAAAATGAAGTGTGAAAAGTTAACTTTGAAGATTTAGGTCACTAACTTGGTAAGTTAGAGGCGACAGTGTCCTCGGGGTTTTATCCTCGCGTTATGACATGCGACCTATAGTCGAGGCATAACCGGATCTATGTTTAACTAGCAAACTTCACCCTTGAAATCAACTCCTATTTGAGTCAACAGGTAGCAATACATCATATTTACCTACTATTTGAAACCTAACATTTTAAATATCATTTCGGAGGCTAAGTAAAGACCATCTAAGAACCACAGTGCATCTAGCATTAAGTATACCTTTGTATCCTAAAGCATGGAAGTGGCCAAATCAATAACATTCCAATGCTATTTAATCCTAATTTGAGAAGATGGGGGTCATAAACCGCAGTACCTATGGCTTTTAACCACAGAGGACAACTTGCATATGCCCACCACCAAGCTAGCATTCCTCTTCCAAAGAAGAAAGGAGGCTTAGCGAAGCATCTCTTAATTCATCCTCAAGAGGGTGTTTGGCGACCAAGAAAGTAAGAAAGGAGAGAAAGAGAGAAAAGCAAACCTAATTAAAAATACGAGACTTTATTTACAAAAGTAGAAAACTTACAAAATTTCTTCTCCCCCAATTCTTGGCTTCCCAAAATTCTCTCCTCCCTTTATTACAAAAGAGAGAGGGGTTCATATAGGCCACCTCGATACGTGAAAATGTAAGAAAAGCGCCTGAATTTGGAATTTAGGATTAAAGGACAAGAGAGTAATACACCAAATTTGAAGTCGGTTAGCATTAAATACAAAAAAGCATGGCGAGGCGATGAATTTCGCTAGAGTGAAGAATTTAAGCTAGGTAAGCGAAATCTGAATATAAGCAACTTGAAAATTCGCTAAAGCACAGTAATTTAAGCTGGCTAAAGCGGGAATTTAGCTAACAAACGAAAATTTTTCGATGATAAGCAATACAAAATTTCGTAGGAACGGTGCCTATGGCTGGTTTGGTCTAGCGAAGGTGGCAATTTCGTTGGGTTGCGAAATTTAGCGATCCTGAATTCGCGCTCTAGCGAAAATTCGGACTTTGTTGATCTCAACGCATTTCATCCTGTCTTCTTTGCATCAATTTTCTTCACTTTGCCTTCAATTTTTCATTGATTCTTCGACTAGTTGATGTATCGATAATTTGAGTTCAAACTTCACATGATTCATCATACATCCCGATATCGAACTTCTAAAAGCAAAACCTGCAAAGATCCAAAAAATACTCTAAACTAGTGATAAGTGCCACAAGAAGACTTGAACACTTCAATTGTGAGTAATGATATTATTTAGTGCGCAAAAGAACTCAAAACCATCAATATAGGGTTCAAAATAGCACTGGGCACTATTCACAAAATGTCGTGCCTCCCACCAATTCTTATGATCCAGAAATGATGCTCACAGCCGTGTCCTCTAACACCCGTGACATAATCCACACAACATGTAACCTGCCACAACCCCTTCAAACCACCTTCCTCACATCGCCACCATCGATAAACCAATGGACCGGGCCAACCTAGTCCATGTCATGAATGACATCCATATACCGAGCCTCACGGCCACCACACCCAATGTAATTCCTATTATCCAAATCTCGAGTCACTCCCGACCCACTCAACTCTAAGTCTACGTGATAATCCTGACTGCGGTGTTTTCATCTCGAGTCTACTCCTTGGCATCAGATCACCTGTAACTCTAAGTCTCTCTTGATAACATGACTCCGTGTGTTTTCATCTCTCGGGCAACATAACCTTCGTCTACACCGCGAGCCTCATATCTGGCTAATGTAAATTTCTGATATCTCCACGGGTCTCACACCTGCACGTAAATTTCTCTTGATAACCTTACTCGCCCTACACTCCACACAGAAATTCGGATAACTCCACCGGTCTCTTACACCCAATACGTAAATCGGGATATCTCCCTGCCCTTACACCTACGTAAATCTGATTATCTCTCCCGGCCCTACACTCCACACGTAAACAATATCTCCCCTGGTCCCCCATAATCCATACAAAATTCTAGATCTCCCTGGTCTCTTACACCCACATAGAAATTTGATATCTCCCCTGGTCTCAAGCACCCACACACACACCAGGTTCTCTCCTGTCTCTTACACCCACACAAATTCGGATATCTCCCCAGCGCCTCTGAGCACCCACACAGAAATTCGGATCTCTCCTGCCCTACACCCAATACGGTGACCTCGATACTACCGCTGGTCTCCTTCACCCTAACTCTGTGCTTCTCACCCTAGGGGATTAACTTTAATTCCCTTGCTTTGCCCAACATACTTTAATTACTTTTCATTTCCCCGATTCTAACTATGAGGCCCTCACAGATCGGGTCCCAAAGACAACTCAACCCACACTCACCAAGAGTGGTGAATGACCATACCGTGCACTCCACACCCGACTTACGATGTTACCGTGCACATGAACGCACTATGCCATACCGTGACTCCCATTCCTGTGGTCCACAATGAGCAGACCCGAGAGATCTCGACTTCGATCCCACCATTCGGCCAACTCCACCCATAACTAGGAAGAACATCCACATGGTTTCTGGAAGGCCTCACTTTTAAGCCCATATCTATCACACAAGATGCAACAATGAATGAAGATGCATCCGAATTAAACGCTACCTAGTCAACATGTAAGAGTAGAACGCACTTACATATCCTACCGCTATGTACGCCACCAAGACACATGAGACTCCGCTCCTAGGATAATCTCGCCTCATATGCCCAAGTTGCCTAAGATAAATAACATATCGGGTCGCCCGCCCGACTAGAAGTCCCCACCGCGAGTCCTCGTGACTCACCTCCCACCCACACTCACCCTCTAGCCCAATTGTGCCGCTGGCTGCGTTTGTATAGCACCCAAAAACTGAAATTGGTTCCTCTCACCCGTACTTTAGGCGGGAGGTACGAACTCAGATACTTCCCTCGTTTCACAACAACCCGGACTGCATCGTCCCAGTCCCTGGGATCTCGTCTCCCTAGGGCAATCCTGGGCTTCACATGCCCAGCCGCTGCAGCAGGGCGGGGCATATCCTCCGGGCCCGGTCGACTGGGGAGCGCCCACCTCAGCGCCCCCGGTCCCCAAACTCGTAGCAGAAGTTCCTCGCTCTTCCCCGAATCCAGAAGAAGGTTGATCCTCCCTCTGTACTAACACCAAAAAGGCCCCGAGTGCTCCGAGCATCCTCGATCTCTCTCTATGGTCAGAGCCGTCCCAACCATGGAGTCCATGTCCCAGGGCGGCCCACATCCCACTCACAGACAACCCAAATTTCATTCTCGAATCTCCTAATCTCGCCATGTCTGGTGGTCAGCGAAGAGGTCATCGTAGCCAGAAACCCGGCTAGCTCCATGAATCTAGCCACGTATTCCATCATACTATCGCCCCCGTCTGCCTTTGGGAACTCTTGAGCCCTCTCATGTCCTCACCGCATCCGGGAAAATATCTACTGCTGAATAGATCCCTGGACTCCGCCTTAAAGGCTCTAGTCCCCAGGAGGTCCTACCATTTCCACCATACTGCCCTCACCTCTAGCCTGAAATACAATGAATGAACTCGGGTCGTGTCGAGGTAATCCATAGCCTCTAACACCTTCTCGATCCGCATGAATCCAATGGTCTCGCCATCATCTGATCTCCCTCCTGCAGTGCCTTGAGACGATGCCTCTAAACCTCCGGAGGCCACACACCTCCCTAACTACCGCTTATACCAAATTTGTTATACCGCGCCGCACACGACGCCTGCTAACAAAGGCTCATTGACACCATCGGTGGCTTCAAGAATGTCAAGATGTCATTGTCAAGACTCGTGGATTACCTTCGCCGTCTCTACTAGCCATCTACACGCTTAATACACCAATATTCTTAAGGTATGAACCACACTGACACTATCATAATTTAGAATATAATGTTGTTATATTTTATTCCATTTAACATAATAACAAGATTTATTTATAATATCCCAATCACCTTAATCATTTATTTTCGAAATTTTCATTTTTCCAAAATTTTGTTTCATTTATTTGATTTTATTTTTATTTTATTAAAAAAATTCGAAATTTTTTTTTGTGAACATTGTCCAAATGAAGGACTACAACAGATCAGTCCAAATCTGGTCGGTGCACCAAAGTAATAATTTCAACCTGTCATACGCCATCGGGCAAGATGCACGCGCCAGCCTGAAGGGCCTTCACTGTACCAGCGGTGTGCTTGCTCAAATTTATATGTCAATACAAATCGAGCTTCCATCAGCCTATTCAGCCTTCTATATGCCACATACTGAGCCTACCGTGGTGCCCGCCGCTCACACACCAAAAGACATATATACAAATTTATGACACTATTGCACAAAGGATTCATTGTCTAATCCTGCACAATGCCGAAACTTGTTTGTTATGTTTTTGCAATTATAATTACTTAAAAACGGCTTCTCAAGAGTAGATAGATTTTTCTTCCGGTTTTGATCCATGATTCTCGCAAGTGTGCCGCATCTAATGTAAGTAATAAAGCGGATTTAAGTCCGTGATATCGATCCTGGCTGTATATCTCAAGAATTCCTCAAATCAACTACCCCGACTACCAAGCCCTATACTATTTGGACTAAAGGATTTGCAATTGATATATCCCTAGCAACCTGAAAATAATGGAAAGAATAAAGATATGTAAACTAGAACAAATGAAATAATGTTTAAACTAAAATAAAAAAATTAAAGAAATAGGGATCATCGCCAGGTTTTTGAAGGAGTAATGGAAAATATAAATGGTTGTGAAACATCAATTCTCGCAGATAAATTTAGCTTTACTTCATGAACTCGTGGATGAACTACCAAGGCAGCAAAGTAAATGCCAAGTGGACTTCCTTAATGACACATTTCATCATCTAATCTTCTGCTTCTTTCAAGACAGAGATTATTAACTACTTTTAATCGAGTTGCCTTGTTCGTATATTTTTTCAATACTTCATACCTGCACATGACCAGAAAAACCTTAGCTCCTAAGACATAGGCTAAGCACAGGTTTACACTATAATCGCTCTCATCCTCAAATCGGTCAGCCATTCTTTCCTCGATTGCATCCTTGCCAACATCGGATTGAACTTACCGTTTCGACCGAGCTGAATCCCGCCATTTTAATTGATAAGTCATTCAATCCCATTCTCAGTTTCAAGTGAGAAGAAGATTTATCCATTGAATTACAAGCCCATTGGGGATCCTCAATATTAGGTTCAGACACCCGAGAGATGGTTCAAAACTCGTGAATGCCTCTTGTGTCACCGAGCCTCCCGAAATCAGATACAAGAAACAATCCTAATGATGTATAGGACACTAATATTTGGATCGACACAACAATGTCAAAACCCATGCGTATTCGAGACTGTCAAAGAGACTTATGATAAATTTCTCACAGAAGATAAATTCTAAACAAGAGTAACTAACTTTAAGTCGGGTTTCTAAATTACTTCATTACACTAACGGTAGCTCCTTGACTTCAAAAGAACCATCAGAGATCCGAAACCGGAAGTTTGAATTCAAAATTTTGTTTTGGGATCAAACTAATCCAGCAAGAATTTGAAGAAAATAACATTCTCGTATTCAAACAACTTCAACAACCACATCCATCCGTAAATTCAAATGAAATAACAATCTACTCTAATCTAATCTAAAAATAATCAGAAAACAAAGCAGAAAATAAAATGAATCATACCAGTTTCTGGGCTACTCCGCACTTTTTAAGCCAAGAGTCATTTCCTTTAAGAAGAAATTCTGCAGATTTATGGTTCGGGAAGCCATCCCTAATCCTCCATGCACTTCCTCAGGTTTCAAACAAACGGCCCATTTGCTGCCCATGTCGCTGACTCCATTTCTATGTCGCGACCTTGACTTGATGTCGCGACCTTCTTCGTCAGTCGCCACTCACCGCCCGCTTTATTGAGTCGCTCCTACGTCGCGATCAATCATACGTCGCGACTCACCTTCCTCGCATCGCGGATCTCGAGGTCGCAATCAATCATAATTTCGCGACTCGCTTTTCATTCTCCGCCGCAGGCTTTATCCGTAGCTACTTGCATTTAACACCCTTTGATCTCGGCGCGTCACTTTACCGCTAAATGATGTCGCACCTTCTTTCCTTTGTGAATTGAGACGTCGCGGAATTAATCGAACAATGACGCCGCTACTTCACCTTCGCATTGCGGAGCTCTTTCGATGTCGCGGGAAGCCTTCTTCGTCGTGACTTGTCTTCAGATCTTTATGATGTCGCGACAGTTTAAAATGATGTCGCGACCTCCATTCTTGTACCGATGTCGCCACTCACCGGCGACGCCGCGACCTTCTTTCATTGTGTGTAACCGATGTCGCGACTACTAACCGATGTCGCACCATAATACCCAGGTAGCACCAATGTCGCGATCTTCTAACCGACATGTCGACCATAATACCCTTCGCAACCGATCCGCCGACCTCCTGGCTGACGTCGTGACTTTCTTCACGGTAAATCGGCGTCACACCACGCGCGAATACGCGACTTCACCTTTACTCAACTCCGATGTCGCTAATTGATCAAGGACGCCGCGGCACCCTTCTGGTCTCAGGATTCGATGTCTCCATTCACTTTAATCAAGCCGCGACCTATATGTTCAAATTTCCTCGAAAATCTTGTCGCAACTTCTGAACCGCTAACGCCACCCAGTACGCCACACTGCTTTCATTCACGCGACTGGCGGCGGCCTGAAGATCCCGCTCGCTTCTTCACACCGTCGCCCGGATTAGAGCCTCATGGCACCTTGGTACACTCTTCATTACCCGCCAAGGCTCCGACAACATTTATCCTTTGCGTCGCGAAGATCGCGCAATGATGTCGCGGATACGAACTTCCTCGCATTCGATCGCTTTTAATCTCGACTCGTCATATTTTGTCTCAACTTCCTTCGCAGTCACGACTTCACTCGTCTACTCTTCGCTTCTTCTTCAAAGCCAAATTTGTTGATGTCGCGGATTTGAAATTGTTGAAATCGCTTCTTCCTGCTGACTTAAATTCCGCTTTGACACTCCTCGGCCAGCCGATTTCTTATGATTTTTATTAAAATTTATTTTCTTCGCTATATTTTCCCGTAATTTTAAACTCCAGCGCCAATTATCGCCTTTTCTTCGCATAATTCATCATTATTCTCATTATAAACCCGAAAAATGTATTAAAAATCCCACTTGAGTTTTGACCATCACCCGCTCTCACCCTTCTATATGCCATACAATACATCATGTGTATTGCAATACAAAAAAACTCAAAGAATCAAGTCACAGTCAATATTAATCGCAAAGAGACATGACACACGCCAAATATCCAAAATTCCAATTTAAGTCGAATACAATTCTTCACAACAGAATATTAATTTACCCAAATTTACCCTATGTCAGTAAGAATACAATGGTGTATTGCAACACTTACTCCAAATTTCTTACCCCATGTCGCAGAATGATAATGGTGTATTGCACATGTGTTTTTCATTCAAGCCTTCTCTTGTAATACACTCTCAATACTCTGAAATAACTCAGAATATAACTTTAAGCATTGCAATACAAAAACCTAGCCAATCCTCAGACCCTAAACCACTATGTCAATACAATACAATTCTTTCTTATCACAATACACTGGGCAAGAGCCCAAATCCGGGCCCCTCAGACTAATTTTTTTCTATTTTCACTTTCTTCTTTTTTTTCTCACATTTTCTAGCTATCGGAGTGTCACTAAAAAAACATATACCCCATTTTTTCTCATTTTCCGTGAACACTAAATAAATCTATAAAATTATTTTATTCAATTTTCTTCAAGCTTTTATACCCTCGTAAAACCTTAGAAAATTATTTTCTCCTCTGACAAACCAAATAAATTTCTATAAAATTTATTTTATTTTATTTTATTTTTCTTTCCGCTTTACACACCAAAACTCCCAAAACTTTTCTAACACTTATGTGCTACCTACTAAGCACACAAAACCAAACACAACACATGGGATTCACATCATTCATGTTATGCATATTTTCTTACACAAATAATTCATCAAATCGCCATAATCACACAATCACCTAAAACAATACATGCATGCAATGTCCTGGCTTTATTCTGATTTCTTAGGCAATCTCATACCTAACCTAACATCAAAACCACACCGCGGTGACAAGTTCTTACCCTCAATAACTTCTCAGTCTTGACCTTAAATCCTCAAGCCCTAGATAATCGTGATACCTAACTTATCAACACTAAGCCTCAGTATTTATAAAACCTTGAGGCCTGATACTGCTCTGATTCTCAAAAACCCAACCACAACTACTCCAATAACTCACAAATGACAGAATGCTCTTGGTGACCATGACTGATAAAATCTGCAGTAGTCTCCTTTGTACTGGGAGCTCTTACCGATATACAAACCCGTCCCAAACAACCAATATGAGTACAAATGGCCACTTCTAGCCCATATACCAATGCTCAAAGAAATACACTAACTATATACCATAGTTTCAAGAGTTAATAATTTACTCTTATACAAATACATATTATTAAAAGTTTAAAACATTCTCAATACATGTAACTAACTAAACAAAAAGCCACAAACTTTCGATTTCTCTTCAAAATCGCCCCTAAGAAGAGTCGCCTCCCGAACGCCCTCAGCCCGGGGGAAAATAAATATCCTCGACAACAAGTGAGCTATCGCCTCAAAGAGTGGAATCACCCTAAGTGGATTTACTCCACCTAAGTGCATATGCAATGCTCCAAAGTAAACATCCATTCAGCAAATTCGTTATCCTACTTGAATGTCTAAAATGACCAACCCATGTCCCGAGTCCTCACGACTTCACACCGCTCAAGCCATGTATGAGAAAACATCTTTTCAAAACAATTTTGTTGTTTTAGAAACTATACTTGTCAAGCATCGTAAAAAATATGGGACTACCCTCCAGGCGAATGCAAGCGGAGAACCTTCTCGAAACGCCATGGTCCTCATCCAAATGATCCAGCCGACCGCCCCAACCCCATTCTCCTGAAATTCATCTTGCGGAAATTCCTTTCAAAAAAACGCCGTTCTTTTCTTGTTCTTTTTCATGCCATGCACTCACCTAATTTAGCTACCCCAGTTGCATATGAAATGCATTATGTCATTTCACACAATATATATATATATACACAATACATGCAAATATATCATCATGCATATATTTTACATAATTTAAATTACACAAAGCATGTTATGCAATTTCTTAATACATTTGCACCAAAAATTAATACATGGGCTAATTTAATAAATGAGCAATTCAATTTGAATTACCTCAACCATGTCAATTTCACAAAATAATTCCGGTGAATACTATTCATGTGTGAACAATGAAACCCCTTGCCATCGCTCACGACTAATCATTCAATCATCTGGCTCACTTCTGGTGGAACCCGACTCTTCACCACAATTTTCGGCCTCATACAAAACCAACACATGATTTATAGCACAAAGCAATAACCCAAGAAGCCTGTAACGGCCGCGGGCACAAATAATGGATCAAGACAAATTGGTTTTAAAATTTTTCTAACAACTTGGGCTCCAAGACTGGGACCGATCAAACGGTCACCTCACTACCTAACTCAATCAAGCATCATAAACAGGCTACCAACAAAGTGTAAAAACTCAAGCAGGATGAAACCTCTCACCCTCACTGAGCATCGAAACTCCCAAAACCGACTCCCACATCGTGAGGTCTTCACTGCTGTGAGCCGATCACTCTTCCTTCTTGTCAAGAATTCGACGCCGATCGCTCAAACCCAGAGAGAAGCCACACACACTCCTCTCTAAAACGTGAACCTAAAAGCCGCAAGATCTCATTTTTTCTTCACGCTTTATTCTTGCCAAAGGTAGGAGACAACACTATTCACTATTTCGTCTTATTATCATTAAATCAATTTCAATAATGCTAATCATGTCCTTTCTCTTGGATTTCGAAGCATTTGGCAATTATCTCTACCATTCAATTCCACTTCTCATTTCACTTATGCAACATAAGTAGCATGATTACATGTTATAAGTGACTTTCGTCACATCATACGCTTTACTAAGACCAAACGCATGCCTCAAAAAAAAAAAAAAACGTGCCAACCCACCGTCTTGAATTCAACAAATTCGAATGTGTTAGCTAGATCAAGGCTGGCACGATTCTAACAATGAAATACTCCCGCTTATCCGAGATCTAGAAAATTCTTGATTTTGATCGAAATTACTATTTTGCCATTTTCTCGAAATTGAAATTTTCTGGCCCTTACTGTATTACTCTCAAGGTGGTGGTTTCGCTCTAGCCCTGGGCCCATGTATTTTGGCATGGGTAGGATCTCACCGTGGCCGAGCTTTACGCCCAGGCCCTAACTCCCATAAGGCGTAGGTTTGGGCCTCTGCCCTGGGCTTGCATTATGGGCCTGTGCACGTGTCGTTCTCTACCCTATCAGTAGCATACATAAGTGGCTACATCACGTACACTCTATCTCCCTAAACATCCACCTTAATTTTCTTTTTTTTACACTTTTTTGTTAACCAATGCACAAGTTTGGAAATGGATGGTTCTACTTTTTTTTTTTTTTTTTTTTATAACTTAGCTTGGAAAATAAGTAGTTTTCTATATTAATTTTATTAGTTGTGTAGTAATATTTTATTATTTTATGATTTTGAAAAAAAAAAAATCATGAAGGAAAAAGCAACTAAAAATTAGAAGTAATTAAAAAACTCAAGTAGAGTCACTAATTAGATCATTATCTTTTCAAGTTATCTTAAAAAAAGTAAGCAAAGTTACATTTACCCTCTAGTTTGAATTTTACCCTTTATATCTTATATTTTTCACATTTATAATTTAGATTACCATATTAAAGAATAAAGTTTATCCTTATTTCTTTTTATTTTATTGCATGCTTAATTAGAGGAAGGCCACTGAGAGATTAAACTCTTTAGTATTACACACATAAATGTCAAAATTTAAGTTGGAGTGAAAGAAAAGCTCAAGTTGTTTATGTAAGTATTGTAGGCTACTTTCTTAAATTAATAAATATAATAGTTATGTGATATTTCCTTCTGATTTGTTTAATTTCATGTGTTCATGGTCCAAAAGCTTATTTATTATAATTATTTTATTAAACATATTTAATTTTATTAATTTTGTAAAATTTTATTTTATGAATATTAAATTAAAAAACATTTGATGAGCTCTAGCTTCGTCACCTATACATTTAACTTGTGACTAGTTGCTTTTACTAGTAACATGGATATACTTGCGACTACTTATTCTTCAACAAAGAAAAATAAAACTTGCGACCGATAACTTTTCATTGTTGAAACTTGTAAATAGAGATCACTTGATTTTCCTCGTGGAAACATTCAAACTTTAGACCATAACCTTTTCTTCATTAAAACATTTAAAATGCGACTATTAAATTTTCATCATTGAAATAATTAACTTTCGACCATTTATTTTTCATGACGGAATTGATCACTTGCAACCACTTAATTTCGTCCTAAAAATATTTAAACTGTGTCCAAATTTTTTCATCATTAAAAATTGTAATCCATGATTACTTGTTCTTTGTCGTAGAAACACGAAATTGCGACCATGTAAATCATTGTTGAAACATTTCAAATTCTACCAAATATTTTCACCGTAGAAATTAAAATTGGTGACTAGTTACTGCAGTAGGAAAAATAAAATCGTTGATCAAGATGTTGGACATAAGAAGTCTACATTAATGACCAATATCATTCTTCACGTAAAAAATTATATGTGATAAAGTAAAAAAATGGTCTTAAAAAACATTCACCGATGACCATTTTGCGACGACTTAGTGACCAACATTTTTTCATTGCAGATTAATAGTTGAGACTAGAATTATTGTTTTTGGGACGAATAACATAGTCGCGGAATAGTTAATTTCTAGTAGTGAACTATGCAGACCTCGCCGATTCTCACGAAACTACAACTTCCTAAGAGACCGTTGTTTGCCCAAAGATCCGAACCCTGCCTGAATCCCCACAAACCCCATCACCTTAAACCTCTTCTTCTCCCCATCTCCACCACCACCATCAGCTAAACCCATGTCTACTTGCTCTTCCACCGCCACTTTATCCCCAAACCATAAAATACCATCTCGAGGAGAGGTGAGGAAGAGGAAGAACAAATGCACACTTCCTGAAGTATGTCGCACAACTTATATCCTCGTCGGATAAAGAACGGAATGATCCCAAAAACGAGCCGGTTGAAGGCATCACGAGGCAGGTGGATGAAGAAGGTGAATTTCTCGAGCGAGAGAGGTTGGCGGGCATGGAAGAATTTAGGAGATGAAGGCATGACTCAAAACCCTAGTGAATCTATGGTTTCTAAGTTGAGAACCTAAGAGAGGATGGTCTAAGTAATACTAATATGGAAAAAGAGAAAGAAACAAATAAGGAGGGGAAGAGAAGAGGAACTTAAAACTATGGCTAAGAGGGAGAAAGAGACAAAGAGAGAGAGGTAGGCTGGCTCTCTCAAGAAGGAAGGGAAGACAACAATGTGTTTGAGAAAAATATTAAAAATAAATTTATTTCAAGGTTAACTTATTTAAATGAATAAAATTAATAAAATTTTGGTAATGGTTTCTATTTAAATTATATTTTCTAAAAATTATATTTTATATTTTTAAGTATGATTACTTTTTCAATCAATATTAAATTTAAAATAATATGGTTATAAAAAATAAATTTTATTTATTTTTATTTAATATTTAGTATGAGGTGACAAATAAAAAAAATCAATTCCATGCTTTAATCATGAGAAATAATATTTTTAATATATAATGTTTTTAATTTATGTGATTTATATGATATTTGTGATACTTCAAAAGCTCTATCAAATTTTATGAAATTCGAATTTAATATATTTTGTGTATCATTTGGACTTTCGATATGCCTCTATACTCCCTTTGAATCAATGACAATACGCGATTTTGAATCATGTTTCAAAAACAAGATTCCATAAAAATTCGATCAGAGAAAATGAAATAAGAGAAGCTAAATGAATCCTTAAGTGTACATTAGAGAATGTTTATTTAATAAAAAAACTTTACCATGATTTATAAATTAAATGCCAAGTTATATTCATAAATGTATCATAGCTTGTAAATTTAAACCTTGACTTAAAAATATATATCAAGGTAAGTTTATTATATGTCAATATTGTTTTCCCTAATCTCAAATATGTGTCAAGGCAACTTTCAAAATACTCATATATGTTATTGTTTTCAATTTTAATAAGTTACAATGACTAATATTTACATAAGTTAAGGAATTATTTGTCAATGAAAACCTTTGTTCTTGTTGTGAAACTAAAGTATCCTCAAAATTAACATATTAAAATGACAGAATCCCTAAAGCATAACAAATCCCATTTGAGTTCATAGTAAAGAAAAACCTTAAGACATATGACTCAGTTAATTACAATTTTTTTTTTCCATGTGAAAGTTTGTAATTTATAAATTAAAATAAAAAAAAGAACCAAAACAAACATTAAAAGAGAACTGTTTAACTTATTCAAATTTTTTTAAACATTTGACCCCGATATGCCTCTATACCCTTTGAATCAATGACAAATAATGCGATTTTGAATCATGTTTCGAAAACAAAGACTCCATAAAAATTGGATTTGTGAGAAAATGAAATAAGAGAAGCTAAACGAATCCTTATGTACATTAGAGAATGTTTATATTTAATAAAAAACTTTACCATGATTTATAAATTAAATGCTAAGTTATATTCATAAAATGTATCATGAAGCTTGTGTAAATTTAAAACCTTTGACTTAAAAAATATCTATCAAGGTAAGTTTATTATATGTCAATATTGTTTTCCTTAAATTCAATATGTGTGTCAAGGTAATTTTCAAAATACTCATATATGTTATTGTTTCTTAATTTTAGCCAAGTTACAATGACTAATATTTACATAAGTTAAGGAATTATCTGTCAATGAAAACTCTGGTTCTGCCGTGAAAAACTAAAGGTATCCTCAAATTGAATGATATTAAAATGATTAACCCTTGTAAAGCACAATAAATCTCCATTTGAGTTCATAGTAAAGAAAACCTTAAGACATATGAGGACTCGCGAATTACAATTTTTTCCACGTGAGTTTGTAATTTATAAATTAAAAGAAAAAGAAACCAAAACAAACATTGTAAGAGAATCATGAACTTATTTAAACTCACATGAGAAACAACTGAGAAACCTTTAATAAACACCTTGAAGAAACCCCCAAGATCAGTAACAACTGTTCCATTCACCAGATACAGTGCTCTAGTTGGCCAAATGAAGTGGTCACAGTGCTCTTAAAGCCTAGAAACTCAGAATCTGAAGAATGATCCACTCCTGTGCTTATTACTTTAACTCCAGCATACGGGTCCAGCTGCAGTTCTTTATGAAGTCTTAGACTTTTTTGACTGATCAAAGATACTGATCGAATGGAGTGGATTCAACCGCTTCCTTCCAAGACAAACCAAATCATAACAACTACTTCCTGCTACTCCACCCATCCATGAACTACCTAATTCTCCCAGCCTTGTAAGCCTTAAACTCATCCTGTCTTTTCAGAGGATCTTTAAACTATGGTTGTCCAATGTGTGAACTTAAATCATGTTTGAATTTATGACAACCCAAACCGCTTATCTGGCTCCATACCTACCAAAATTAATATCATTGTCCATCACCTCCAAAACCCAAACAATGCGAACTCCAACCCCAAGTTTTGGAAAATCACCCGAATCGCCAAGAGAAGGAACCACAGTTTCACTCCTTCCACATTTTAGATCTTCTCTTATTATGTGATCAATCACACTGTCGCCTTCGATGAACTCCGCTTGAGTTAGGCTTCTTTGGTTTGTCGAGCTTAAAATCTCTCAAGAATTCTTCAAAATGGTTAGGTGCGTTTTCTGGTTTTTTGCGGCCTAGATAGGGAGTGCAAAATCTATTAATCTGGCTGGCATGCAAATGGAAAAAATGGGAGGAAACCTCGTGTGGACAAGCTTTTGATATGAAAAACCTTAACAAAGAGTTGGTACACGAATCAAGGGAGTAAAGGCAAGCCGGTAGATTTCAAGGCATCTGTGTGGTCAACACGCTAACTACGAAATGGCGCAGAAATGTAGGTTATTTTTACGGATTATCATATTTGCTTACAACTTACTACTAATTAGTATCGTACCTCGGTTCGTGTCTCCCGATCCGTAATGAAAGCACGTGATGGCTGCCTGAATTTCTTCAACTGCGGTGGGATGTAATTGTTTTAATTAGGAAGTTCATTTGCGAAATGTGAAGTCTGAAGTATTAGCGGCAGAAATGATTATCTCTCGTTCCACGAACATCGATACTGTGGTAATTATCGCGTCACAACAAAAAGTTTTCTTGGTCGGAAAAAATCAATGGATACTTATATGCGAAATTATAAATTGTCCATCTAGTTTAGAAAACAGAATCACACACTAGTTTTCTATTTCAAAACTAATTATTTAGTCTCTGATTAATGTTTATCATACTTAAATTTTCAAAATATATTCTTTCCTTATATAATTTCTTTTATTTTTTACTTATTTCTTTCTTTACTAGTTCTTCAAAAAAAAAAATCAAACGGACAAATTGTTAAGTATATTTAAAAATATCGGAACTAATAATTACGAAATGAAGGAATTTATATCGATTTGTTTTTTCAAAAACTTAAAGACCTAATTATAATTCTTCATATCATGAAGTTTAGAATTCTATAATTTGGAAAGAGTAGATTCTATTGTTACCAATTTTTCTGTCGATCTCCGGCATCGGGCCGCGTAATGTGAATCCCATGCAGGGGGCGGGCACCCGACGACGCAGGTCGTCACTTCATGATTGCTAGCAAATGTGAGAGGAAAAAGAAAGAGGTCGAGATACTGAATCGCATACCTTTTCTCTGTAGGGACTTTCCCAATTTATAGGGTTCTGCCTCCCAAATCTTCGCTCTTATTTTAGGAATATATGTTTTTCCTCTTATTAAGGATTATCCTTTATAGGATAAGATCCGTTTTCCTTATCAAGGATTTTCCCCTTTATGATGGCCATATGTTTTTCTCCTTATCATGATTACCCTTCTAAATAAAGGATTTAGAATTAGGTACCAAGCAGTATAAATATCTACTTTGGCATTTTCCCATATGCGATGAGATGGCCTACTGGGGATCACGATCCTATACAAGTGTTCTAGGACTGCACTGTCCTGATGGGTTCTCTGTGGTGGGTTTTTAATGTGTGGCCACACGCTTCATGAGGAGGTTCAGACAAATGACACCAAGGTGGGCGCCGGTCATTTGAGTAGTGGGTCTGGGCCTAAAAGCCATGGTACTCCATTAATGCTCTCTTTTCCCTACCGGTTGGTACTTCTTCAGCCGGGAAAAATACGATGTTTTTAAACCTTGAGTGGAGAAAGCTGCTGGAAGGGACTGGAGAATTAATACGCACCGAACGTGTGTTCGATATAAAGCACGTGTGAACCGTATGTTTCAACACGTCGATGGCTCGAGATCACCGAGAGTGGAACGCTACCAGCTCCTCTTGTCCGTGAAGAACTCGCAGGAGTAGGCTATAAACCTTCCTACATAGCCCCGTCATACCCCCGCCTCACGAGAAGTTGTCAGTGAACATTTTGTTCTTAGCTAATCTTTGAAGTCATCAATCCTACAGCCTTCCATCCCGGGGGGTCGGCCTTCGAGGTTTCTGCCAGATCACCGAAGGACCTAAGTTAGCTTCGGTCTCTGCTCCCGATCAATCACCTTTGAGGGAACAAGACTCAAAGGCCGCCCCAAGTGGTGAAGAGAAAGAAGGTGACAAAGCTTGTTTACCACAGAGCGAAAAACATGTTTCACCGGCTGGGGAGGCCCAAAGTCCGGTCTTTAAAAGTGTCGCAGCTTAGGAGCCACATTCCTGTCTTTGAAAGTGCCGATGTTTTAGAGCGAAAAATCTGGCTGGTATTAGGCCAGCACTACCAAAGTCGGGTGTCCGTGACATAAGTGCTGTGACGGGTTAGAGCCGAAGTCATTAAGGAAGTAGCAAGGTCGGCGCAAGAAGTCTGGAGATAAGGAAAAGCGACGATTTGGCCCTGTCCGCACAAGAAAGAGCCGCACGACCGGTTTCGTAAGTTTGGCATTATGAAGTGCCATACGGCTTAGAGCCTAAGTTCGGCATTAAGGCGTCGACGGCAGAGCCGGTTCCGCATTAAGCGAAGTGCTGTGACGACTTAGATCCAAGTATATATTACAAGTGCCAGACGGCTTTGAGCCGGTCCCGTACATGAAGTGCACCATTAGAGCTCTAAGTCCTGCATTGGGCAGCGCCGATGACTTTAATCATCAGACGACGAGCCACAAGTCCGTGCACAGAAAGTGACATAAGACTTAAATCCAAAAGTCTGGTCTTTTGAAAGTGCCAGACGGCTTAGAGCCGAGTCCAGACATGAAGTACTGACGGCCAGAGCCACAGCGTCCGGTCTTTATGAGTGCTAGACGGCTTGTATTCAAGTCTATCCTTAAGGAAGTGCCCCACAACCCTAGAGGCCTGGGTCTATACAAGAAATTCACAGACGAATTTTTTTTTAGAAATTGCTAGACGGCTTAGAGGCACAAGTCTGGCATTAAGAAAGCGTTAATATGGCTTTTAGAAATTGCCAGACGTCTTAGAGCCACAAGTCTGGCATTAAGAAAGTGCCAGAAGGCTTAGAGTCGGAAGTCTAACATTAAGAAAGCACCAGATGGCTTTTAGAAATCAGACGACTTAGAGCCACAAGTCTGGCATTAAGAAAGTGTCAGATGGCTTTAAGAAATTGCCATAAGGTTTGTTTCGGCCAAGTCTAGCATTAAGAAAGCTGCATGGCTTAGAGCCGGTAACCGGTCTTTGAAAGTGCCGCATGTACCCAGAGCCTAAGTCCCGCATTAAGGAAGTGCCAAACGGCTTAGAGCTAAGTCCTGCAAGGCTTTGAAGTGTTAAACGGTTTAGAGCCGTGGTCGGGTATTAAATGAACCACTGACATCAACCATACTACCGGATAGGACATCGACCTTCCGCATTTAGTAATGAACCAAATTGCATCCACTATGCTCGGGCCGTAGGGCAATACGCCATCCTGACTTCTCAGGACAGTTGGTCTGCACAATGGCGTCGGGCTCTGACAGGTAACAGGTTATCCGTTGATTTCAATTCCGAAAGCTACTGGCATTAACTATATCAATGGATAAAGTCATGAGTTATCCGTGACTTTAGTCTGAGCTGACCAGCATTACTATGTCAGCCTGACAGTCATAGCACCATCCGGTCTTTATTCTTCGCCACGGCATTAAGCCATGCTGTGCCTGGATAGGGCATTTAAAGCGCCTAATCCGCACTTTATTTGAGCTCAGCGGGCATTAGCCAAGTCGGGCCGAATAGGGCATTTAGCGTCATCCAGACTTTAATCTGAGGCACCCGGGCATTAACCATCGGGCCGACAGCCGCGTAGCACCATCCTGACTTTAGCTCGAGCCACCGCACAGCCATGCTCGGGTCCCGGACAGGCATTTTCCGCGCCATCCGGCTTTTAAGTGGATCTAATTAGATGTTATCTATAATCGGGCCGGATAGGTCATTTTGATCGCGCCATCCGAGCTTTTTAATGTCGACTCGCTATATGTTATCTATACCGGGCCTGATAGGTCATCATTTTACCGCGCCATTCGCTTTAAGGCCATTAGGATTTGTCTATATCTGCAAGACAAGGTCATTTTACTGCGCCATCCAGGCTTTTAAGTGGACCGGTTAGATGTTGTCTATACCGAGCCGGATAGGTCATTTTACTACGTCATCCCGGCTTTTAAGTGGACCGATTAGATGTTGTCTATACCGGGCCGGACAAGTCATTTTACTGTGCCATCCGGGCTTTTAGTTAACCAGTTAGATGTTATATAAACTGGGCCGGACATGTAATTTTGTGCCATCTAGGCTTTTGATGTTGACCGGTTAGATGTTATCTATACCAGGCCGGATAGGTCATTTACTGCACCATTCGGGCTTTTGATGTTTGAGCAGTTAGATGCTATTTATACAGGGCCGGACAAGTCATTTGATCGCGCCATAGCTTTTGATGTCGAATTAGTCGGGATGTTACCATAATCGGGCCTGATAGATCATTTACCGCGCCATCCCGCTTTTGATGTTCGACCTGCTAGATGTTATCTATACCGGGCCTGGACAGTCATTTACATGCCATCCAAAGCTTTGATGTCAATTAATTAGATGTTATTCATACTGGCCTGACAGTCATTTTATCGCGCCATCCCGGGCTTTTGATGTTCGACCTGCAGACGCTATCTATAACGGGCCTGACAAATCATTTACCGCGCCATCCAAGCTGATGTCGACCCTGCTAGATGCTATCTATACCGGGCCCACAGGTCATTTACTACGCCTATCCGAAGCTTTGATGTCGAATTCTGCCAGATATCTATACCGGCCTGATAGTCATTTACTACGCCATCTGAGCTTTTGATGTTTGACTAGTTATATGCTATCTATACCGGGCCGGACAGGTCATTTACTACGCTATTCGAGCTTTTGGTTGACCGGTTAGATGTTATCTATACCGCCGGACATGTCATTTATCGCGCCATCCGCTGTCAATTAATTAGATGTTATCTAACCGGGCCGACAGTCATTTCTCGCGTTTATCCACCGACTTTAGATCAATTCGGGCCAGACGTTGTCTGGAACCGGCCGACAGTAATTTTCGCACTATCTGCCAGTCTCGACCGCTATATGCTATCTATACCGGCCGATAGGTCATTTCATCGCGCACATCCGGCTAGTCAATTCGCCAGATGTTATCTAACCGGGCCGATGTGTCATTTCGCGCCTATCCGTGATTTCGAAGTTTTGACCGAAGAGATGCTATCTATACCCGCCGTGACAGTCGCTTATCGCACCATCCTGCTTTTGGTCAATGGGGCTTAGATGTTATCTAAAACTAGCCGGACAGCTGGCTTCGCGCTCATTCGGCTTTTGAGTTTCACCAGCTTATATGCTATCTATAATGTGGCGGACAAGTCATTTGAGATTTCTTCACGCGCCATCCGACTTTTAAATCGAGCCACTACGCCAACTGACCGGCCTGATAGGTCATTAGCTTTCATGCGCCATCCAGACTTTGTAAATGGGTTATTGCAAAGATTGATAGAGAATGCTTTAAAGAAAGCTTTTATCGAGCACACACCCTCTGCCTCACGCTCCGATCTCAGTCCGACCGGGTCATTATTTTGCTGTGAGCCTTCAACATGACTTTGCAACTCCTTCATCTTTCTTGCTTGTTCTTCTTGCTTTCTCTCCATGCCCTGACGTCAATGGAAGAATTGATCTTCTAGCAACTGGGTCATTGGGTTGCATGACATTGCGATTTCCTGATGAATCGAGCGTGGAATGGATCGAGCTCCGTGATGACGAGGGCTACCGGACAAGCCAAGCCGGAGCCAAGCTCTTGCCAATCGTTGACAAAAAATTTTTGTTCCATTCCCACAAACGGCGCCAATTGTTGTTACCAATTTTTCGTCTCGATCTCCTGGCATCGACCGTGCAATGAACTCCAAAAAGCGGCGACCCTAGCGACGGTGTCAAGCAATTCTCCGATGATTAAGTCAAGAATGTGGGAGAGGAAGAGGAAGGAGGTCAGAGATAGTTGAATTACATACATTTTTCTCGGGATCTTCCTAATTTATGTGGTTCGATTCCCAAATCTTCGTTCTTATTTTATGAATAATATATATTTTTCCTTATTAAAGATTATCTTATGGGATAAGATATATTTTCATCAAGGATTATCCTTTTAAGGGATAATATATGTTTTTCCTTATCAAGGATTATCCTTCTAAATAAAGGATTTAGAAATTAGGAAATCCATGATAAATATCTACTTTCCCTATTTTCCCATAACAAATTTCCCATATAAGAAGTAGACGGGCCGACCTGGGACTCTGATCCCAATGTTCAGATCTGCACCGTCTTGTGGGTTCCCACGCAATGGTACCCACAGATTCCACTTGAACAATTTTTAGCATTCATGAGGAAGGTGTGTCATGTTATTTCTACCACCCTCTCTCCTTATTCTTTTCGACAACATAGATATTATAGGACCGAAAGATCAATTTACAAATAGGATATTTTATAAAATAAATAAATATTAGGAAAAACTCAGATTGCTTGAGGACAAAGAGATTTTAAATTTTTTAACCATACTTTTTTTTCAAGAGGTATAATCGCAGATCTGGAATCGTCTCACTTCCGTCCCTAATTGGGTGGATGGAAATTGCCTCACTGGGCCCTAATTAGGACTCGAAATTCGCTCTAAATTGGGAGGAGGCATTTGCTCTTCAAATCGAGACGAAAATTGTTCGATCTCTTGTCAGGACGGAATTTCGTCTCAAATCGAGATCTTTAATGATTTCTCGTCTCAAATCGCAGACGTAAATAATTGCCTCACTGTGAGATGGAAAATCCATCTCTAATCAAAGATGGAAAATCCATCTCTAATCAGAGACGGATTTTATTCCGTCTCAAATCAGAGACAGAAATAAGTCGGTCCATGATTAGAGACGAAAAGTCTGTTTCTAATCAAAGACCGACCTATTTCCAGATTTTAATTCTGGCATCGAATCAAGCTGCCTCATTTAGACGTAATTTGCCTCTAATTAATTTGTAATTTCAAGCTTTTTTATAGCTTGCAATTGTTTCATTTAGAGATGGACAAGTGTCCATCTCTAATCTCTATTTATCTACCCGCAATCGACGTTTTCTTTAAAAATTTCAAATGAAAAATAGCATTTGGTCAGCTGCTTCTACACATAATTTTACAATTTTCTTACAAAAGAAAAATACTACTATAAAAGTAAAAGGTGTTTTACACCTCTCAAATACCAAAAAACTATCATTTGATTTACTTTTAAATTTTAAAATTTAACTTTAATAATACTTATAGTCAGATTAAACGAGAACGGAAGCTTTTCATTCATATTCAATTTTATTTCGTTTCACTTTAAATTTTAAAAACTACCTACATTTACTGTTTTTTTTTTTTTTTTTTGTGATTTTGTTGCCAACTTGTGGTAGCGTGTGTTGTGTCATCTTGGTACGATGGTGGACGAACAACAAAACATATTTGATTGGACAAAGATATCAAATCATGGTCGTCAATAAGCTGTAAAATTGGAATCATAGGTATTCTATGTTGGATTATTAATATAATCAGGCTCATATGTGTCTAATTCGTATTGTAAAACCCAAATGATTTATTAGCCTTATTCAAGTGGGATCTCCTAAAGTTCAAATTTTTGAAAGCCTTTTGTCGTATTAGGTTGCATCAGGTTACTCTATGTGTAGAGACATAATATTTTATTTTGATTGTTAGATTATTATATCATAGGATTTATTTTGCATTTCTCAGATTGTAATTTGTATTTTCCTAGGATTGTAATTTGTATTTTCCTGTATTGCATAGCCTAGCCTATATAATAGCCTCCTTGTACTTGTAATTTACAATATATAATATACAAAGACTCAAGTCTTTCTTCATGGGTATCATAATGATTTTTGAAGAGATAACCAAGTATATTAGGAAAATCATCCACAAAAATAACAAAGTAACGTGACCCACCCGGAGTAGAAATGAGAGGGGCCCCATACATCAGAATGAATAAGATCAAAAGAAGAAAGAGCATGAGAAACACTGTTATTAAAAGGTAAACCAATTTGTTTTCCAAATTGACAAGGCATACAATCAAAACTCTTATTTGAAATCAAACCTAACAAACCCTTAGAAACTAGTTGTTTAACCCTAGATATAGATGCATGACCAAGGCGAGAATGCCATAAAGCAGCAGGCTAGGCAAGCCATCCCGAGATCTATGGCTAAAGAGACGAGGATTCGTGAATGAAGAAAGATGAGCTCAAACAACCTTCCGACCTTACGGGCGGTCCCAACGATCTGTCCCATATGAGAATCCTACATAACCACACCAATTAGAGAAAAACCAAGTTCAGTGAGTTGCCTAACAGAAAGAAGATTATGAGTGAGTTTGGGAATCTAGTAAACATTGGAAACAGACAAGGCTGGTGTAGAGACATTACCAAGATGAGAGACATGCATAGGAGAACCATTTGTAGTGTATATGGTAGAGAGAGAAGTATAAGTGTGTGAAGGTACAACATCAAGAGAAGAAGTCATATGATCAAGCAAATCAGCCACTGTAGAGAAGTACAAATGCTTTTCTTAATGGTGAACTCTCGAGGAAGTCTATATGAATCTTCTCCCGGTTACTCTCACCCTCCCGGTTCCCCACAAAGTATTTCGACTACGGCGGACACTTTATGGTCTTAAACAAGCTCCTCGAGCATGGTTTGAAAAGTTCAATTCTACTATCTCTCAACATGGGTTTTCAGGCAGTTCTTTTGATACAGCTCTTTTTCTAAGATGGTTTGGTCATGGTATTACTATTCTCCTCTTGTATGTTGATGATATGATTATTACAGGTGATGATATGTAGGGTATTCATGATCTAAAGCACTTTCTTGGTCATCAATTTGAAATGAAAGATCTCAGCCCTCTTAATTACTTTCTTGGTCTAAAAGTTTCTTCTTCTGCATATGGTTATTATCTACTAAAGCAAGTGTATACTGATCTGATTTCTCAAGCCAGTATTACTGATAGCAAGATAGTCAACACAACCTATCGGTAATTGTCACCAATTCTCATGACGGCGAATCACTATCCGATGCCACTCTCACGTATGCCTTGTCGGGAGTCTAATCTATCTCAATCGCTATTTGCCTCGATATTTCCTATAGTTCATGTAGTCGCACAATTTTTATGGCTACCTCTAGATCTCCTCATTATGCCGCCGTTTCGTGGATTCTCTTCGATATCTAAAAGGCACCATATTTGACGGTCTTCATTTTCTTCCCATTCTTCATTAAATCTTCAGGCATATTCAGATGCAGATTGAGCAAGTGATCCTAATCGGGACGTCGACACACAGATATCTTTCTTCGTAGGATTCTCTCTTATCTCTTAGAGAAGCAAGAAACAAACAAGGTTCGTTTCAAATTTATCAAATATATCGTCACTTTACCAAATGATTGAAACACAATAAAACCCATCAAAGTTTTCGATATGATAATGCCTAAGAATATAAAAGCCCATGAATTTACCTTCCTCATTCTACATAAATTTGGTATTGTTCCTCATTCCTCTTCAGGCACTTCTCTCAAGAAATGGCAGAGTCGAGTGCAAATCACAGGATTCTCGATGTTGTTCGTAAGTACTACTATTACCTGCTTCTACTCCTTCGCTTGGGGAAGTCGCTTCTTACCGCCATTTACACCATCAATCGTCCTTCTCCCATCGATCAAAATCAAACTCCTTATGATTTGTTGTTTCGCTCTTTCCTCATGACTTACTTAGAGTCTGACGTAATCGCTTTGTTCTTCTTCATGATCAGGCGAAAAAGAAAACAAACTTCAATCTCGCTCTTGCTCAGGTTGTTTTATCGATATGGAATTGCAAAAAGGTTATAGGTGTTATGATCCCATTAGCAAACGTCTCGTGTTTCTCTATTATGTGGTCTTTGGGAACACAAAATGTTTTACCAACTATCTCATGTTCCCGTTTCCTTTATTCTATCGATCCTCTCTCCCGACCTTTTCCTGGGCTGAGTCTCCCACCTTCTGTTTGAGTCTCCCCCTTCTATTACCGATGTTCCTTCTCATGCATCTAATGAGCTTCCCGCACCGATCATCGACGTGCCCACTGATCCTGCCCCAAATGTTGATCCTGCTAGTCCTTCTAACTCTCATGCACTTCGCCGTTCCCATCAGGTAACTACTCTTCCTTCTCACATTCATGACTTTCATTGCTTTCTCTCCAGAAACCTCAGACTTTTCATGAGGCTTCCTCTAATCCTTTATGGCAACAAGCTATGAAAGAAGAGTCGATCCACTAAGCATAAGACTGAACATGGATCTGATCGGGATTCTCCTGAAAATCGCAACTGGGCTAGAATCGATTTATAAGATCAAGACTCGATCGGATGGCACTGTTGATCGCTACAAGGCTTGCCTTGTTACCAGGGGTTTTACTCAGAGTATAGGATTGATTATGAGGAGACTTTGCTCATGGCTCGACTTTCTTCCTCAAGACTCTTATTGTCATTTCGCGCCAATGGCCACTCTTCGCATGGATGTCAAAATGTTTTTCTTAATGGTGAAATCTCAAAGGAAGTCTATATGAAGCTTCCTCTTGGTTACTCTCACCTTCTAGGGTTCCCTCACTGAGTATTTCGACGACAGCGGGCACTTTATGGTCTTAAATAAGCTTCTCATGCATGGTTTGCAAAGTTAAGTTTTATAATCTCTCAAAGATGGTTTTTAGCAATTTTCGATACAACTCTTTCTAAGACGGGTCCTGGCCATGTGGTATTACCATTATCCTCTTATACGCGATGATATGATTATTACAGTGATGATATGCGGTATCTTCAGGATCTAGCACTTTCTTAGTCGCCAATTTGAAATGAAAGATCTCGCTCTCTTAATGACTCTTCTCGGGTCTAGGAAGTTTCTTCTTCTGCAGATGGTTATTATCTTACTCAGGCCAAGTATACTTCTGATCTGATTTCTCGAGCCAGTATCACTGATAGCAAGATAGTCGACACACCTATTGAGTATAATTGTCGCCTCAATTCTCATGATGGCTAATCACTATCTGATGCTACTCTCTACAGACAGCTTGTTGGGAGTCTAATCTATCTCACTGTTACTTGCCTTGATATTTCCTATGTAGTTCATGTAGTTAGTTAGTTTATGGCTACCCCTAGATCTCCTCATTATGCTTCTATTCTCAGGATTCTTCGATATATGAAAGGCACTATATTTGATGGTCTTCATTTTTCTTCCCATTCTTCATTAACTCTTCAGGCATATTCAGATGCAGATTGGGCAGGTGATCCCACTGATCGTCGATCTACTATAGGATATTGTTTTATTTCGGGTGATTCTCTTATCTCTTAAAGAAGTAAGAAACAAACAAGCCGTTGCTCGCTCCAAGATCAAGCAGCACATGTAGCACCGGTATTACCACGCTTCGGAACTTATTTCAATACGCTATTATCAAGAGATTCGTGTCGACCGTCGATCGTTAACTAAAAACTTCATCAGGATGATCGGGCGTTATTCAAATTGCTCATAATGATGTCTTCCATGAAACTTACTAAACATATTGAGATTGATTGTCACTTCCTTCATCATCATCTGTTTCATGGTACACTACTTCGCTTTGTTTCTCTCGTGGATCGCTTAATCGATATCTTCACCAAACCAATTCCTCCAGGAACTTTTCGAGTTTTAGCTTCCAAACTCAGAATGGTTTCTCTTAAACCACCATGGGTTTGAGAGGGGATGTTAGATTATTATATTGTTAGATTTATTTTGTATTTTCCTAGATCAGAATTTGTATTTTCCTAGGGTTGTATGTTCTAGCCTATATAAGGCCTCCTCTGTACTTCAGAATTTATAGTTTTATATCATACAAAGACTCAAGTCTTTCATTGATAATAATAAATAAAATAGTAATAGAGAAGAGTATTGACTTATGAAGCCATTACTTCTCTATCATGCTGGGTCTTGGTCCCTAAAGTCAACATCGGGTTCATTCATTCGAAAGTACCCATTCACTAAAAAGAAACAGAAGATTGAGAACTCTTTTGGACATCGTTGAAATTTGGAATACCAAATTATTTTGACTCAAGTTGCCCATCTCTAAAGAATTTAGATATAAGCCCCAGCTTATGATTCTTAATAATTAATGAATGATCTTAGGGTTTTTAGGGTGATGGTTTTCACCATAAAGTCCGTGTTTCGTTCTCACAAGTGGTATCAGAGCTAACATGATTTGATCATTATGAATTATATTATTTTTTGCTTTAATGTTTTATTCACAAAACATCAGCACGATTAGATTGGTGTTTGGTATTGAATAGTTTCATACACTTTTTTTTCTCTGCTTGCTTTAAGATTCAAAGTGTGAGTATTATCCTCTTTCGATAATTTGTTTTCCTTTTCGATAATATATCTCTGCCCAGATTTGACGTTAAAAATGCAACAAAATATGTTCGGGCCTATCGAGAATAGGATGTGGTGTTGGTTTTATTTTGGAATAATTGATCAATGATTTAGGAAAGTTTGGTGTTTGAGAAGAAAGTTTTATTTCGATGTTTGCATGATAGATTAATGGGTTCAATGGAGTTTCCTTTTATTATATACTAATGAACCCTTGAAATGATGTATGGAGAATGGGTGGGACATTATGCTTGCCTTTTCTTTTAGGGTTTGGTGCGCCAAATTTGAATTTCGTAAAAAATCTAATATGCTCGAGACAAGCACCATGGTTGTTTGAATTTGATGTGAATGTCTTATGGTTTGTTCCAACCAAACTATTCAGTGAGATGTTACTATGAGTCTCAAGTTTCTTTTTCTGCTCATTGGCCTTTGTCAATTATTTTTGGTTTTCTGGATAATATGCATTCTATTTGGATAAATATAAAGACTTAATCAACATGTCCTTGTTGTTTATACACTCGAGATGTCAAGACATCTCGCTGATTCGTATCTATGAATAATATTGCATATTCTACCAAGGAGTTCCCATAACTTCTGGATCATATTTAACAAACATTGATTTGTTGTTATCCTTGGTGTCAAATTTCTCAATAGGCTTGATTCCATAAAGAAATTCTGGCCGATTCCATAAAGCAACTAAGTTCTTACATGACACCTAAGGCCAATATCCGTAATATTTCATGTCATTGTGATGATCCTCGCGTTTCTTAATCGAATGCCGCAGTGCAATTAAAGATTTAGACCATCAAAGATAACACCCCTAGATACTTAGATTTTGATTTCAGAGTGTGGTCGATTCCACATTCCGACATGACGATGTGTCAAGAAGAACATTTTGTCTCGCATCAATGATTTTAAAGAGGTTCACGCTATCTCAATAAAACAACATGTCAGTCATGAATTCCTTAGACTTAATGCACCACTGGGTATGGTGCATGAGTCAAGTACACCAGGGTGGGGTGGATTTAGACAAAAGCAATGTACTAACCACATAAAACTTTAAAGTATATTCACATTATCGACCAAGTGAATTAAAATGGCAAAGGTATATATATTTATATTTGGTGTAATTTCACATTCAAATATTGTACATTTATATATACCTGTTTGAATTGAATTAATTGTAGCAACTTGTCACCAAAGTGACTTCTAGAAAGTTGATTTGATTCAAAAAAAAAAAAAAATGTAGGCGGTAGGGTAGTGTAGTGTATATCATGAGAATATTGATTGACCCAAAGGAAAATTAATATTTGACTGATGTACATGCGCACCTGTGGTGATAAACATGTGATGAACATTTGACTTTACATGTGAGTGATGAATATACCCAAAGGAATATTCATTATTTGATTGTACTTTTTATCAGTGTTTGATCACTACAACAAGAAACCAATTACAAACTAATGTTTTATCCAAAGACAAGACATTAATGGAGTGCCTAGCATCTTGGAATGGGATTTTTACTTGAATTTGAATTAATTATTACTATGATTTGGTTTGGGACTTGCGAACATGCTAATTTATTTCTATTTTCTATTCACTTTCTAATGCCGCAAATCTTATGCTCAAGTTAATGGAATTCTATGCTCAATGGAAGCAATTTCAAGATTTGAAAAGAGAACGTAGAAATTAAGTTCTCTACGTATGAATTAGATCTAAGATAAAGTTGATGGAACATCCATTTCTTACTCCGTAAAACCTCAATGAGGCTAATATTGAGAAGTAGGAATGATCCAATTTCGAGTTCATCAAGTTTATGAAACGCCCATCTTAAGCCGCTTACTTTATCACCGAAAGCTAATGCTAAGAAATTTCTATTTTGATATAGATAGTGTCTTTGCTAAAATTAAAAGGCGAAAACAAGCACTCTTTTGAGAAAACTTGTTGGCATGAATTACACAAACAAGGAGAACATAAGGGAGTACATCATGGAAATGTCTAACATTGTCGAAAAACTAAAGGCACTTAAGTTACAATTGTCAGATGACTTGCTTGTGCATTTAGTTCTTATATCTCTTCTTGCACAATTCAGTTAGTTCATTGTGAGTTATAATACTCAGAAGGATAAATGGACTTTGAATGAACTTATTTCTCATTGTGTACAAGAAGAGGAAAGGATAAAGAAAGATAAGACAAAAAGTGCTCATTTAGCATTAACTTCTCAAAAGAAGAAAAGGAAGATAGCTAAGGACTTTAACAAAGACACTGCATAAGGTATATCTAAGTAGAAGAAGGGAAAGACGCAGGTTAAGGAATTCACTTGTTATTTCTATAAGAAAGCTTAGTCACTTCTAAGAAAAGAGTGTCCTAAATTTGTTTGCCATGCATTAAGAAAGGAAAATTTCACTTATAGCTTTGTTCAAGTTAATTTAACTTCGTACTATTCATACTTGGTGGGTAATTTTGGTGCTACATCACTTAAGTATTTTCTCCCATAGGATCGTTCGAGCCGACCAAATGATGCCGAAGATTCATCTATGCGGGGCAATGGAAAACCACTAAAGCAAAGAGGTCATAAAATACTTTAGGTTGTTATTAAAATCAGGTTTATTTGGATTTGAAGGAAACTTATGTTTCACCATCCTTTAAAAGGAATTTAATTTCATTTCTTTCAGATTGACAAATCGATATTATTGTTCATTTGGAAATCAAATTTAGCATTTCTTTAAATTCAAAATGTTATTGGTAACTGCCTGCCCCGTGCATAACAACCTTTATTTGTTGATATCAAGGTCTCATTGAATGAACTCCTTGTATGCAAGTACACGTGGCACAAAAGATAAATTAACTGATAAGGATTCTATAATGTTATGGCACAAGTGATTAGGCCATATCTCTAAATGGAGAATTCAAAGGTTTGTGTCAAATGAAATTCTTGATTCCCTCGATATGACATATTTTCAAGTTTGCATTGAGTGCATTAATGGGAAACAAATAGAGAAAAGGAAATTAGGTGTCAATAGATGTACAAATGTCTTAGAACTATTTCATACCAATATTTATGGACCATTCCCCATAGCTTCTTGGAATGGTCAACGGTATTTTATTACGTTCATAGATGACTATTCAAGGTATAGGTACCTATATTTGATTCATGAGAAGTCTCAAGCTTTAGATGTGTTCAAGTTTCTCAAAGCCAAAGTTGAACTCCAACTTGGCAAAAAGATTAAACTACAAATAAGACCTCACAGAGTATTATGGTAGATATGATGGTTTCGGGAGAACAAACGACTAAGACCTTTTGTTATCTTCTCATGATTAGGATCGTTCTCGCAATACAATGTAGTAAGCCTAGCATGAATGGTGCTGTACTGAACACTTCAGATATGGTCGGCATGATTAGTCATTCTACTTCTTACCTAAATCTCTTTGTGGAGAATCATTTAAGACTCCAAGTAGCAGTACATTCTTAATAGTGGTACCAAGTAGTAGCTAAAACCCCTTATGAGTTGTGGACTGGAAAGAAGCCTAGAATTAGGCACTTACATGTTTAGGGTTGTCCATCTCAAGCACGACCTTATAGGCTAAATGAAAAGAAATTGGACATAAAAACAAGTAGTCGCTACTATATTATGCTTCGAACGCTCTCGTGGCTTTAAGTTTTATGGATCCAGCTATTAAATCATTTTTTGAGATAGGAAATGCAAGTATTCTTTCGAGGATGTCGAGATCGAGGGAAGATAACATAAGGAGGTTGGTTTTGAAGAAGAACAAGAGAATAATCATGATCAAGTTCATACCGATGTTTTTTTTTTTGTCTAAATATCGCTTCCTGACAATGATCAAGTTATTTTACCTAACATTGTTCAAGATGTTGCTATGGTACAAGACAACAATGTTCTTCCGATATAAGACAACATTGATTAAGTTATTTTACCTGATATTGTTCAAGATGATGCTTCTGCACAAGACGACAATGAAGTTCTTCCTTAAGAACCTATGGTACAAACTCAACAACCTCAAGAAGTGCCATTAAGGAGATCCACAAGAAAGGAGAAGTACGATTCTGGATGATTATATCATATTTCTTCAAGAACATAAGGTTGATGTAAAATTAGCAGAAGATGATCCAATCAATCTTCAACAAGGTTTATAAAGTTCTAATTATCACAAGTGGATTGATTCCATGAAGGATGAGATGGAATCCATGGAAGACAACAACTTTTGGGATCTTATTGAATTACCCAAAGGATCGAAACCTATTGGTTGTAAATGGATATTCAAAACCAAGAGAGATTCAAATGGCAATGTCAAAAGACATAAAGCTCGCCTAGTCACCAAGGGTTTCACTCAAAAGGAAGGCATAGACTATAGGGAAACTTTCTCTTTAGTTTCTACGAAAAACTCCTTTAGACTATAATGACACTCAAATCATTTTGATTTGAAGCATTAGATGGATGTATGGATATCAAGCTTCTCAATGGTAACACCGACGACTATTTATATGGTACTACCATAAAACTTTGTATTCAGGATCCAGTGTTGATATTTGTAAATTAAAGAAATCCATCTATGGTCTTAAATCGTGTGACACCCTAAATTCGAGGATTTTTTTTTTTTATTACCGTTTAAGCCCTGCCGTGACGAATTCTTTTACGAGACAGCACTTCATTGCGCCACGCACCTCCGCCGTGTGCCCCATCCCCGTCATGCGCCGCCTCGCTCGGCTCAGCGCATGCATGGCCTCCTATATCGCGATACAACACAGTGCCACACTATCGCGGCACGCCGCCTCTTCGCACTCTACTCGCCGTAAGGCGCAGCAGTCGTCATGGCTACCACCGCGACATAAAAATACTACGCGATAGAAATTCTTCCTTACTCGCCAACTCTATCGCGACATAGAATTGTCTGGCCACAAATATAATTTCTTCATTTAGCTAACTCTATCGCAACATAAAATACTCACCGGTGATAGAAAATCTTCCTGGGCCCAAAGCAACTATGTCGCGACGTAGGATTCTCGCCGTGGACTGAGACTTGCTACGATCAGGAGGTCAAGGTTGCGTATAGAGCTTCGTTAAGGCTAAGATTTCAGTTGTGATAGAAAATTGTAAAGGTCGCTGCACAGATTTCATGGAGTGGCAGGTTATGATTGTGGTATCTTATGTCGCGGACAGAAGCTACAAGACTAAATGAACAGATGCCTAACGCATTTCGCCCCACTCGTGGCAAATTATTTCATTGTGTCAGGATGTTTTTTGGTCAGGGACAGACTGCTGGCTATACAAGAGTTCTAGACCATCGAGCGAGCACCGCTGGCCCCGAATCGAGCAAATTCGGGCATAATGGAAAACGGGGGTATGCTTTGAATTTCGCACTCACCGCGACCAAGAAGACTAACTTCAACGACTATAACTTTCCCGGGTCCAAACCCTCGGGACAGGCATTCTTGGACTCTACGGAAAGATGGTTGAGTCTAGAATTTAATACTATGAAGTGCCTAGCCAAAACATGGGCTGAGTAGTGGGCTAGGGGTCACGACACCGAGGAACGGTCCGCTGTTTTTAACTTTGCTGGAACCCAGATTACTTGAAATGTTCTGGCTACGATAGCCCGGAAAGCGCAAAATTGCTTGTTGAATTTTTTCATGATATTTATAAAAGCTAGAATTTCTAGACTAAGCCTAGATTTTTTTAAGGCTATATATCAATTTATAGCCTGAATGGCTAATGTATGTTATTATCAGAAATCAATAATATGTTACGTGAAATTATGATATATGTGGGATAAAAATAAAAATAATTATATGTGTTAAACATAATTTATCCATGACACTTGACATGTAATGTGTGATTTAGATGTTGCATGAGACATGTAGCGTACATGTAGCATGAAATGACATGCAATGACACTTGCATTGCATTTATACCGGGCATCGTATTTACTACCGGGTGTGAGTACGGGAAATTATCGACCCCCGTACTGGAGTTCGATGGTACATAAAAATGCAAATGATTCGAGACCGCCCGATATATATATATATATATATATATATATATATATATATATATATATATCCGAGCCTATCCTTACTGCTAAAGAAGTAGTTTTCTGAGATTGTCCACGCATTTCTGAGATCGACCAAAGCACGACCCGAGATTGTCCATAGCCACTTCCTGAGGTCACTCAAAATACTAATCTAGACTGCCCACACTATATTACTTCAAGACTGCTCAATAAAAAAATAAACAAAAAGATTTTGTTTTAGAAAAAATGGTCACGGACTTAACGTCATGATTCGCTTTTCACACTTAGCATATGCACGCCATGGTGCAATCGAGCACTCCTGATCGGGTCATGATCGGTCTATCTACTCATGACATGCGTGTGCATTCGTGTGTGTGGATCAGAATCTGTATCAGATAGCACTTAGCTGGGAGTAAATTTCTATAGAGATATATCTACTGGGCTTTGCTCACCTTGTCATGGGATCCCCGTTTCAAGTACATGAGAGGACGACGCTCCTTCGAGGTCGTGAGTATGAAGAGGGCCGGGTTGTGGCCTTGAACACTATATTGAGACAATTTGTTTTGATATATTTTAGCTTGTAAAAGAGTTGTATATCAAACCTTGTATGGGCCATCAGGAAGTCAGATGCATTTGCAAGAAAAATATAGAGAAATGAGTCCTCGTGAATGGAGGACCAGCGATATCAATCATTCGACGCCCACGAATATCTCCGTGGCTGATGGGTCACAACCGCACTCTTAATGTGTCTTAAACTCATCTATTTTTAATCCATTTTCGCTTGTTTTTTAGTATTTTCAGAGCCGTTTAATGCCAAATTATGGAATATTTACAAACTTTGTGTTTCAGTAGATAATTCAAAAATGAGAGATTTCCAAAGAAGAAAGGAAGAGAAAAAAACAAATAATTGCGTTAGTCTTCGTTGAGACAGTTCGGTGTTTCACGAGAAACATCTAAGCAAATGGCAAGAGAACTGTGTCGCAACAATATTTTATGTGTCGCAACACACGTTGCAACATACTTCAAGCTGAGGAGATAAGTCTATGTCGCGACATGGATTTTAATGTCGCAACATAGAAATAAGCTAAACAGAGAGAAACGAGGTCACGACAAACTTTTCTAGGTCACGACAAAGGTTTCAACACAATGCAAAGAAGTTCTATCGATGATGGGCCCTATTGGGTCATCTTACTCATGAAATGAGACAATGCCTTCAGAGGTCGACCAAGGGTCAACCCGACCGCCCGGGCATCACATCACGTAACGAGTGTCGAACATAGAAGAGTCTTGTCACGACAGAAAATATTGACAACACCAAGAAGTCATGTTGTAACATTAACAAAGTCGCACAAGAAGTCGCTTCAAGTGGCAACGCTTCTGCCGCCACACTCTCAGTCGCGACGTAACGCAGTGATAATGCAAGACAAAGGTTGCCACATAACTCGAACGTAGATGTTAACAATGACATGAAAACTGGGTCATGACACCAACTTGCAAAAGCTGCAATCGAAACCGTGTTGTGTCATGATTTCACGATGCTGGCAAATATTTAAGGAATGCACAAAATATTGTCGCGACAAAGGAAACTTTGTCGCTACAAAGTTATCATACTGAAAGAAAGAAGACTGTAGCAACAAAAATAATACTACAGAATCGAAGCAAGAAGGAGTATAAGATCTTCAAGTCGCGACAAACGATTGCATACCTGCAACAAAGACACAAAATTTTGTTGCGACACAACTCTGGGGAAGCTGCGGCTGCATAAAATCCGGGCCATACTTTGGGGATTCACACATAGCCTAATTTTAGGCCCAAACTTTAGGCTCTATAAATAGAAACGACCATGAAAGATGGTAGTCAATCAAAGATTGGACGAACCGTAGTACCCGGGGACGAGGACTGCTTTTTTGTATTATATTTTTTTCTTTTCTTTTCTTTTTCTTATTTTTATTTTCTTTAAAGATTAGATTTAGAGTAGGATTGCTTAATTTGTTTACTGGATCTGAAACAGTAAATTGTTCAGAAGTTTTGAAGTTGAATTTAAATCTTGAAATTCATTTATGATTACTATTTGAATTCAATGAACTCTAGACAAAATCTAGAACTCATTTCTTCAGTTGATTGCAATTATAAGGAATTTTCTCGATTAGTATTTGTATATCAGAACTGGGCTGAGAACACAATCACTGGGAAAGATCTGATGTTAGTTATGGTCTTTTCTGCACAATGAGAATAAATTTCCTAAGTTGAGAGTTTTGAATTTATTTGGATGGTGATGTTGTGAAATTAGTTGTTCCCAATCTTAGTATCTAATACCCATGAAAGGATTATTATATGGCTCTGATTTTCAAGAGGCCCTCTAAGTGACACAGAGATGGAGATTCCTGAGAACATAGATTAGTTACTTGGGGGTATGCTATACTAATATTGAATAACTAATGAGCTCTGAAAGGTTACTTAGATAAATCCTCAATTTGCTCACGGTCCTATATGGTCGAGTGGGATATATCAATTTAATCACTGTAGATCTCTCCTTGGTCTGGAGGAATGATCTTAATCCCATGTTAGCTGAGATCTAATCAAGGAAAGGGAAAACTCTTTCAGATCTTAAGGATGAGACATTATTCATTTTGTAGAAATCTAGCAATTGCCCTGTCTTGGGAAGCAAGAAATCAGCATTCATAAGAAATGAGTATAAAGTATTAGAAAAGAAAAATACTCAGATCTTATAGAGAAATTTTAATTACAAGTAATTGATTAGAATCATGATTCAGAAAGGAATATGAATCTCTACTCAATGATAAGTATGGTTAGAGGAGGAATCCAAACTATAGTACTCATTTTGAAAAATTTTATTCCAACTCAAAAGAGAGAATAGAATTAGATTATGATGCAAGAATTGATAATTTCACAACAGTTGAAATTCCAAAGGTCTACTTCCAAAGATTCAAGCTGGGTCCAGCTTTAAATTTAGGATTTAAAATTTGTTTCCCTTTATTTTAAATGTAGGATTCCAGTTATTAAAATTCTTATTAGGTTACAAAATTTTCTCTAAACTGGATGTTCAAATAGTGTAAAACTTGAGTAGTTAGGTGAAGGAAGTTTAAATTTTCAATCTCTGGGGAATGATATCCGAACTTATAGGTCCACTTTATTACTTTTGTAAATGCACTGCAAGCACTTGCGCTTTTAATCAAATTAAATCTTTAATTGAGTTTAGTGACAAAATTCTTTTCTTATGAGCATACAAGTTATATTTTGTCAACACCCTGTCAGAGTATCATAAACAAAGCTTCCAGTATGAATAAGACACAAGTTTCATCAAGTTATTGCCTCCAACGGTTTTCAGGTAAATTTGGTTGAGGATTGTGAATATCATAAGTTCAGTGGGAGTAAACTTATCTTCCGAGTTTTATATGTCGATAATATTCTACTTGCTAGTAGCAATATAGGCTTATTGCATGAAACTAAAAAACTTCTCTCAAAGAATTTTGAGATGAAAGATCTTGGGAATGCCTCTTTTGTATGAGGTATACAAATACTATGAGATCACTCTCAAGGTATTCTTCAGTTATCACAAAAGAGTTATATCGAAAAATTGTTGAATAGACTTGGCATGAAGGATTGTTCACCTGGAGATACGCTTGTAGCTAAAGAAGACAAGTTTAGTCTCACTCAATGCCCTAAAAATAATCTTTAAAATCGAGGAATGAAAGATTCCTTACGACGCCGGGAGTCTTATGTATGCTCAAGTATGTACGCGTCTGGATATTGCATTCATAGTTAGCATGTTGGGCAGATTTATGAGTAACCCTAGAGTTGACCATTGGAAAGAAGCCAAACGGGTCATGTGGTACTTAAAGAGAACAAAAGATTTCATGCTCACGTATTAAAGATCAAACAATTTAGAGATCCTTGGGTATTTTGATTCCGATTTTGCTGGATGTCAAGATAGCAAATGATCCACATCAGGTTATGTTTTCATGCTAGATGGATGAGTTATATATTGGAGGAGTGCCAAACAAACACTTATAGCTTCCTCAACTATGGCAGTAGAGTTTATAGATTACTATGAGGCATCCAACCATGGGATATGACTACGAAACTTTGTCATCGGGCTATGTGTGGTAAAAGGAATTGAAAGACCATTAAAGTTATACAGTGACAATAACTCAGTAGTGTTATATTCTAACAACAATTGAAGCTCTTCAAAGTCGGCCATTGGACATCAAGTTTCTTATTGTTAAAGAAAGAGTTCATAATGGCCAATTGTTTATAGAGCACATCAGGACAAACTCTATGATTGTTGATTCTCTTACTAAATGATTGCCACCCAAGGTCTTTCATCAACATATTGCTAGTTTGAGTGTCATATTATATGAGGATATTCAGTTTTAGTGGGAGTTTGTATATGAGATGCTTTTGTTATAGATATATTTCCAGATATTTACTATAAATATTTTGAGGTTTTATGCGTTCGTAGAACTTCGCTGCTTATCGCAATCGTAACTAATTTTGATTTGATCTCACTAAAGAATAAAGTTGGACCATTAGGAAATTGGCATGTTAAGATCACATAACATGGAATTTCCATGCTACACATTCACATTGTCATCCTTGTCATTCAATCATATCAATACGTGTGACCATTGATAGGTCGAGTTACGATAAATGTGACAAAGGCCGCTATGATCTAATGTTGATACAATCGACGTTGGATTAGTTTCTTTTCAATACACATGTTTTGGGTAATAAAATTCAAGTTTAGCTCATATTGTTATTTTTACAATACGTATCATAAGGTTGCACATATAGCCAAAGTGGTGATCAAGTGGATTATTAATCAATCATGGAGCTCCTATGTGTTTAATTCAGATTAAGGAACCCAAATGATTTTACTTAGCCTTATTCAAGTGATCTCCTAAAGTTCAAATTTTGAAAGACCTTTTTTTTTTTTTTTTGTAACAAAGCCAGAATGTGTTCTTCTACGTGTAGAGGCATAATAGTTTATTTTTATAATGGGCCAAAATAAAATAGTAATAGAGAAGAGACACTTTTGAAGTGTCACTTCTCTATCATAAAAAGGGTTTTGGTACCCAAAGTCAACGTTTGTTCATTCATTCTAAAAGTACCCATTTACTTAGAAAGAAACATAGAAGATTTGAGGAACTCTCTCTAAACATCGTTGAAATTTGGAAGACCAACACTAATTCGATTCAGGTTTATTCATCTCCAATGGATTCAGGTATGCTTCTAGTTTATGATTCTTAGTGATTAGGCATTAATGATCTTAGGGTTTTCAGGGTGATGGTTTTCATCATAAATTATGTGTTTTGTTCTCACATTGTAGTCACATTATAGGATTATTAAATATTTAGGCTTTGAACCGATTATTTATGCTATTAACTTGGATGCTATATCATCCTCTAAAGTTTTTAGTGAATTTGATTTTATGCTTATATCGAATGTATTGCTAGTTTGAATCAATAAAATTATTTCTCTTTTCAAAAAATAGTTAGGTTAAACAAAAATGGAAGATTTTCATTCATATTAAAATTTAATTTATCAATTTTTTAATTCGAGCTTTAAATTTCAAAACTACCTTAATAATATTAATAGTTTAAATTTATTTTTTTGTAAGTAAAATTCAACTGCTATTTGATAATTAAATTAAATTTATATTCTTTTTTCATATTGTTTTCCATTCATTTTCATGTATACACTTAATATTGAAATAAAAATTACTTAAAATCACGTGATATGATATTATTGTCAATCTTTTTTCATTCAAATTCCTAGTATTATCACACAATAGAATGAAAATAATCAATCATTCCCATATAAGATTCTTAAACTAATCCAAACATTAGGAATGTCATCGCATTATTGATCACATTCCATGAAAATTAAGATTGGAAATGGATTCTTTATTCTCATTCCCTATTCCAATTTACCAAACACCCCTTAATGGAATTACAAAATTTGATATAAGCACTTCACATTTATTGATTTCAGCACATGCTAATTAAAATTTGAATCTCATTTCTGAGTTTTCTATTAATGAACGAAAATTATACACACACCATAAATGGATGACAATGTTACATTTTATTGAGATGCCGAATGGAAATTAAGGATAAAAATAATGGAACATTTCTTTGATGTGATGTAAGAACCTGGTCAAATTTGAACCACATAAGAGTACTTGAGACTTTTCGATATAAATATTATTTCATTTGATTTAAGAAAATGATAACAAATTAGAAGAGGAAACAATAACACACCCTCTTAAATAAAACTTGCATCAAATCAAGGTTGCTAATTTAACAGGCTGTTTATTTTACTCGATTAGGATGACATCAGAAAGTAATCGAGGGGAAAAAAAGGAAAATAAGGGCCTGTCGATTTGTTTACCATTTTTAGAAACTGTTTTTTTGTTTTGAAAAACAACAAAAATAAGAAAAACATAGAAAACATTTTTGATTTACAATATCTTTTTTGTCTGAAAAACATTAGATAACATATTAAAACATTAAATTCGCTTTAACAAAAACAATAAATAAATAAAGAAACGACGTTTTTCAGGTTTTAAAATTTTGTTCTCATTAGTTTTCAAAACATGAAACCAAAATATGCACTAATAGAACTTACAAGAAAACTAAAATGTGTGACGCCGAGATCGAAAGCGAGAGCTACTTCAAGCATCGACAAACTGCTTTTAATGTATTGACCGATGGAATCGCTTTTAAAGGTTATATTCGCTTTTAAATGGTAAACAAACCGACGAGCCTTATTTTGAATTTTATTTATTATATTTAAAACTAAAATAAAGTTTAACAAAAACGGCGGTAAAATAAAATATATAAAAAGCGTTTGGGCGGATGGGTGGAAGGGAAGTGGGTGAGCGAGCGAGCATTTAGTCCAACTAATGAGAGAGAAGTGAGAGGAGAGAGAAGAGAGGAAAGAAGAGTACAGAGAGAAAGAAGAGTGAGGAGAGAGGAGAGTGGGTCCCATGTTGATGCCACTTTAGCACTTAACGATCACTTTAACATCGTTTGATCACTTTAACGATTTGAGTCACCTACGTATTAACTCGATATAAGAACTTTGGGTTCTTTAGACTAAAAATCTAGCAGTAAGTGAGACATCTGGTACAATATTTGGGGTTTTTCGCACATTTCCATCATTCAAATCTATCTATTTTCAGCACCGTGTTATTTCATTCATTCTCAAGGAAATCTAACACTTTATTTTCAACAATTGATTCCTTTAATATTCTTATATGTACATTTTCCACTTTGATTCTGGAGAACTGAACCAAAGATCCTACTGATATGAATCCCGCTAACTTGTAAAGAGACCCGTGATCGAATTAGCTTGGAAGAACCGCTCTAGTATTCGGCTTATATGGATGACCTCGACCTGTTGCTTATAGGGAAGAAAGAACCTTGGTATATGAGGACGCTACAATCGCGTATGGGAGATCCGACTGATAAGTTCTACGAAAGCCACCTGACAAATAAATAAGTTCAAAGAGTTCTTCAAGAACTAAAGAAAAAAATTTAAACTTCGATTTTATTATTAATTTGTAAACTAAAGAAAGTAGGATAACATGCCTATAAATAAGCCCAAAAATATGAAGAATAAACAAGATCTCAATTCACCAAGGAAAACTAAATATTCTACCAAACACTAGAAAGGAAACTAGATAATTTTAGGACAAGACTTGGTAATAACGAAAGCACCAAATCAAGAATAAATCACCAACAAATTAGGAACAATCAGTTTTAAATAGCAATACCGAACAAATCATCACTAAATCAACAAAGAATCAATAAATCTACAAAACAAATCACCCAAAAATAAGAAGAAATCAATGAGTCAAATGCCTGGTCTCGTCCAAATCCGAATTTACTTTAATGACGTGGACCATCTTTGTTTCCTCTTTGAGCTGAACACCCAAGCACCTTCCACTGTGGCTTACTTCAATTAAAAACATTAAGCATTCTCGATCTCTACCTCTCGACTCGTCATCTACCTCTGGGATTTCAAGTAGTCCACACTTTATTCCTTAGCCATGGTCTCCATCACCCATATACCGATTAAGTTTGATCTACGAGTCATTCCAACTTGAAACACTTTAATTTTGGTACTTCAAGATGCTTATATTTTTGTATATTTTGTGTAGATTCAAAATCAATTAACACTTTCTAATAGTTAAATGAAGAGTTTTAAGAAAAAATTGACGTATAATTTAACAAACAAAATTGTACGTGTGCATTTGACAAATTTTTATAGTGATTTAAAGTGACCCCGTGACAGTAAAATGATAGACACGAGTTGCAACCCGGAAATTTCTCTAGATCTCTGATGATCGACACGAGACATACTGGCTGAAGTTCGTCTCAAATCTAAGTACATAGTCGAATTTAGTCAATCTCCAAGAAGGCCTGACCACGCATTTCAAGACAAACGGACAATGAGAGGGTGACACATGGCATGAAATGCATGCCATGTGGCACCTGAGAAGAGGACACTTGGCACTTGGGTGGAAGCCAAGTGTCACACTTCTATCTTGCATGAGAGGATAGTGGTGGGAAAGTGGGCATGAATGACATGTGGGATGCTATGTCATGAGGAGAGAAAGAAGAGGTGTTCTACACCTAGATAAGTATTCTCCACCTAAAGAAATTGGTTCGGGGGGAAAGAGGAGAGAAAAAGGGAAAAAGAAAAGAGGAGAAGAAAAGAGGAAAAAGAAAAAGAAAAGAAAGAAGAAAGACAATGGAAAGGAAAGAGAACCAACAGTTCTCTAATTAACAAACAGAGGAGTTGCAACAGTGAACGGATCTGCACTTCGAGAGATAGGGGTTCTCTCCTACTATGGTTAGTCTTTGTTTAAGAGCCATGAAATGGCCATGACAATTAGCCCGAGTAGTGGGATGGTTTAAAGAATACTTGATGTAAATTATCATGGTCAACCCAAGCTTCTCGGGTTCGAGTAGTTTTTAATCGCAACTCGAACTAATCAGGTACCATAGTTTGGGATCCGAGTAGGATGATTTCGCCAGAGTCAGAGCATAATTGTTTTCGAGATTGGAGATTGAAATCCGCCATGGTGTTATCATTGTTTAATAACATGCGCATTGTGTGAGAAAATGATGTTAATATATATGCATGCTTGTTATTTATTAACGTGATACTGGTGTGAAACATGTATTATGAGTGTCGTGATGTAGTTCCCATCATGCATGTAACATGAAATATTATGTTGACATTATCATTGCATGTGCACTAGGGCCATGAATCTGTGAGTGCATGAATAAATGGATATTTTTTGAGTGGTCAGTCAACAAATTATTTCTGAGGGCGTCCAATAAATTATATCGGAGGTTTGTCCAATGAACTCTATCGGAGGGTAGTCCAATAAAGGGTTCTCGAAGATGGTCCAGTGGTTCGATACTCGGAGGTTGTCCAGTGATTTACTATTCTGAGGGTTGTCCAAGTGTGCAAAATATTTTGATATCAAAAACAAAAAGCTTTTGTTTTGAAACTAATTTTCATACATGGCGACGTATGTATGAGAGAGTCAAGAGAGGACTAGGCATGACATAGACATTCATATAGAGATATACATATTTTATATGAATGAGTGTGAATGATTTTATGGATTATGCCATTGCATGCACTTAGTGGGAGTAGTCTTGTGAGATTTTTTCTATCGGGCATAAATAATTCATTGTGGGAAAAATATTTAGGTACTGGCGTGACATCAAGAGAAGGTACTTCATGAGGTCTTAGTTGAAAGGAAGATCTACATGGCCCATCTGTGTTCTTTTGTAAAATTTATAGAAACCTTGTTTTTGTTTAAATCGAATCAAGGTTTCAAAATTGTACAGATATAAATAAATTGTAATTAAACTCAGATTATATGGGTTACAATTTGGTAAGGGCAGTCTTTACTCGAGAGGATGTTTCGTTATGCTCAACCATAGAAATCGCTCTATTTCGATCCTATGTATTATTCAACCTTTAAGACTGATTGTTGGGAGGTAAAGGAATTTAGCCATGTTTTCTTCCTGGTATATCAGATCCCCATCATCATAAGCTTGACGAGGCTTTCGAATCACCCAACCGAACTCTCTACGCACCCCAAGTTATACTCCTTTACTCGAAGGGTCCGAGAGGATGAATGTGGCCGAGCCCATCCGCCGACCGACCTCTCGGGTCGAGTCAGCCTCCCGCATGAGCCGACCTTTCGCGCAGCCGAGCCGACCTCTTGGTCGTGCTAAGCCTCCCGCATGAGCCGACTCCTGCGCAGCCGAGCTGACTCTTGCTGAGCCACTTCCGCATGAGCCGACCTCTCAGCCGAGTTCTCCCGCATGAGCCGACCTCTCGTGGCCGAAATGAAATGGACCTCTTCGGGGTCGAGCCGAGCCTCCATACGAGCCGACCTCTGAAAGTGTTGGCCGAGCCTCCCGTATGAGCCGACCTTTGAGGCAGGCCGAGCTCTCTTGCATGAGCTGGCCTCTTCGTGCAGAGTTGAGCTCTTCTGGCCGAGCTCAGCAGGGATGAGCTGTGTGAGGCTGAGCTGACCTCCTTGGTTGGGCTCTCCTGGCCGAGCTCAGCAGGGAATGAGCTCGGCTGTGCCAACTTCGGACGACCATAACTTTCTCGTCCGAAGTCCGTTTCATGCATTCTTAGACACTATGGAAAGACCTTTGAGTCTAGAGTCCATCCATATATGGCTCAATATAATCTGAGCTCATATTGTGTTCAAAAAAGACGAAAGACAAAGAGGGTACCTACTCTGCTCGCATACGCCTTGTCGCCTCATATGAAGCGCCAACTGATGACCATAACTTCCTGGGTCCGAAGTCCGTTTCAGGTGTGTTCTAGAATCTATGGAGCCCTTGAGTCTAGAATCTGACCATGCCTGTGGGATGGAATTTAGTGCCCAAATATAGTCGAGCCGACCTCTTCTGTCCGAGCTGACCTCCTTTGGCCGAGCTGACCTCGTCTAGGGAATGAGCTCGGCAATGCCAACTTCGGATGACCATAGCTTCCTCATCCGAAGTCCGTTTTGCGCGTTCTTGGACTCTATGGAAAGCTCTCTGAGTCTAGAATCTAACCATATTCTTGTGGATGGCATTTGGTGCTCACATAGTTTCTGAAAAATTGATCATTACACTAAGTGCACTAATTACTAGAATCTTGAATGAGAAGGACCATTATGTGTCATTGTTTAATAATTGAGTGACACGTGAATATGCATGAATGAGGCCATTATATAGCTTGTTGAAGGTTACCTATGAAAAAAATAAAAAAGACCCCCGGGATTTAGGGTGTCACAATTTGCTCCTATAACGATCCCATTGACGCTTTTAAGGTATTTAATGCCGATAATTGATTACAGTCTCTTCAATTTAATAGCACGTAACAATTTTTTATTAATCAAGAGTAAATGAATGCATCATGATTATTAGCATATTTTTCGTTGTCAATTAATGGAACTTAGAACCTTCCATTCTCCGTCCCACCTTTTTACCACTTGAACATGTCTTTAAGGATTGCATCTTTTAATTGGTTTTAGTTAATTTTAATTTTTATGATTATTTAAAAAAAAATTTATATGGAATATGAATAGTAATTAAAGATAAAAGATTATATATCAAACGTATTTCCAAAAAATATTTCAAAATATAGAAAATAAGCTATAAACATTTTTAGTTTTAAAATAGATTTTTGTTCTACAAATTAAAGATCAAATAAGAAATGGAAAATACATAAAAATACCGTTGAAACTATTTTTACCAATACTTCAAATAACTTGTTTGAGAAGTTTTAAGTAATAATTATATAAATATATATGTATATTACACTCAAATTAAAATTTGGTTTAATCCAGAAATTGTATTTAGAATCCAAGAGAGATAGCCCTAGATCCATTTAAGTAATCTTATATAAAAGTCCAGGGGTATTTCTAAAAATTTTAAATTTTCTTTGAGGTCAAACAAATTTTTTTTTCTCAAAGTCAGAACATGGCAAGAAGATATGAGCAATTATTTGAGGTGGTGGAGAAAACAAGGGGAGTAAGCCTCCCTAAAAGAGATGTGGGCATTTACTTGAGGAAGTGGGGTAGTGGAGAAAAGTGAGGAATTGGAGAACTTGGATAGTTATTCAAGGACTTCGATAAAAGGAGGAGAGTCCTCACAAGGAAAGGACTAACAACCTAACACCAACAACAAATGAATCACTTCTAAGAGTTCTTAATCATCCCAAAAAGAAGGTTTTTCTGCTTCTTTTATTTATGCAGTACTTTGTCATTTCAATTTTCCTAGTGAAATAGAACAATTTCTCTTAGAAATTTCTACAGCAATTCCTTCATTTCAATTGTCTTGGTGAAATACAACAATTTCTCCAGCAATTCTTTCAGCTTTCATTTTATTTTATTCAGTTTCTTGTAACATTTTTACTTAGATTATGGGGAATTGTCAAGAGAACCAAGGAACCTAATTTTTCATTTGGCCAGTAGTTTGATTTTCGACATAATATTAGTTTGGAAACACTTTAATTTCATGGCACATCTACACATTTTTCTAAATGTAGTTTGGCGGAATTCCAAAATACTATCAACATATTTCGCACGCATGGTGGACTCATATTTGTTTTAAGATGCCATCAAATTGTTCGAGTAAGATATTTTGTAGAATCTCAAGACTCGTGGATTTGATGCTGCGTATAACCCAGAGGAAATTGTTCGCCAATGCAGGAAGAAATTGAAAGAAACCAATTTTCTAATGCATTTGATTATTTTCAAGCTTTGATAGAGGAACTGAAGAACTAGAGTCTGACTATCTCATAATGACTTGAAGCACCAATGGTCGGGTAGGCCAAAACTATGGCCAATCAAGTTCAACAAACCAAGGGCATCGTGTACGTACACTACAAGAAAAATTGGAATTAGAGACGGAAATTAGAGATGGACACTTATCCGTCTCTAAATAAGAAGACTGAGTCGGTACTTTATCATACAATCAATCAGAGATCAACCAGATAATCATTCCGCCTCACCAGAGATTTGTCTGCCTCAAATCTGTAGATTTATTTCATCCGTCTCAATCATGATCAACATCAAACTACGTCATCAGATCAATTTCTTCAAGTTAGAGATGGAATGAAAACTCACCTCTGGTCTCCACACGTACTCGATCCACCTCAGATCGAATTAATATCTGTCCCAATTAGAGATCAATTGATAATTCTAACCAATGATGCACCCAAGCAAAGAACTAAATCGCTCAACCATCAGTCCTGCTCGTGATGATTAGAGACCTAATCTATCTGCCCTGACTTGATTCTTCTCAGTGCAAAAACAACAATGATCCCCAACCTGTGCTAATGTTCAGAAGATAATCCTGAAACTTCCAGAATCATACTATCAATGAACCATGTTATCTTTATTCCCCAATAGTTTATAATCGCCCACCTCATATGTTTATAATTCGTTAACGTGCATTTATAGATGTCCAAAATAAACAATGTTCTCAAAACAATTTCATATTCAACAACCCACTTAAAGTCTATGATATCACTACTCTATCAAAGGGTCAAAATTACATAATCTTTCTTGTAAAGTTAACAGATAGAATAATCAAATCTCCCAATTTCACAAGAAGATATTTTGAAATAAATGTTATAACGCATTTTTTTCATATGGTCAAGATTATTTCAAAATCCATCAATAGTTGTTCTCTGAGTCATCTAATGGTAATAGAAAGAATCTTTCATATTTATTGTTAATATTTTCAAACCCACTTAAGAAAACTTCAAAACAACCAAACTACATTAGAAGAGTCTTTTCAAAGTTGTTCAAGATTTATTTTCTGAGTTATAACCAAGAAAATTCCTCAAACAACAACTGGTTGAATTAGTACTTTTCAAGATTGTTTTCTAACTGATCAAGAAAATTTCCTCAAAATAGGCAAACGACATAGAATAATTTTTTTACAAGAGTGCATTAAAGATTATTTTTTAGTTCTGCACTCAAGAAAATTTTCAAAATAGTTGAACAACATTAGAAGAATTTTTTCAAGAATGCATTCAAGATTATTTTTCGAAGCTCGTGACTAATAAATTTCAAAACAAAATTAATGACGTTAGAAGAATTATCGAGAGTGCATTCAAGATTATTTTCGAGTTTTACACTCAAGAAAAATTTTGGAAATAGCGAAACGACATCAGATGAATTTTTTCAAGAGTTCATTCAAGATTATTTTCAAGTTCTGTACTCGAGAAAAGTTTCGAAATAGCCAAACAACATCAAAAGAAATATTTCGAGAGTGCATTCAAGAGCACTCAATAAAATTTTCAAAACAGCCGAATGACATTAGAAGAATTTTTTTGAGAGGGCCTTCAAGATTATTTTCAAGTTTTACACTCAATAAAAATTTTGGAAATAGACAAATAGCATCAAAATAATTTTTTTAAGAGTTCATTCAAGATTATTTTTGAGTTTTGCACTCAAGAAAAGTTTCGAAATAGTCAAACAACATCAAAATAAATATTTCAAGAGTGCATTCAAGATCATTTTTCAAAAATCTGCACTTAGGAAAGTTTCGAATGACATCAAAGAAGGTTTTGATTTCTTTTGCATCAAGGAAAGTTTGGAAATTACATCCAAAATATTCTCCTTCAAGAAAAAATTCTCAATAAAGAGACATATTGTCAAGAAAATCACAAAAAGTTACAATCTTTTCATCAATGGAGGTACCTACTAGGATGAGAGCCGACAAACTCGCATTCTAGTAGCAGCCTCGAAGAGGAACAACGGCGACGACGATGGAGTTCGGAAAATAAACAGTCAAAAGAATCGAATTTTGGAGCGACGACGACAACAATAGTGGCGGTCTTCGATGGTGATGCAACGATCTTTGGCAAGGGTCCAATAATCTTTGACGAAGCGATGGATCGATAAAGTGTGGCAAATGATGTCCCACAGAGGAGCAACAAATATGATAGATAAAAAGGAAGAAGATGAAGGAGGGTAAAATAAATAAATAAATTCATTTTTCCAAACCAAAAGGGGTTGTTTTGGAAGATTCTTTTTGGGAAAGAAAAAGAAATATGGTGACCTCTTGTCATAAGTTACAACGATTACTCTTTGTTGTGCAAGATTCTTTGATGGAAAAAGGATGGAGGTTGGAAGTTTGAACTTGAAAGTGATAAGATTTTCTCTCATGGAATCAATACTTGTCTTCTTATTTGATCAAACTTGGCTCGTTCTTGTCATTGGAACTCCAAATCATGGGCCGAGAGCTAGATTTTGGGTCTCATGTTACAGATAGGCTCAATAATTATTTTTTTCGGCTTTAATACATACAAATTAAAAGTCCACAAATTTTTTGGGCTTTAATGTATGCAGGGGAAATTGTTTGCAAAGCCCAATATTTCTGAGAAAATTTTAAAATTTTTCAAAAGTCAAATGAGATTTTTTTCTTAGAGTCAAAACATGGCAAGAAGATGTGTGCAGTTATTTGAGATGGTGGAGAAAACTTGGGAAGCAAGCCTCCCTAAAGGAGACGTGGGCAATTACTTGAGGAAGTGAGGTAGTAAAGAAAAGTAAGGAAGCGGAAAACTTGGGCAATTATTCAATGACTTCAATAAAAGGAGGAGAGTCCTCACAAGGAAAGGACCAACAATCAATCAATCAATAATAATGAATCACTTCTAGCTGTTTAGTCATTCTAGTAGAATTTTTCAAGCTTATTTTATTTATGCAGTACTTTGTTATTTCAGTTTTCCTAGTGAAATACAATACTTTCAGCAATTTCCCTACAACAATTCCTTCATTTCAATTATCCTGGTGAAATACAACAATTTCTCTAGCAATTCTTTTAGTTTTCATTTTATTTTTTTACTTTATTTATTGTGACATTTTTTACTTAGATTTCAAGGAACTATCAAGGGAACAAGGGAACCTAATTTTTCGTCTAATCAGGAGTTTGATTTTTGGCGTAGTATTAGTTTGGAAACACTTTAATTTACTGGTATGCCCACACATTTTTCTAATTATCATTATGTATATTGAAATGAAATTTAAAATCAAACAATATAAAATATAAAATTGGAACCAAATGCAAAAAAAAAAACTAATAGAACCAATAGACTAGAGCTCAATGCATGGTTCTAGGTAGTATAATGTATTTTATTATACTAATTATGGCAGACATTCTTTTACCTACTTTAATTTAATTACCATTCACATTAATAGATCAATAAATGTGTGTGGATGTTCATCTATAAGAGGTTAAGATCTTATCTTCACATCCAACGACTGCGTAATCGTAGTTTCGTATTTAAGTATAATTAAGTATAATGGCTGAATGGTATGGCCTTAATTAAGCATATATTTTACAATAATAATATCGATGTCGGGTATAAAACTAATATTAATACAAGATTAGAGACTAAACAAAGGTTGTTATAGGCCTATCCAATTTGAATGACAGGAAAGGTATACTTTTCCAACAAAATTATCATACTCACATTTTGGCATTTTGCAATGAAAAATATGAATTTTGATTCTTGATTGACAAGTCATCTTTTAAAATAGAAATTTTATACGTAAGGTTTATCCTGCCCTTTAACCTTAGGATCTAGTGAGATTGAGGTTAAAGGTTATTGAAGATTTGCTTGATTGTTAACATCTTAGGATCTTATGAGATTAATTAGTGGAGGTGTAAGGTCATTAAAGATTTACTTGACTGTTAATTTTAGGATCCCCTGAGATTAGTCGAGGTACATGTTATTAGAGATTTACTTTACTAATAACTTTAGAATCTCATGACATTAGTAGAGGTGCCTGCAAACAAGCGGAATATCCACGATAATTATAAAAAAAAGTTTTACAATCAAATGCGTCATACAACTCCAGATTTTTTGTGTAGATGTGTGATAAAAAGAGACAAATGATTACTCCAAAGACAAAGTGCCCTAGTCTTGATTTGCTTCCTTATTCAATTCAACATCCGTCATCAGAGACGTGGATCATATGGATTCTTCAGCAAACCCTCCATATATGCCTCAGTCAACCGAAGGTACGTTCAGAGTAACATGTGGGTCTTCATCCTTATGTTACTTTTAAGAGATTTTCATATCATGTGGTTGACTGTTGTGTTTCTTCCATTTGCCTTACCATTTTCAACCTTTCCTTGCAAAGGAAACGAGTCATTTTCAAGTAAGAAAGTTATTTTCAAATTCAGAAATCCATGCTTTCATACTTCAACATTTGGAAGCTAGCTGATCGGCTAGCTATATATAATACACAGCCCTCTCTCGATAATTTATCGAACACTTTAAGGGCGTGGCAAATGGAGAAGCTAATGTCGACTGCATCTTGCTTTGCAGTTTCTTCGCTGCCTTGTTCTGAACGCTGCCCAGCGATGACCCTAAGAAGTTGGTAAGCCATTTTTGAGCTGCATTCATGGTGGAATATATAGTATGTATGGCTGCTTCAGTTTTCTTATTTATTAATCCTTTTGTTTTTTCTTGTTGGTGCAGAGGATGAGAGGGAGTTTGATTATGTACAAGGGGGTGATAAGGGACTGATCGATGGGAGATTCATGAAGAATGGAGTATGTGTAAACATGGAAACATGCAGTCCCCCATTGATTTATTGAATGAGAGGGTTGAAGTTGTATCCCATTTAGGGAGACTCCAGAGGAGTTGGCAAGCCCTCCCGCTTCATTCAGGAATAGCCTGATAATGATGTATGAGACAAACTTTTTCTGATATATGGTATGAAACTCCGAGGGTAACTTAGTTGGTGTAAGGTCTTGAGGTTTACCCAATGACCCCCTTGGAACCACTAAAGATTTACTTGGCTGTTAACTTAGTGCACACTAGCTTGTCACACCCACCATTATCAAAAAAGAAAAAATAAACAAAACATCCACAGTTATCAAAAAAGAAAAACTAAACAAACAAACAAACGAACTATGACAACAATATAAGCTACATAATTCCTTCATCTAATCATGTCTAAATATTCAAGTCATGATATCTTCAAATCCATATATACAATCCTATATATCATACCTAACATGGTCCTACCACTTATAGAAATTACATTATTTGATTTAAGATTACACTATTAATTTGGAGTTGTTTGAAAGTTGTGTTAGGTGAAGACTAGATAGAATAATATTGCTGTTGTTCAAATTTTTTCGTTCAAAAAAAACCAGAACCAAAATATACGAAGGAAACAAACCTGCAGTGCAAACAATAATTAGAAAGTAGATCCGAGCCCAACGATAACGTTGTGTCCTTAAGTGACGGACTCAATTTCTCAACTTGTACCGAGGAGGATGGTGGACAATCGCCTCCCTGTGCTGTATCGCATCTCATTCCTCCGGGCGGTACAGATCTGAGGACTTCACGAACCTTAATTTGTGTAAAACAATCGCACAAAAATGACAAAAACACGGTTATGAGATAAATGCTTATCATATATTTAAAAATAGGAAAACTTATAATAAATAAGCAGAGCACCCCACAAATGTATTGCTCGTCAAAAGATGAATCCAAACAACGCTGGTTTCCATTCGATGAGGGACACACATTTTCATACACAGGATTTTGTGGATACCAAAGTCCCAACAATTGCTTCTTTGAATCCCAAGTAAATATATAACAACCTTTTTTATAATATTGGTCTAACTTTTGTCTTTCTTTGTTTTATTAATTTTGTGGATGCAGTTGAGATGGGAGGGCGATGCAGGATGGATTCAGGTGAATGGAACTCGGTATGATCTCAAACAATGCCACTGGCACTCTCCATCCGAGCATACTGTCAATGGCAAGAGGTGCGTCTTCTCTCCACTCTCTTTCATCTCATTTATACAATACCTGTGAATAATTGATATGGAAATTAAGGTTGGGTTGTCTTTTTCATTTTTGACAACGTACAGATATGATTTAGAGGTACATATGCTTCATGAAAGCCCAAGTGGAAAGTCAGCAGTGGTTGGAATCATGTACAAGATTGGAAGAGCAGATTCCTTTTTGTCCATGGTAATTAATTAAATTAATTTCGGGAATATAAAAGCCTATTTGGTTTAGTTTTTGAAATTTGTTCTTTTGTTATAAAAAAACAGCAGAACACAAAAAAAGAATATTCTCTGCCTTATTTTCTTGTCATTTAAAATACGCACAGCACAAAAACACTAAAATTTAAAGAACAATGAATATGCCAAGAACACCAAAATGGTGTTTTTTGTCTTTCAAAATCTGTTCCTGCCAATGGGCTTCAAAAAATGCGAACTAAGCAAACCCCGATGACGTTCGAAAAATCGTTTAAAATTTAGCGTTCATGCTATTTTGCTTTCAAAAAAAAAAAAAAAAAATGGAAACCAAACTTGTTCTGCCTGTTTTCATTATTCTCCTTGTTTTTGAGAACATAAAACAAATTTCAAAAACAGGAACCAAACATGCTCTATTCCTTTCACATCTCTTTTTTAATTAATCAATACCTTTCCCTAGCTACCTAACTCATATTTACCTGTTGCTTTTGGTCTTTAGTTAACGGATCATTTAGCAAACTTCTCTGGCGGCGGTGAAGAAGACAAGGTGGGTGTAGTGGACCCAAGGCATATTAAAATAGGCAGCAGAAAGTATTACAGATACATTGGCTCTTCCTACTCATTCCTCCTTGCACTGGGTGATGCCATCTGACTATGGTCAATAAGGTCTGCCCACCATCCAAGAATCAAGGAAACTAAGTACATGTTTGATTACAGTTTTTAAAAACTGTTTATTATTCTGAAAAATAAATGGTTTTCAAAAACAGAACCAAACATGTTTTATTTTTTTGCAAAATTTCTATCTGAAATCTGATTGAATTGATGATCAGGTTAGAACTGTTACAAGAGAACAAGTGAGTCTTCTCCGAGTAGCTGTTCATGATGTAAGTTTCTCCATCCACAACCCAAAAACTTTCTTTTCTATAACCCCCAAAACTTTCTCTGAAATGTATATATAAATTTTCAGGACTCTGATTCAAATGCAAGACCATTACAACCATTAAACGAGCGCTCACTGTATTTCTATAGACCAAAAGTTGAAGATGATCAGAACTGAAATCCCAGGGCATAATGCATTTCTGCTGCTAATCATTATTGATGGAGAAATGAATTTCGACAGTACTTTTGCTGGAGATGGCTGTTCATTCTATTTATCTTCCATGTATTTTTGAGTCCTAAGTCCAGGGATTGTCGCCCTTGCATATTTACTGTTACCTTTTAGTTTGCAGGTTCTATGATTAATTGGAGTGTTATTGTATGTAGATTTATTCTTATTATTTTATACGAATAGAGAAGAGTTTCATATATGTAGCTACTATGTTTGTATGAGATCAATGCATATATTTATATTTATATTTTAGATTTATACTACTTTTCATATTATTACCCATTTATTAATTTTTTTATTTTCCTTTATATTTATGTTTTAAATTTTAAATGTTTTATTTTAAAATATTTAAAATATAAATTCATTCAAAAATTGCCAAAATATGAAAATTAATAAAATTATAATATTTTATGAAATTGGAAATAATTTGATAAGATACATTATTAATATGGGCTCTAAAAATTTCTTTATTTAAATAAATTAAAGTCAAGAGAAAAAATTATCACCATAAATGTAGTACAAAATTTTATATATAGATTTTAATTTTAAAAAAAAATGAATATAATTGTGCTGTAGAAATTTAAAATAATACCTAAAATATCATAAATACTATGCATAACCAATACAAACTAACTATGACATACTAGTGATAAGACAATAAAACTCTAAAATCTATATTTCGATTGATATTGAAAGAAAGAGGAGATGGTCGGCACCCAACTGCGAGACTAGTGGTCATCATCGTGCAATCTCTCTCTCTCTCTTCAAAAATTTTAAGCAATTTCATATCTTGCTTTTCTAAGGTTTATTGTCCGGGTGGTTGAAAAAGAATCCAAAGGTTCCTTTGTCATCTATTTATTATTGATTTGTACGTCATATATGGTGGAAGATTTACTGGCTTGCAATTGATTTGTGCGTCACATGGTGGAAGGCTTAGTGGCTTGCAATTGATTTGTGCGTCCCTTTAATTTGTCCGTTTTTGGTCCACCTAATGTTACATTCCTTATCTGTTGTTACTAAATATTAGGGACAAAGTTCACTCTACAGCTCATATGCATATGGTTGAGTTTCATATTAAAGTAATTCATTTTTAGAAAACAATGACGCATAGATTTCTTTTAAAAATATTCATAAAATTAGTCTTTTTACTTTTTAAAATTGCATTCACCAACTTGGGTTTTTAAAATTTACCTTAAAACCGCAATTGGTTAATGCGGTTTTAAGGTTAATTTTCAAAACCGCATTTGATAAATGTGATTTTAAAAGTAAAAATACTAGTTTTGTGAATATTTTGAAAAGAGGTCTACATGTGTATTTTTTTTTAAATGAATTATTTTTATTTAAAAAAATTGAATTATTTTTATTTTAAACTCCATATGGCTAGCTATCTTCAAACTAACCTTTGGCCACGAGCCACTCTGAAGACCTATTGAATTGTTTCCAAGTTTTCTATGGCTTGCCATCTCGGCTGCTCTTTGGATGGTTCATGGTCCCTTAGCATCGAACTTGGTGACAATCTCTAATACTTCAATCTAGTGGGAGTGTTTGTTTCAATACGCCTCGAGTTCTCAGGTGTCATCTCGACTATTCTTTAGGAGCTGAGACCAGCCTTATCAGTTAATTGTTCTATTAACAGAGAGATTATATTCGAGAAAATTTAATACTTATATATATGGTATATATATATATATATATATATATATATATATATATATATATATATATATATATATATATATATATATATATATATATATATAAGTATTAGAAGTTTTTCTCAATTGCTTAATATATATTTATGGAATTGCTAATTAACATTGGAATGGCTTAATATATTTGATTTTCTAAGAAAATATTAGCAAACGCTTTTTTTCAAAAACTTTTTTTACATTAAAAATGCTTTTCAAAATCACAATTAAAAAAGCTAAAAGTTTAGGTTTATTTTTTAAATAAATATTTTAAAAAGTAATAAAAAAAATTATTATTTTATTTTATTCAATTTTTATAATTAAATATACTTGTTACTTTTAGTATGAAAGAAAACCAAGTTACTGGAATGGGATAGGTTAAGACAAGCGTGCCCCACGTGTTAACAACCGGGATATCCGCATGGAAGACCTGACCCGAATCTGATCATAAAGTGGGTTATTCGGGCTCGCTAAAGGAAGCGAGGTCTCAAATCAACCACCTCGGGCATAGGAGATAGGTTAAGCAGAGTATACGTAAGACGTTATGATGTAATTAATGTATAACGATTAATATGGTAATGAATGTGTAATTTAAGGGAGTAAAGGGCCACACACATAAATGCCCCACTCATGATCATTTAATATGTAAACCCCCAACCGATCAGTATAAAAAAGGGGAAGAAAAAAATAAAGGAGGTGAAAAAAATATGATTGATTTGTGGAAAGAACGAAACCTTTCCATTGGCACCGTCTGTGGGAACCCAACATTCCCACCATTCCTAAAGTTGCAAAGGATTAAAAAGTCCTATGGATGATTTTCCTTATGCTTCTAAGCCCTCGTTGGAGCAACGGTTGCTGTCATTGGAGAAAATGTTGAAAGATCAGCATGAGTCTCATCAGCGGCAGTTGGTTTCTTTTCTAGCGACAAACATGTTCTTGCACGAGGAGAACGCCGCCTTACGAAATGTGGCCGCCACCATTCCTCGGCTAGATGATGCCACCACCACTCATCACCTAGGCGTCCCAATTATCCTGCACAACCTTACGCTATCATAGTATACAAATAACTTCTCACCACCCTTTTGCTACGCTCGGTAGCAAGGAGATTCCCCTTAGGGAGATTAGGCTGCCTCGCCTCTAAGAAATGTGGACCATGCGTTGCGTGCGTTAGACAACATATCGTCCTCCCCGCTCATTCCCGCAATCCTGAACCAAGAAGTCCCTCCACACTTCACATGACTGAAATTTCAAATGTACAACGGTCTTCAGGACCCTTTCGACCATCTGATGCATTATCGACAAATCATGACGCTTCTTGTAGTCTCTAACAATGAGGCCGAGTACGAGACGACCCTTTTTGGGCTGAGAGTGGCCATGAAGCTCTTAATCACAACCATAGAACTTCGATGTGACTCCTAATTGGTGGCATCACAGTTGGGAGAGGAATACGAGGCTAAGAGTGAAAGAATGGAGCAGTATCTACAACTGGATCAACCCCTTATGGTTGGATTCGAATACTTTGGGGTGACACAAGTCCCCCGATCGAAAAATCAAATGGCAGATGCCCTCGCAAGTTTGGTGTCCAACGCTTCATATTCGTGTAATGTAGAGTTGAACGTTATGGACTGTCCTTCAATCTCAAACACAACGGTTTTCAAAACTAATCACTGAGTTGAGTCGTTGTGGATGGCCACTATCTCGGACTACATGAAGAGTGGAACTTTAACCAAGAGCATAACAATGCAAGGCGGTCAAAGTAAAGGCCCAATCAGCGAGGTACTCCTTAATAAACGATGTTCTATATAGGCGGTCATTTTCGGGCTCGTACCTAAGGTGTATACCCCAAGGGGAAGCTGAGTGAATCATTGAGAAGATCCACCAGGGCATTTTCGATACACACATTGAGGAGAGCACGCTGTGCCACCAAATTATGACCCAGGATTTCTATTGGCCAACAATGAAGCAGGAATCCGAGGCTTACGTGTGCAAGTGTGATGTGTGTCAGAAGTTTGGCAATGTCATCCATGCACCAACCACAATGCTCCACTCTATTTCTAGTCCGTGGTCTTTCTATAAGTGGGGGATTGACATTGTGGGACCTCTGCCCTTAGTTACTGGCCAGTGAAAATTCATGCTAGTCGCCATTGATTATTTCACCAAGTGAGTGGAAGCGGAAGCCTATGCGCAAGTCATGGCAACACAACTCGCCTAATTTGTACAAAAGAACATCGTGTGTAGATTTGGGGTACCACATTCAATCGTCTTAGACAATAGGTCGCAGTTCATTAGCAAGGCATTCCAACAGTTTTATACGAAATATGGGATTAAGAATGTTTACTCAACGCCTCAGTATCCTTAGTCCAATGGGCAAGCCAAGGTCACAAAAAGCGATTGACAACAGCAAAAGGAAAGTAGGTAGACAAACTGCCAATAACCCTCTAAGCCTACCGCATGACGCCGATGCAACCCACCGGTGAGACACCATACACCCTCACATTCGAGGCAGAGGCCCAGATCTTAGTTGAATTCGAGCTCAGGCCCCTCCACACGGGAGATACCCTCACACATGCTTTAGACAAGCTTCAGGAGAGAAGAGAACGGGAGGCCATACGAATGACCGAGTACCATCACCAAGCAACTAGGTAAATGGAGAACCCAAGGCCTTTCGAAAGGGAGAGCTAGTCTTGAGGCAAACTTTCGAAAAAGGAAAGCTAAAGTCGAATTGGGAGGGCCCCTACATCATCATAGATGATGGTTGCAAAGGAGTGTACAAATTGCAATCACTGTGATAGTGGAGGGACTCGCATCTACGAACTCCCATTATTTGAAAAGGCCACTACTGGGAGATGTTTGTCAAAGAACTCCGCGCGAATGGATAAAGTTAGTCTTTGTTGCGAAGTTCTTGAGCCCCCTTTTAGTATGTCAGTAATGACACCGAGCCTAGATATTGGGTGGTATGTGAAAAACGGGTCAATGAGATGCTTCATCTTGCCCCGAAAGCAAGAGTCCCTATCTCTAGGCCTAGAAACGCCATCCATGAGATGTAATTTCCCGCATCACGAGACGCACCTCCTGTGAGATGTACTCCGAGATGACGACCTCCAAGACGACTTTGAGATGACGTGGCCTCCTAGAAATATACTCCCCGAAATAATATTTCCTCCATGAGTTGTGCTCCAAGAGACGTGGTATCCGAGGAGATTAACCTAAAAGGACCCTAGCCCTCGGGGGATAAAAAATCTATGTAGGCGAAGAACCTTGACATAAATCTCACAATGAGGTGGCTCCTCTCCTTAGGCCTCTAAATCCTAACGTGGGACTGAAAAGGTCTTACAGTTTGGGCATTAGGGAGAGCATTAAATTAACATCCAAAATCCTACATTTCGAGCCATAAGAAGCCTTAAGAGCCAAGAAAAGAAGCCTAGTATACCCCTAGAACTCGGACATATAAAAAAAAAAAAACAATAGTAGTAATGATGCCGAAAAAGGATAAGGAAGTACCACGGCTGCCATCTGAAAGGGTGTGGAATCCCTAGAAGATCTAGGACCTTCTTGTCACTGCATTCCATACACCGAGCCTCAAAGGCGGTGACGACCTCCTCCCCAAGTCCCCGGGCTGGCTGCCTAATAGAATGGAGTCCTACATCAAGGCCTCCAAGGAAGGGGGGGATGGAGTGTCAACCACGGACGAGACTAGCTCGGGCACCATAACTGTCTTCCCTTTTCCTTTGCCCATCGCAATTGGTACTCTGGGAGAACGGGCCTCACGACGTTCCACAATTATTATTCCCCCTCTGAAGGTAAGGGGTACCCCCTTTTTTTCGGGGTGACCACGTGCCTGGGCTGTACGTGGAGAGGAGGGATTATGGGCCCTCGACCGGGAGGATGCTCGAGAGTCCTCCCTAGAACGGGAGGTAACCGGGTTGTTCCCAAATGCGGACAGCTGGCGTTGTGGGGCTTGATGCAGTGACTCGATCGAGGGGTCGGTAGTTGACTCCCTAGGCCTTTTCCGCCTTTCCTAGAGATCGCACCTAGGAGGAGGCAGGATTGGAAAGTCATCACCCACAACCATGTCTTCCGGGCCTCCTAACTGTGCTTCGACAAGGGCTAAGATTCTAGCGGTCGCGCATCTTCGAGACACAAAGTCTTCTGGGCCGATTAAATAACTCTTTAGAGGTCAGACGGGTCGGAGAAATTTGAAGTCCCTCGCCGAGCTCGAGAGGCTTAGCACCCTGGCCAGTGAACCAAACTGGGAAGCGCTCATATCATCCACAAGCTTTCCTCGACCTGGAGTGCCTACACATGTAGAAAAGAGAGTAAAGGAAACAAAAATGGTGATAAAAGAAAAACAAAAGGAAAAAAAAGAAGAGAAAGACCAACAAAAGAACCCTAACACCGACCTATAGCGGGGTCGGTGTGCATTGGAAACTCTCTAAGCATGGGATCCCTAGCGCATCCTTAGGCTCCGAAGAAACATCACATTGCCTTGCATTTTACTCTTGCTAGTGTTCAGCAAGTTTATTACTAGTTAAAGTGACTAGGTGTCGGCAATAAGATAGTATTTCCCGAGCTTGTGCTGCTTGAAGGAGTAGGCATACAACACCTCCTCCAAACCTAGGTTAAGCCCATATTGCTTGTTCAGTACACTCACACTTAGGAGAACACGGATAATGTTCATGTGAACGTAAATGGGGTGAATTCGAGTGAAGTGTAGGAACTGGTAAACCAGGGGAGGGAGAGGGATTCTCAATCCCTCCTTGATATGGATCTCCGGCCAGTAGATGTACTTCATCTACCCCCGATCCACATCCGTGCAGGCCACAAATTAGGGCCTTGAGAAAGAAAATGATACCCGAACCTAGGGTGGGAAAGAGAATTTCTTCCAAAAGGCATTCACCCTGGGGTTCCCAACATGCTTGAGCCAAGTGAGAACATCGTTGGCATCCGCGCATGAGATCACCTCCCCAATCATGGAAGAAGAAGAAGATGATTCTTCCCCCATGAAGCCTTCCATATGTTTTTTTTTTCACGGGCCATCCTATGAGTGCCTCTATGCCTTTGTCACGGGAACGATGCCTAGAGAGACGAGCGAAAGAACTCATCATGCTAAAAAAAAAAAAAAAAAACAGCGTTTCTAATCTCATAAAGACAAGGAATCTTTCAAAGAACTCGAGATATGCAGATTGGTAAGGCATGGAAACCAGGGAACCAACACATAGCAAAAGCAGAGTGAGACAATGAAGATGAAAGGAAAACCCAATCGAATAGAGGGGTAGTGCTTAAATACCAAAGACCAAGAGGGATGAACGGGAGAGCCAAAGGGAGCATTGAATGTGCTAAATTTACGATGAATGACCCAAGTCTAGGAGCTCGAATTAGAAATGAATACCTCATCAGCGATAGATCATAAAGATGATGGTGCACAAAGCCTGCCAGCCCCACCCGATGATCGCCTAGCCAACAACGCAAGCGGCAGATTACAACCATTCAAAACCCTAATAGCAAGGAATGATGCTAGGGGGGCTAGTGGAATGGGATGGGTTGAGACATGTGTGCTCCACGTGTTAACAACCAGGATATCCGCATGGAAGACCCGGCCCGAATCCAATCATGAAGTGGGTTGTCCAAGCTCGCTAAAAGAAAAAGGGGGTGGGAGAGGTCTCAAATCAACCACCTTGAGCATCAACTAGAATAAGGACGAATCCGTAAGTGGACAGATTTCCTCGGGAGTGACCACCTCGGGCATAGGAGATGGGTCAAGCAAAATACACATAATGCTTTCACAATGGATAGACGTTTATGACAAATTAATGTATAATGATTAATATAGCAATGAATGTGTAACGTAAGGAGCAAAGGCCACACATAAATGTCCCACTCATGAGCATTTAATATGTAACCCCCCAACCGATGAGAATAAAAGGGGGAAGAACGAAATAAAAGAGAGGAAAAAAAATGATTGATTTGTGGGAAGAACGAAACCTTTCCAGTTACCACTATAATTCTCATCTTATTGTTGCCCTTGAGATTATCTTAGATTTTTGTCCTCACAGCTTCTTTTGTTCGCCAAAAGGCTTCTAGTAAATATCAAATATGGGGATCATTTTACCAAAGCACATGAGTTGAGACTTTATTATAAACATGAATTATATTTGACTCTGTACACCTTGGTGAGTAATCAATGGGAATTACTAGAAGTAAAAGGTAGTACGTAAGTAGTTTTACATTTCTAGGTCAAGTACGACATCATAGATTATATATATATATACATGGTTTTTTTTTTTTTTGAAATAGTTGGGCTTGTTTTCGTAGTACATGTGAAAATATGTCAGAAATTTTGATAAATCAACGCTGTCAAGTTTGTAGGTTAAGATTTCATGATTTTTTTTTCCTTCTATTCTTCATACTCATTAGTCATGAAATGATCACATTTTTTGTCTGCCAGCTATTTTGAAATACTTTTACATTGAGCAAAACATGTTATCTAAGTGAAAAAGGTTTGATGTTTAAAAAAAAGAAAGTAAAAGGTTTGATGCAGACAGTCGGAAGTGATTTTGATTGAAAGAGTATTGAAAAAAAAAGATATTTGAAAACTTTAAAAAATCTGAAAAGCCAATTTTAGTAGTGAAAGAATATTTGTAATGTTTTTTTGAAGAAGTACTTGGATAAGTACTTGTAAAAAAACATTATAAAGTTTTATCACTATGATCATTTTTGTTATAATTATAACAATGAATTTAAAATTTATCATATATTATCTCTTCATTTTGCTTGGATTAGTTTACCATTTTCACATATGCATAACATATCTTAACCGTGGGAATGAATTCCAAAAAGTGAATAAACTAGTATATATGCATGGTTATACTTTATATAGAACCTATAATAAATTATGATGGTAAGCCTATCAAGTTATCCTAATTCAGTAAATGGTTGTATTAAATGAACTTTCAATTTTGAAAATAAATTAATTTAATTTGTGTTAAAATTAATAAGAGATTGACTTGTGATTGAGATTTTAATATGTGGATATATAACTATGGATTGAGTTATTGTTGATGAAGGTTGGTGATAAAGGTATTCTCGATAAAAGTTGCATGATATCTTTATGACACATTGAAACAATATGCTCTCTTGGGTTATATAAAAGACATGTCAGGAACACCAGGATTACAATTAATGGAACAAATGCTCTTTTATGAGTTAGAGTATCTCAATTGATCATATGGTAAGAGAATTTGTGAATCATGAATTGAAGAGAGAATTTTGATGGTTGATGGTATTACCCTCTTAGATTTGGAACACTAGCTTATGTATAATATTAATGCAGCGAATGTATAGTAGATTATGAACTTGAAATTTAATTTCTTATAATTTCCAAAGTACAATTGACTTTTTATAGCGGAGATTTGAGTACATTTTTAAGGAAATTAATAATAACTATAGGAGTTATATATAGTTGTCAAAAAGATACTAACTATAGGAATTAGTAAAAATTCTAAAAATAGCAAAAAGTAAATTCTATATATGGATCAAAGATAATCACCATAATAATAAGGTGTATATAAACTAAAAATTCTTTTAATATGTTAAGACAAGATCACAACTGCCAATGAGGATTGGCTCATGAGTGGTTAAGGGTTGGGTGGGGCTCTAGGAAGAAAGCATGTTTGTTTCTCCATGAAAAGAGAATATTGCAACATTGTAATGAAAAATTAACGAAACATTGTTGTAAACATGCAAAGTTAATACAAGAGAATAGATGTAAAAAAAATTAAAAAACCACAACTTAATGAAACATTGTTGTAAAGATGATTTGTTTAATACCCTAAATGTGATAAGATATGAAGAGAGTATAAAAACAAATATGATGATAGGCCTATCAAATTTGAATACCTAAAGAGATATGCTTCAAAATGTATTATTTTATGGAAAATACAATAAATATGTTTCCTCATTGATGTAATCTCTAAAGTAGTCAGACAATAATAATCAAATATACTGGGCCCCGATTTCTCTCGTAAAGTCAAAATGCTCTATTTCCTCCAAAATATTTCCTCGTGGCCTAATTTCCAGAGCTCTTAGACATTAGGAGGTCATCATTTTTCTTCAATTCAACTCCTTAATCAATCAACCAAACATCCGTCATCAGAGACGTACGTGAATCACATAGATTCAGCTATCCCCCCCACCTATTCTTAGTTTATTGAAGGGACGTCAAATTAAATACCATATGGTAATTGAAAGTTCCTTCATTTTGTTATTTTTAAGAAATTTGATGTGATAGTCAATGAGGCTAGCTTAGTGGTTAATGGAATGAGATAAGTCTAATCTCACATGTGTCGCATGAATGAGGCCCAACACAGAGAAAGTATGAATAAAAGCCTAGTTAAAGTACGAATAAAAACCTAGTGCAAAGGGGCTCGCACACACTCTTATATTAGGCACCTATGAAAGAGCAATAGTTCCACTCGACTATCCATATCACCTTGGGAATGCCACCCCTCGAGCCCGTGGTCCGAAGATCAACCAAAGCAGGTAGAGCTACAATGACCCAGTCTCCGTCGAATATGCAAACTTAGTCAAGAATCAAGATGTGAGCATCACCAACACGTGACTACCACGAACCCACTACCACGATGGACTGTGGTTTCAAATGATGGACGACACCGCTTAACCTAGTAGTATAAAATTGATCCAATCTGTAATCTTAAAGGGATATGTATTTTTTTTTTTTGGCAACTTAAGAGAAATAAATTCTTTGGGAATTGGAACATTTCATTGACACATTTTAGGAACCCCATCCCACACTCACCCTCTCAATTAAGTACAAAGACGCCCCAAACCTCCCTCCAAGAAACGGTAGATGGGCAAAGTCGGACCGCAACCCTATACCCTCAATGAAACAACATCTACTATTGCTTTGGAACAAACGCTCATGAGCAAAGAAAAGTCCCATCACTAGCAACTGGCCTCTTTCCTGGTAGCCAACGCCGCCCTAATAAAAGAGAATGCTCCCCTACACATAGTAGCGATGTTCCTCCTCCCCGAGGCAGACCTGTCGGTCACCTAGCCAATTTGCAAGGAGAAAGAAGCCCCAGTAGGTCAATGTCAACCAACGAGCCTTGAATCCACCCTTGCAATCGAAATAGGGTTACCGGAGAATAGAGGAATCGGATCTAGGCAAACCAGACTCCCTCTTCGCCTGTGGCTAAAGATCTACTGCCGCTAGGATTCCACATGTTGGCTTCTCCATTCGTCCCGCCATTCTTTATCAGACGCTTTCCCGCACTTTATGTTACCTAGTTCTAGATGTATGACGGGCTAGAAGACCCCTTTGATCACCTAATGCATTTCCACCAGGTCATGACGCTTCAAAGCAGCAATGACGCCCTCCTATGCAAGGTGTTCCCGTCCAGCCTTGCTGAGCCGACCTTGTCTTGGTTCCACCGTCTCCCGCCTAACTCGGTAATATAAGCTATGACAGCAAATCCATATAAAGTGTGGAATCAAGTCATGTCAGCATCATAAGCCGACCTTGTCCTATCAAACAAGAAAAAAATAAACAAACAAACTATGATGAGCAATATGTTACCACCCCTTTCCATCTGATCATGTCTAAATATTCAAGTCATGATATCTTCAAATCCATATAAACAATCCTATATATCATACCTAACATGGCCCTACCACTTATAGAAATTACATTATTTGATTTAAAATCACACGGTTGATTTGGAGTTTTTTGAAAGTTGTGTTAGGTGATGACTAGATGGAAATACTATTGTTTCTTTGAATCCCACGTAAATATATAACAACCTTTTTTTATAATATTGGTCTAACTTCTTTTGTCTTCTTTGTTTTATTAATTTTGTGAATGTTAGATGGGAGGGAGATTCAGGATGGATTCAGGGTGGAATGGAACTTTGGTATGATCTCAAACAATGCCACTGGCACTCTCCATCCGAGCATACTGTCAATGGCAAGAGGTGCTTCTTCTCTCCGCTCTCTTTCATCTCATTTATACAATACCTGTGAATAATTGATATGGAAATTAAGGTTGGGTGGTCTTTTTCATTTTTTACAACATACATGTATGATTTAGAGGTACATATGCTTCATGAAAGCCGAAGTGAAAGTCAGCAAGGTTGAATCTATGTACAAGATTGGAAGAGCAGATTCCTTTTTGTCCATGGTAACTAATTAATTAATTTCGCGAATATGAGAGCCTATTTGGGTTAGTTTTTTAGTTCTAAAGAAACAAGGAGAACACAAAAAACACATATGATTCCTATTTTCTTTTCTCATGAAAAATATGGAATACAGAAAAACACTAAAATTCAGAGAACAATGAGTATACTTAAAGAACACCAAAATGGTGTTCTTTGTCTTTTCAAAACCTGTTCTCAAAAACAGTTTTCAAAATAGGAACCAAGCAGACCTTAATGATGTTATCTGAAAATTGTTCTTGTTTTCTGAAATTTAGTGTTTTTTCTGTTCTTTGTGTTTTCAAAACCAAAAAAAATTAGAAATCAAATGTGTTCTTCCTGTTGTCCTTGTCCTCCTTGTTTTTTAGCACAGAAAATAATTTTCAAAAACAGAAACCAAACATGATCTATTCCTTGTACATCTCTTTTTTAATGAATCAATACCTCTTTCTCAAGCTACCTAACTCATATTTACCTGTTGTTTTTGGTCTTTAGTCAACGGACTACGGAAGCAAACCTCTCTGGAAAAGAAGAAGAGAAGGAGGTGGGTGTTGTGGGACCCAAGGTATATTAAAATAGGCAGAAAGTATTACAGGATACATTGGCTCTCTCACTGTTCCTCCTGCACACAAGATGTCATCTGGACTATGGTCAATAAGGTCTGCCCCCCATCCAATAATTAAGGAAACTAAGGACATGTTTGATTACAGTTTTTAAAAATTGTTTATTATTCTGAAAAATAAACGGTTTTCAAAAACAGAACCAAACATGTTTTACTTTTTTGCAAAAATTTGTATATGAAATCTGATTGAATTGATGATCAGGTGAGAACTGTTACAAGAGAACAAGTGAGTCTTCTCCGAGTAGCCGCTCTCATGAGGGCTCCTCCATCCACAACCCAAAACTTGCTGGAGTTTTTTTCTTTTAGTGTGAATGAAATTAACGTGTAAATGGCTGGCTTGATTTTTATTTATTCAAATAATTATAAAATTAAACTTTAAATACCATTTAAGGCTATTAATTTGATTCTCTTTCTTCCGTCGAACGGCCGGATGACGAAATAATAGTTTGATCACAGTTTTTTGCCTGAACTCTATTTAATTGGAGTTTCAAACTCTCTTTTAAAAATTTAAAAACTTTCCGTTGTCAAATTCTCTCTTTGGTTCCTTGTGTGATAGAATTACAAACATTGTGTCCAGTTCGCTGGAGTGATTGCAAATGTGTTGTTGCCATCATTCTAAGGTCGTTTTATCTTGGGAAGTAGACGTCTGTCGAAGTCTCGAGCAACCTAGGAAGAAGACGAAACTGCTTTAAGGATATTGTGTTGCACAAGACTCGATCTAACATTGTTCTTTATTTTTCTATATCTTTGTAATTTTCCTCCTCTTCTTCTCTTGATTTTATTTTCAAGTTGTATTATGTACTAACAGCTTAAAGCAGTTCATGGGGAACTATGCCACATCGGATGTCAAAGGGCAAGGCAAGGTGGTCTTGAAGATGACTTATGGGAAAGAGCTTACTCTGACAAATGTATTATATGTACCTGAAATCCGCAAGAACTTGATGTTTGGTTCTTTGTTGAATAGTCATGGATTTCAGTTGGTGTTTGAGTCAAATAAATTTTTTTAATCAAATAGCGGAATGTATGTTGGAAAAGGGTATATGAGTGGTTGTATGTGGAAGCTTAATGTAATGACTATCATTAACTCATTCTTTTGCTTATATTCTTGAGTCATATAATTTATGGCATGGTAGATTAGGACATGTTAATTTCTATACATTGTGTAAATTAATTAACTTAAATCATATACCAACTTTCCAAATTGATGCAAAGCACAAGTGTGAAATTTGTGTTGAGGCAAAACTGACCAGGTCATCTTTTCAAAGTGTTGAAAGACACACTGAAGCTTGTACAAACAAGAGGTGGTAATAAATATTTTATTACCTTTGTGGATGATAGCACCAAGTACTGTTATGTGTACTTACTCAAAAGTAAGGATGAGGCGATAGAGAAATTTGTTCTCTAAAAAAACGAATTTGAGAATCAACTTAATAAGAAAATTAAAGTGCTGAGTAGTGACCGAGGTGGTGAGTGTGAATCACCATTTGTTGACTTTTGTGCTCAACATGGGATTATACATGAAAGCACAACACCTTATTCGCCTCAATCCAACGGCTTTATGGAAAGAATCACACTCAAAGGAAATGATGAATGCAATGTTGATAAGTTCTGGTCTACCACAAAACATGTGGGGAGAAACCAATTTATCTGTTAATTACCTTTTGAATAAGGTACCTAAAAAGAAAGTAGAAAAGATTCCATGTGAGTTATGGAAAGAAATAAAGCCATCCAACAAATACTTGTGAGTGTGGGGATGTTTGGCTAAAGTGGCAGTTCCTCCACCCAACAAGGTGAAAATAAGACCTAAAACTATTGATTGCATCTTCATTGGTTATGCACATAACATTGCTACTTATCAATTTCTTGTTTATGAGTCGAATATCCAGGATATTCACAAGAACACGATAATGGAATTGAGGAATGCATCATTCTTTGAAGATGTATTTCCGTGTAAATCCAAAGTAGAGCCAAATTCATCAAAATAAGTGCTTGAGACTATTAATGAAAATAGTCAAGATGAAAATGATAATGGTGAGGTTGAACCTGGACGCAGTAAGAGAGCAAGGGTAGAAAATTCTTTTGGTCCAAAATTTATAACTTACATGCTTGAAAGGGAACCTCAAACTTATAAAGAGGCAGTGAACTCTATAGAGGGTCTCATGTGGAAAGAGGCCATTGATAGTGAAATTGAATCCATACTACATAACCATACTTGGGAACTAGTGGATCTTCCACCAGGTTGTAAACCTCTGAGTTCCAAGTGGGTTTTCAAGAGGAAAAGGAAAGTAGATGGATCAATTGACAAGTAAAAAGCAAGACTTGTGATCAAAGGATACAAACAAACTGAGGGTCTGGATTATTTTGACACATATTCTCATGTAACGAGAATAAATTTTATAAGGATGGTGTTGTCAATTGTTGCATTGAGAAACCTTGAAGTAAATCAGATGGATGTGAAAATAGCCTTTCATAATGGAGATTTAGAGGAAGAAATCTACATGGAGAACCTAAGGGTTTTTTTTACTCCCGAGATAAGAAAAGAAAGTCCGTAAACTAGTGAAATCCTTATATAGATTAAAGCGAGTACCAAAACAATGACATGAGAAATTTGATAATGTTTTGATGTCACATGGATTCCAAATCAATGAATGTGAAAAGTGTGTGTATGTCAAAGATACAGAACTTGGATATGTCATTGTGTGCTTGTATGTAGATGACATGCTTATTGTTGGTAGTGATGATAAGATGATTGCATCTACCAAGAACATGTTGAACTCAAGGTTGGACACGAAAGACATGGGACTTGCTGATGTAATTTTGGGATTAAAAATCAAAAGAACATTAGAAGGACTCATTCTAAGTTAGTCACACTATGTTGACAATATTCTTGGGAAGTTTGATAAGGATAACTCTGGTATAGCCAAAACACCAGTAGATGTAACTCCACACTTATCCAAGAATAAAGGAGAGAGTGTTTCTCTAGTAGAATACTCTAGGGTGATAGGCAATCTAATGTACTTAATGAGTTGTATAAGACCAGATATAGCCTATGTAGTCAAAACATAAAGCAGATACAAGGGTAGTCCTAGGGCCATGCATTGGCAAGGAATTGTAAGGGTTTTAAATACTTACGTTTTACTCGTGATTATCGATTGCACTATACAAGATAAATTTATGGAACTTGAAGGATATAGTAATGCCAATTGGATATCCAATTTTAAAGACTCCAAATCCCATAGTGGTTATGTGTTTATACTAGGAGATGGAGCAGTCTCACTGAAATCCTCAAAACAAACGGTTATTTCCAAATCCACAATGGAATTTGAGTTTATAGCAGTACTAGACATATGTGGGGAAGAGTTTGAATGGTTATGCCATTTCTTAGAGGATATACCGAGACGGGGCTAAGGCCAGGCCCAATATGCATACATCAGATAGACAATCTTCTATCGGGCAGAGCGTGATGTACAATGGTAAGTCTAGACATATTAGTTGTAGACACAATACCATTAGACAACTACTCTCAACTAGAGTTATCTCTATAGATTATGTTAAATCTAAGGATAACATTACAGATCCACTAACCAAAGGGTTAAACAGAGAGTTTGTTGAAAAGTCATCGAAGGGAATGGGACTAAATCCTGTAAAAGAATAAGTCGATACAATGGATACCAAACCTAGCTGACTAGAGATCCCAAGATCTAGGTTCAAAGGGACAACTAAATTATAAGGACTTGGATACAATCACTATGGGGATATTCCCTTGTCTATTCCTATGATGAAATAGTGATGCTTGTCAAAGGAAGGTTAAGATATGCTTTAATGATATCTATGCAATGGAAAGTCAGGAATGAGTAAATTGAGCTACTCTTAGTTAGGAGATCACCTATGTAAGAGTGAAGTGGTGCCGCTTCAAAGGAAATTGAAGGGCACAATTTCTATTAAACTCTTGCAGAACCAGGTGAATGTTCATGGCCAAAACGAACATAAAAGTGAGAACTTAAAATGTTAGGAAGATTACCGTGTGACGTATGTCATCCTCTACACAAATGACAAAACAGTTCAAGGACATCGTGTCTACTGTTTAAATAGTAGAGTAAACATACTTATACAAGGGAAGGTTCAAAGGTTAACACCTATTTCTCCTATGCAGGTTTCAACCGTTGTACTCTATTACTCAGTGAGGAATCCTAGGTCTTGTCTCTAGGTGTCAATTTCATTCATGTGGAGAATTGTTTGAGTTTTTCCTTTTTAGTGTGAATGAAATTAACGTGTAAGCAGCTGGCTTGATTTTTATTTATTCCTAAACGGTTATGCAAATTAAACTTTAAATACATTTAAGGATATTTGATTATCTTTTCTTCCGTCAACGGCTAGATTTACCTAGCCGAATAGTTTGACTGGCTGCTTTTGCCTAAACTCTATTTAATTGGAGTTTCAAGTTCTCTTTGAAAAATCAGAAAAAACTTTCCTTTGTCAAATTCTCTCTTTGATTCACTGTGTGATAGAATTACAAACATTGCATCCAGTTTACTGGAGTGATTGCAAAGGTACCGTTACTGTTATTCTAAGGTTGTTTTATCCTAGGAAGCAAACGGCTGTCGAAGTCTCGAGCACACTTAGAAGAAGATGAATTTGCTTTAAGGAGATTGTCTTGCACAAGACTTGATCTAACATTGTTCTTTATTTTTCTATATCTTTGTAATTTTCCTCCTCTTGTTCTCTTGATTTTCTTTTCAAGTTGTATTAATATGTACTAACAAAACTTTCATATATATATATATAACCCCAAAACTTTCTCTGAAATGTATATATAAATTTTCAGGACTCTGATTCAAATGCAAGACCATTACAACTATTAAATGAGCGCTCACCGTATTTCTATAGACCAAAAGTTGAAGATGATCAGAACTGAAATCCGTGGGCATAATGCATTTCTGCTGCTAATCATTATTGATGGAGAAATGAATTTCAATTGTACTTTTGCGGGAGTTGGCTGTTCATTCTATTTATCTTCCATGTATTTTTGAGTCCTAAGTCCAGGGATTGTCGCCCTTGCATATTTACTGTTACCTTTTAGTTTGCAGGTTCTATGATTAATTGGAGTGTTATTGTATGTAGATTTATTCTTATTCTTTTATACGAATTTGGAAGAGTTTCATATATGTAGCTACTATGTTTGCATGAGATCAATGCATATATTTACATTTTTATTTTAGGTTTATACTACTTTTAATTTCATATATATTACCCATTTATTTATTTTTATTAATTTTCCTTTATATTTATGTTTTATTTTAAAATATTAAAAATATAAATTCATAAAAAAATTGCTAAAATATGAAAATTAATAAAATTATAATATTTTATGAAATTAGAAATAATTTGATAAGATACATTATTAATATGGGTTCACTACTACAAAAATCACCCGCAGACGCTCATCTATGACGCCTTTCCAGAAAACGTCATTGATAGAAATTGTAGAGATAGGCACAATGTCATTTCTAAACTATGACGGTATGAGCGCCATTGTCCCTTAATTATATATATTTAAGCCTTCTTTCCACAATTGAATAAAAACCCCTAGCCTCAACCCCATGTCTTGTAGAAATTCCTTCAAAACCCTTGCTTTTTTTAATCCTACAAAAATTGCTAAACTGAAAGGAAGTTCTTTCTCGCAAATTTTGATCATATTTGCCTTATAAAGCCAAGATTACTACTTCCAGGATCCTTGATGAGGAGAGCTCTGCAGATTTTAAAACACAACCATCATTGTGGTTTGCGTGTTCTTCTTTTATAAGTTTTTACTTATGCAAGATCATTTTTTTAGATGTGAAGGTTTGAGTTGTATAAAGTAGAGGTGGGGAGTTGAGACATGTTGACCAGAGACAGAGGGTTTATATAGAAATTCGTCTTCCCCAGATACTTGATGCTTCCTCACATGGCCTATTCTAGGGTTTATGCTTTCTCCACTACTTCCAACCTCAAGCTAGCAAGTGCTAATAAACCACCACAATAGCTTCCATCGTGTTGAAGTCTATGTCAGCTTCATGATTTGTCTCACTACCGCGTACTATGATGCCCATTGTCAGCCAAGACCAACAGGTTTGGAATGCAAACCCATAAAGAGAAAATGTAATTTTTTTTCCTTATTTTTTAATGAGTTTTTCAATATTTTTGAATTGGGGCAGCAAGGAATTGGAGGTTTCCATTGTTTGTTTCCGTTTCCTTTTTAAATTTTTTTTTTTAAAACACTGTCTCCATTGCAGAGGATAAGTTTCTGGTGTATTATATTCCATGTAAAGCTTGGTCCTGTTTTTGAATCGTTTTGGGATTGTAGATGTTAATGGCCTTGATGTTAGCGCTTGGAGATTTGGAGCATAGAGGAAAACATCTAAACCCGAGAAAACGAGGAGAAATTAATCCTCGGATTCTAATTAACATTTGCGTAACCTTGATTAGCCAAAGATAAATTATGCTTGTGTTTCTTTCTTTTTATTTTTTTTATTTTTATGTTTTTATTTTTTTATTTTAAAAATTGAAGTATAAAAAGAGAAAAACCCAAGTCACTATTCAGAGGAAAAATGAAAGTAAATGTTCATAAGTAAAATATTAGATGTTAGTGATTAAAGTAATACTGTAAATATAGCCTAAAAGTGGAAATATTTTTCAAAAAATGAAATCATCATAAAAATTATTCTATTATTATAATAAAAATATTTCTAAATTACATTCATTTTTAAATTCGACATAACAAAAAAACTAAACTCTAAGCCAATATGTATATAGTGCCAAATCCAAGAAGCGTTGAGATTTTATCATTTGGACATTTCTCCTCCAATTCATTGTTATTATTCATTTTTAGCTTTAATTATAGTACAATGACTTGAAATACAGAACAATAGCCTATATTAAGTTTTAAAGGTTTGACATTTGTGTCTACCAAATATCATGTCAATTAATGAGAAACAGAACCAAGATTAAGCTAAATGTGCTTATAAAATGAAACAAAACTGATTGAAGGTAAAGTTGGCAGTCGCCCTAGGTTCTACGACACAAATTTCGCCTGTGTGAAAGTTGCTGTCGATGGATTGAGGAAAATAAAATAAAATTGTCTTAAAGTGACTATAGATATTTCTTAGGAAAGTGATGCTTTATGGCATAATGATCATTATGGTTTGAAGTCAAACTAGCTGAGATGTCAACTACAATAAGCGTGTTTGCACCTTGTACTGAAAGCTATCGCTCGCGCTTCCCTAGAGGAGACTTCCGTGGGGCATCATTTTTTTGAAATTTGATGATTGCTCTATGTGAAAATTAGGGGTGTATTAAGATATCACAGTGATATCTTGCTGATAATCTACTTTAAAACAATTAAACTTGTTTTATTTATTAGATTGATTTTATCCATTGAAAGAGATTTTTTTCCTTTGAAGGCCTCTATCACAAATCTTTATATGTTAAATTTCCGTGGAGGATGATTTTTCTACTGTTATCTCTTGATATCACAATATACACCCGTAAATGATATTGGATATGAGAATTTGATTTTTTCTGTCAGGTCCCTTGTACAAAGAAACTATATAACTTATCTCCTAGCTAAATAGGTGGGCGCTATGTGCCATTATCATCTGGAAGGGGATGGTATTTGTAACCAGTGTAGGAACACCAGCTTTGATCATCCACGGGTAATCTCTACCATTCAATGTGAAGTTGCCTTCATTGATCTCTACCTTTTGACCGAATGTTATGTGAGTGATGTAAAGTAAGATCAACAAATTTCTTACAATTTTGTTATGAGTTTTTTTTTTCCTTTCTATATTTTCCTAGTGGAATATGAGAGTTGCATAAGGCCATCTATAAATTTTCTTTTTCCTTGTAAGTGGAAAGAGCAAAGCAATCCTCTACTCACTTTTCAACTATGTAATTCCATCCATGTGGTCTCCACTTTTTAGATTCTTCCAGAACTCATTCTCGTTTCAACTAAAATTAGCTTAAAAGAGATTGGCTTGCTTGAACAAAGAGGAAATGTGGAGAACTATGACTAGTATTTTTTGAAATACTCTTTTGAAAACTAGAAATAAGAGGTTGATTGTACTAACTTGCAGGAGTAGGACATTCGCATAATCTAGCTTCTGCTTAATCTTTATTGGTTCATATTTTCAACCGATTGTGCTGCAGGACCTGGATAGAAGTTCTTGGTTTTTACTCACTATCAAGATTAATCCTATCCTACTAAAGGACTTTGCAGGGAGTCTAAAAAAAATCTAGCTCTACAATTCTCTGATGGGTGGACTGAAGATAGCATTATTGCAGAATCTGACTTGTTGAAATGGTTATAATTGATAATGTTTATTGGTTGAAATAGGAATATCTTGTAGAAGCCAATGTTCCTAATTGAATCTTATAACATATCTAATTTCTATTTGGTTTGTTATAGTTCTCCTTGTGCATCACACATGTTGTGGAAACTATCTCTTTACAATGAAATGTCGTGGTAAATGTTGTGGAATAGTTGTGTTTTCCCCGAAAATTCTGGTCCCAAGAAGAAACAAGTATTCTTATGGTCTTCTTTGAAATAAGTATGTGTGATGTGGTGGATATGCTGATGCAGCAATATTGCTCCACGCTTTTGTCTCTACAATGAGGTTAGTTGTGATTTGAATTTTTTCCATTGATGCTTCATGTATGAATTTCCATTCACTTCTATTTTCCAGCGATCATACAATTTCTTTGGGGCCGCTTGATTACAGGCACATAATAATACTAATCTAAACTTTATTCCTTTTTATTGTCTTATGGGGAGAAAGTAGAAAAGGTATGATATTCAGAGCTAAAAATATTTGATATGTTTTAGTTGTTAATTATGTTTTTCTTTCACTGGTTTCTAAAGAACCAAACACAACTATAGGCTAGTTTGTCACCTTGTTATTTATGCAAAATTTATTATTAAGTCGGCTCAATTCTTTTCGTGTTCCTTTTCCGTGGTGCATGATGTATTCTATTTTAGATTATCTATGATTGCTTATATACTGGGTCGAAGTATTCTTCAAAAGTTGTTGTTCCATGTTGAAGCTGTTTGCACTGAGAAACCGAACAACATTGGATCAACTCAACATTAAAAGTTTGTGATAGCTCAAAAGTTCTTTAGTGTTTTTTTAAACAAAACGCATTTTAAAGGTTTTTGTTATTTAAATTTACGAAATAAAAGAGGAAGGAATTAAATATTTTAATTTAATTAGATTTTCTACTAATATGATCGAGTCCAAACTCAGCAAAATATTCTAGACTTTAATTATAGTAGTTTAATGGTTTCACGCCAAAAAATATTAAAATTTTTATTCATTTTAAATTATATTCTATGTATAAGGAGGAAAAATACTTTTATTTATTTTTTGCTAATTTTTATAATTTATCCATAAGCCAGAACACCTATTTATTTATTATGTATATATTATATTTTCTTTTCAAAATTTTCAAGAACCTAAGCTTTAATCATGTCTCATGAAATCGCTGGAAACATCTAATATCTAGTTTTTACTAATAGAGATCAAACTCACCCATCATATGATTGCTTCTAAATCATATGATACCCATTGAGCACCGTGATAAGTTTGCTTTTATAATTTTCTATTGTTGTATTTATTTATTAATTTTTGAATGATTTGATAGTAAAGCCAAATGAAAAAAATATTTTTTTCTTTTTTTTTCTCATGAGCAATCGGTTTTCATTCCCTTTTTGTTGTAGATCCAATCTACTCGTACATTACTCCACTTTGTCTCCTCGTCAAATGTGCCTCCGTGAAATCATATTTCACTTCAGGTGAGCTATATTTTCTAATTTTGTGCGAACATGCAGGATAGGACATGATGTCAGCCTGTATGCAAAGAAGTCATACATATTAGTTTTTTTTTTTAATGTTTTTTGTGCTATTATTTTGTTTGGTTTCATACACCCTTTTATGTACTATTTCTTCAATTCCAAAGCTTTTTTTTTTATATGTATTAATTTATTTTGCTCGAAAGTAATTTTAGTAACACTATTTTGTGATGATTCATGAAAATATCAAACTCTATGAGTAATTGAACTAACTTTATTTCCACATTTAAACAAGTAATAAGACCTCATGTGGTGATTTTGATGGCTTAATACTCTTCCATATAAAGATCCTCTCAAATACCAACAAATTATAGAACATTTTGTATTTCATCATATAATCTATGAAACTTGTCAGGGAATATGTTATAATGTAATTTCAATCAATGTATAAATAGATAGTTTTTTTTCCTTATCCATATGACTTTATTTAGTTTTTTTTATTATCTATATATCTTTCATATTTTGCTTACATTTTCAATAATTATGAGATTTTATATTAGGATTTTTAACCAATTAAATAAATGCAAATAAGATTTTAAATGTGAGAAAGATGATGACACTTGCAGCGAAAATAAGAAGTTCAAATAATACTTAAAAAATCAATGACGCCGTATAAGTGTCATAGTTAAGATCTTAGATCGCTTTCATATTTCAATAGAGAATGACGCTTATAATGAGTGTCATTGTGTCTAAACATATACAATGACAGTTGAGACCATGACGCTTTAGGGAAGCGTCATTGTAACTCTTCAATTACATAGTAAACACGTCATTGATTAACTTTTTCCTTGTAGTGGTTCTAAAATTTTCTTTATTCAAATAAATTAAAGTCAATAGAAAAAATTATCACCATAAATATATTACAAAAAATTTTATATAGATTTTAATTTAAAAAATATATATATAATTGTGCTGTAGAAATTTAAAATAATTCCTAAAATATCATAAATATTATGCATAACCAATACAAACTAACTATGACATACTAGTGATAAGACAATAAAACTCCAAAATCTATATATAGATTGATATTGAAACCAAGAAGAGATGGTACTTGCCACCCATCCACGAGACTGGTGGTCATCATTGTGCAATCTCTCTCTCTCTCTCTCTCTTAAAAAATTTTAAGCAATTTCATATCTTGCTTTTCTAAGGTTTATTGTCCGGGTGGTTGAAAAAGAGCCCAAAGGTCCCTTTGATTTCATTTGTGCTATATTTATACTCTGTAGGCTGGGGCACTCATCATCTTATTATTATTGATTTGTACGTCATATGGTGGAAGGTTTAGTGGCTTGCAATTGATTCGTGCGTCACATGGTGGAAAGCTTAACGACTTGCCATCATTCTTGAGTGTGATGGTGTGATGACAAGTGTACATGGGATTAGGAGATCGTTACTATAACTTTAATTTCTCCTTTTTTGGTCCACCTGATGTTACATCCCTTATCAGTTGTTACTAAATATCCGGGACAAAGTTCACTCTATGGGTCATATGCATATGGCTAAGTTTCATATTAAAGTAATTCATTTTTAGAAAAAAAATGACACACATAGATTTCTTTTAAAAATATTCACAAAACTAGTCTTTTTGCTTTTTAAAACTACATTTACCAACTGTGGGTTTGAAAATTAACCTTATAACCGCAATTGGTAAATGCGGTTTTAAGTTTACCTTAAAACTGCAGTTGGTAAATGTGGTTTTAAAAAGTAAAAATACTAGTTTTGTGAATATTTTGAAAAAAGGTCTACATGTGTATTTTTTATTTTTTAAATGGATTATTTTTATTTTAAATTCCATATGGCTATCTTCATACTAACCCTTTAGTCACGAGCCACTCTGAAGACCTATCGAACTATTTCCAAGTTTTTCTATGGCGAGAGCCATCTTGGCTGCTATTTGGAGCTTTCAGGTCCCTTAGCATCGAGCTTGGTGATCATCTCTAATACTCAATCTAGTGGGAGTGTTTGTTCAACTATCCCTCGAGTTCTCAGGTGTAATCTCGACTATTCTCTAGTGATACTTGTCCATTCCATTGTTAATTAGCAATTCCATAGATATATATTAAGCAATTGAGAAAAACCTCTAATACTTTTTTTTTCTTTGCTAAGAAAATATTAGCAAACACTTTTTTTCAAAAACTGATTTTACATTAAAAATGCTTTTCAAAATCACTATTAAAAAACTAGAAGTTTATGTTTATTTTTTAAAAAGTAATAAAAAATTAAAAAAGTATTAATAAATAATTCTTTATATTTAATTGTATTATGTTACTTAAGATTAAATAAAATTACCTTTAAAAAAAGATTAAATATAATTAAAAAAATTATTCTTTTATTTTATTCAATTTTTATAATTAAATATACTCCTTACTTTTAGTATGAAAGAAAACCAAGTTATTGGAATGGGATAGGTTGAGACACTCGTGCCCCACGTGTTAACAACCAGGATATCCTCATGGAAGACTCGGCCCAAATCCGATCGTGAAGTGGGTCATCTCGAGCTCACGAAGGAAAGGGGCGGGCGAGATCTCAAATCAACCACCTCGAAAGCATCAACCGGAATGAGACTAATTCATAAGGCTAGGTCACCTCGTGAGTAATCACTGGTATAGGAGATGGGTCAAGAGGAGTTCCAATGAACAGCCACATGGGATATGTTATGATGTAATTAATGTATAGTGATTAATATGGTAATGAATGTGTAATGTAAGGGAGTAAAGGGCCACACATAAATGCCCTACTCATGAGCATTTAATATGTAGCTCCCCAACATATAAGTATAAAAAGGGGGAAGAACAAAATAAAGGAGAGGAAAAAAAATGATTGATTTATGGAAAGAACAAAACCTTTCAATTGGCGCCGTCTATGGGAATCGAACAATCCCACCATTCCTAAAGTTGCGAAGGATTAACTTGTCCGATGGGTGCTTTTTCTTCTGGTTCTGAGCCCTTGTTGGAGCAACAACTACTATCATTGGAGAGAATGTTGAAAGATCAACATGAGTTTCATAAGTGGCAATTGGCTTCTTTTATGGAGGCAAACACGTCCTTGCGCGAGGAGAACACTGCCTTACAAAATGTGGCCACCGCCATTCCTCGGCCAGATGATGCCACCACCACTCATCACCTGGGCGTCTCAATTGCCCCTCGCAGCCCTGTGCGATTGGAGTCCACAGATAACTTCTCACCACCCCCTCGCCACGATTGGTAGGAGGGAGATCCCCCCTAGGGAGAGCGGGCTGCTGGTAAGACCAAATGCTATATACAAATTTAAAACACCATCATCAAAGGATTATTATCTAATCTCCGGCAACGGCGCCAAAAACTTGTTAAGACCAAATGCTATATACAAATTTTAAAAGACCATCATCAAAGGATTATTATCTAATCTCCAGCAACGGCGCCAAAAACTTGTTAAGACCAAATGCTATATACAAAATTTAAAAGACCATCATCAAAGGATTATTATCTAATCCCCAGCAACGGTGCCAAAAACTTGTTAAGACCAAATGCTATATACAAATTTTAAAACACCACCATCAAAGGATTATTATCTAATCCCCAAAAATGGCGCCAAAAACTTGTTAAGACTATAAGTTGTATGCTCATAAGAAGAATTGTTTTGTCACTGAACTCATTTAAAGATTTAGTTAGGTCTTAAAAATTGCAAGTGCATAAGTCGTACAAGTAATAAAGTGGATCTATAAGTCCGGATATCGTTCCTACAGAGATTCAAAAGAATTTAAACTTCAACTACCCCAACTACTAAAGTTCTACACTATTTGAACGTCTAGTTTAGAGAAAATTTAGTAACCTAATAAGAATTTTAATAACTGGAATCCTACAGTTAAAATAAAGGGAAAAAATTAAATCCTAAATAATAACTGGACTGAACCAGATTATTAGCCGAAGTGACACTCGATTTCACTTCATCGTGAAATTATCAATTCCTGCATCATAATCTCATTCTATTTTCCCTTGAATTGGAATCTGAATTTGTCAAGAGGCGGTAGTATAGTTTGGATTCCTTCTCTAACCATACTTTTCATTGAGTAGAGATTCATGTTCATTCTTGAAACATGATTCTAATCAATTACTTGTAATTAGAATGTCTTTATAAGATCTGGGTATTTTTCTTTTCAAATATTTCATACCCATTTCTTATGACTACAAATTTCTTGCTTCCCAAGACAGGGCAATTGCTAGATTCCTACATAATGAATGATGTATCATCCTTAAGATCTGAAAGAGTTTTCTCTTTCCTTAATTAGATCTCATGCTAATGACGGATCAAGATCAGCTTCCTAATTCAAGGAGAGATTCTAATTGATTAAATTGATATAACACTAAACCTATTCTCAAACCACGCAAATCGAGGATTTATATAAGTAACCTTCGTGAGCTCATTAGTTCTTCAATATTAGTCTAACATACCCCTGTTAACGATCTAGGCCTGCGACCCCATCTTTGTGTCACTCAGAGGACCTCCTAGAAATCGTGAGCTCTGCATAATAGTCCTTCATGGGTATGTTTACTAAAATCGGGAACAATTAATGTTAAGAACAACACCATTCAAATAAATTCAACATTCAATCGAGGAAATTTTCTTCATCGTGCGTAAAAGACTACAACTAATATCGATCTTTCCTCGAAAGTTATGCTTCAAAATCGGATTATAGAATACACTAAAATACTGATCAGGAAAATTTCACTGCAACTGCAATCAACTAAAGAAATGATTTCCAGCTTTTGTTTGGAGCTCATTGAATTCAAACAAGAATCGAATGAATTTCAAAGATTTAATTTTTAACTTCAAACTTCTTAACAATTTACTGCTTAGATCCAAGAACTAATTAAAAATCCTACGCAACCCAGAATCTACGAAGAAAAGAAAAATAAGAAAAAGAAAAAAGAAAAGAAAATATAATTACAAAAGAGTCCTCAAAATTCCCTGCATTTGGTTCGCTCACACGTCGGGATCGACCGTCTCGTTTCCACAATGCTTCTATTTAAACAACCCTAAAAGTTTAGGCCCTAACTTCAATGCTTTTTTATGAATCCCTAAATTTTAGGCCCAGATTGTCTTCTCAGTCGCGACCTGAAAGTTATATCGTGATAAAGTTTTGAATTTTGTTGCAGGTTTCTGTTGCAGTAAGCAGTCATATGTCGCAACCTATTTCTTGTGTTCTTCCTTGGATTTTAGCCTACGACAAAGGTTTTCGATCAAGATGTTGATGTTGAGTCGCTTTTCAAACGGTGTCGCACTCATCTTTTCTCACGCGATAAATATTTCGGCGGTTATGTTGCAACACCGCCTTATATTATTAAGTCATCTCGACGCGACTCCAAACTGGCTGCGCGATGCAGCGCCTCGTCGCCACTTAGCCTGCTTTCCTTATTGCAAATTCTTCCATTTTTTGATGTTACAACCCTAACTTTTGTAAAGTTAGGATACTTGCATGCTCGACTCCCGTAATATGTTATGTCACGACGGCTAATTTTTCTACATGGCAAAAGATATTTTCCCAAGGTAACCTAGTTTTTCTAGTCGCGACATAACTTTTTCCGCCTTCACCACTCTCATGTTGCGACCCATATTTCCCGCCAGACAGATTTTCGTGTTCAACCGGATTTATGTCGCGACTCTGAAGATCTCTCGGCCGTGACATCAAAACACCTTTTCAGCTCAAAGTATGTCGCACATCATCTCCTCGGCTGCAACCGCATTAGTTCATCCATTGTGCCACCCTTTGTCGCGACTCCAGTTTTCTTGTCGCACTTCTAAACCCTTCTTCAAGATCTTTCTCGCCCCCAACAAACTTTTTTCTATGTTGCGTAAGTCGTTGTTGGCGACAGATTTAAGGTTATGTGTCGCAATGTGATATTCTACCTTTAGTTCAAAGATTATGTCGCAACACAAACTATCTTGTTCCCTACCGACTGCATATGTTTTTCCGATTCTCTGCGACTTTAGCCTAATTGCTTCAACAATCAAATTATGGTGTTGTGACATAGGAAATGTTGTTGCGGCACGGTTTCTTTGGTAATTGCTTGGAAGTTTGTCTTGACACACAAATTTCAGTCGCGACATAGACTGCTGTAATTGCTTTTTTTCTCTTCTTTCTTGCTGGAAATCTCTCATTTTTTAATTAACTCCTGTAAAACACACAAAGTTTGTAAATATTTCATAATTTAGCATTAAAACAGCTTTGAAAATACTGAAAACAAGCCAGAAAAATGGATGAGTTTAAGACTCATCAAATGCCCCTCCTTTAAGAAATGTGGACCCTGCGTTGCGCACTTTAGAAGACATGTCGTCATCCCCGTTTGTTCCTGCAATCCTAAACTAGGAAGCCCCGCCGCACTTCACATTACCGAAATTTCAGATGTACAAAAGTCTTCAGGACCCTTTCGACCATCTGATGCATTATCGACAAATCATGACGCTTCTTGCAGTCTCGAACAATGAGGCCGAGTTTGAGGCGGTCTTTGTCGGGTTGAGAGTGGCCAGCAACTCTCAATCACAACCATAGAACTCTGGTGTGACTCCCAGTTGGTGGCATCGCAGTTGTGAGGGGAATACGAGGCTAAGTATGAAAGAATGGAGTAGTATATGTAACTGGATCGACCCCTCATGGCTAAATTCGAACAGTTTGGGGTGACACAAGTCCCTCGATCGAAAAATCAAATAGTAGATGCCCTCGCAAGTTTAGCGTCCAACGCTTTGTATCCATGTAATGTAGAGTTGAACATCATGGACCGTCTGTCCATCTCAAGCACAGTGGTTTTCACAATTGGTAACCAAGCTGAGTAGTTGTGGATGGGTCCCATCTCGGACTACTTAAAGAGTAGAACTTTACCCGAGAGCAGAACTAGGCAAGGCGATCAAAGTAAGGGCCTGAGCAGTGAGGTACTCCTTGATAAACGAAGTGCTATGCAGGCGGTCATTCTCAGGCTCGTATCTGAGGTGTATACCCCAAGGGGAAGTTGAGAGAATCATCGAGGAGATCCACCAGGGCATTTGTGGTACACACATCAACAGACACATGCCGTGCCATCGAATTATGACCTAGGGTTTCTATTGGCCAACAATGAAGCATGAATCTAAGTTGTACGTGCGCAAGTGTGATGTGTGTCAGAAGTTCGGCAATGTCATCCATGTGCTAACCACAACGCTCCACCCCGTGTTAAGTCTATGGCCTTTCTATAAGTAGGGGATTGACATTATGGGACCTTTTCCTTTGGCTACTAGCCAGTAAAAATTCATGTAGGTCGCCATTGATTATTTAACCAAGTGGGCAAAAGCGGAAGCCTATGCGCAAGTCATGGAACACTGTTCGTCCAATTTGTATAGAAGAACATCATGTGTAGATTCGAGGTACCGTATTCAATCGTCTCGGACAACGTGAATTTATCAACAAGGGGTTCCAATAGTTATGTACAGAATACAAGATTCAGAATGTTTACTTGATGCCTCGGTATCCTCAGTCCAATGGGCAAGCCAAGGTCATAAAAAGCGATTGACAACGACATAAAAGGAAAGTGGGTAGACGAACTGGCAATAACACTCTAAACCTACCGCAGACAATCGGCAAACTCACCAAAGGAAAACATTCCACACGCAGGCCTAGATTCCAGTTGAATCTTTGATCGGGTTCTCCAAGACGATACCCTTTGAGCTCACAAGCTTCTTTTAGACGAGCTTGATGGGTGGCCATACGAATGACCGAGTACCATCCCCGAGTAGTTCAAAATGAGAAATGTGCCTAAAGCTCGGGAAGGAAGAGCTGGTCTTATGCTTAATTTTTGAAAAGGAAAGCGGTTGAATTGGGAAGGCCCCTACAACATCATAGATAATGGTTGCAAAGGAGAGTACAAATTGCAATCACCGGACGGTAAAATGGAACCTCAGACATGGAACTCCCGTTATTTGAAAAGGTGTTACCAATAAGAGGATGTCAGGTATGGGATCTTGGAACAATAAAGGTCTTGTTGCAAAGTTCTTGTGCCCCTTTAATATATCAAGACAGTACTGTCAGATATCTATGTATGTGACCCAATAAAGTTAGTTTCAGAGGCTCCATATTGCCGATGCAAGAAGCCCCAGATTCAGGTCTGGGAAACGTCATGTTCATGAGATGCACTTCAGATCACGAGAGATGTACTACTTGAGATGTGACCTCCTAAAGATGTACTCCTTGAGTTGACATGGCCTCTTAGAAATGTACTCCCCGAAATAATATTGCCTCCATGAGTTATGCTCCAAGAAACGTGGTATCCGAGGTGATTAACCTAAAAGGACCCTAGCCTTCGGGAGATAAAAAATATATATAGACAAAGAAGCTCAACATAAATCTCACAATGAGGCGGCTCCTTTTCGCAAGCCTCTAAATCCTAACTTGGGACTAAAAGGGTCCTATGGTTTGAGCATTAGGGAGAGCATTAAATTCACATCCAAAATCCTACATTTTGGGCCATAAGAAGCCTCAAGAGCCAATACAAGCCTAAGACACCCTCAGGACTCAAGATATAAAGAAAAAACAATAGTAGTAATGATGCCGAAAAAGAATAGCTAAGTATCGCGACCGCCATCTGAAAGGGTGTGGAATCCCTTAGAAGATCTAGAACCTTCTTTATCATTATGTCTTCATACACCGAGCCTAGTGTGGTGACGACCTCCTCCTCAAGGTCCTTCAAGGGCTGCTCGAATAGAATGGAGTCCGACATCAGGGCCTCTAAGGATGGGGGGATGGAGTGTCGACCACAGCAAACTAGTCGGCACCATAGTCACTCTTCCTTTTCCTTTTGCTTGTCCTAATCAATATCAGGAGGATCTCGCCCGCAGCCTTCCACAATCGTTATTCCCCCTTTGAAGGTAAGGGGTGCCCCTTGTTCTTTAGGGTGACCCCAAGCCTTGGTAGTACGAGGAAATGAGAGATTAAGTGAGGCGGCGCCCTTGGCCAGATAGACACTTTAGGAGTCCTCCTCTAATGGGGAGGCAACCTATCAGTTCTACAAGACGCCCTAGCAGGGTCGATGGCCAGGACTAATTAAGGTGTCAAGAGGTTGACTCCTTAGGCCTTTTCCACCTCTCTTGGAGATCGTGATGGGGAGGAGGCAGGATTGAAATGGCCACCCATCTCTTTCACCTACTGGACTCATGTGCTCGATGAGTCGATGATCTGAGCGAGGAGGCACTGCAAACACGCTCTCTAGCACGAGCATCGACCTTCAAGTGAAGTCACCTCAGACAACAAATACTTGAGCCTGGATAGGTCGGGAGAGGACTCAAGTCCTCATCGAGCTCCGAGGCTTAGCACTCGCCAATAAACAAACTATAAGCGTCAGATCATCCATAAGCTCTTGTCCAGAGTGTTACACAGATTTAACGAGGGTAAAGGAAACAAACGGTAATAAAAGGAAAAAAATACCAAACAAAAGAACCCAACACTATTCGCAAAGAAGGCTCTGCGTACACCGAAAAATCTTTAAGCATGGGATCCTAACGCATCCCTGTGCTTCAACACAAGACATTGCTCATAGCCTTACTCTTGCTTATGCTCGTGTTCGACACCGCGAAGGATCGGGCATCAACAATAAGATAATATTTTATGAGCTTGTGCCGCTTGAAGGAGTAGACATACAACAACTCCTCCAAACCTAGGTTAAGCTCGTGTTGCTTGTTTAGTACACCACAATCAGGAGAGCACGAATAATGTTCACGTGAATGTAAATGAAGTGAATTCGAGTGAACTGTAGGAACTAGTGAACCAAAGGAGGGAGAGGGACTCTCAATCCCTCACTGATATGGATCTCTGGCCAATAGATGGAATTCATCTACCCCCGATCCACATATGTGCAAGCCGCAAACTAGGGCCTTGAGGAAGAAATGATACCAACCTAAAGGGAAAGGATAATTCTTTCAAAGGCATCCACTAAGGGTTCCCAATTGCTTGGAGGCAGGAGAACACAGTTGGCATTTGCGAGTGAGAGCACCTCCCTGGTCATGGAAGAAGAAGAAGATGATTCTTCCCCCATAAAGCCTTCCATATGTTTTTTTTCATTAGCCATCCTATGAGTGCCTTTGTCCCTATATCACCGGAACAATACCTGAAAAAACGAGCAAGATAACTCATTAGGAAAAAAAAATCATAATTTCTAACTTACAATGTGCGGAATCTTCAAAGAAGTCGAGATCCTAGACAAAGGTGATGAAAACCAGGGGAACTAACACGCAGCAAAAGCAGAGTGAGACGATGACGATGAAAGGAAAACCCAATCAAATAAAGAGGCAGCGCTTAAATACCAAAGACCAAGAGGGATGAGCGGGAAAGCCAAAGGGAGCATTGAATGCGCTTAACTTATGTAGGAACACGCCCTAGTCCAGGAGCGAATTGGAAACGACCACCTGTCAGCGATAGACTATAAAGATGATAGCGCACGATGCTTAAGTCAGCTTACCCTAATGATTAGTTAGCCGACGACGCACGAGAAAGGGAAAGATTATCACCATTCCAAACCCTAATAGCATGGAATGACGCTAGGGGGCCTAGTGGAATGGGATAAGTTGACACACGCGTGCCCCACGTGTTAACAACCAAGATATCCATGAACACCAGCCTAATCCTTAATAAGAAGTGGCTGGTCAGCTTGATAAAGGAAAAAGGGAGCGGGTGACGTCTCAAATCAACCACCTTAGGCATCAATTGGAATGAGGACGAATTCATAAGTAGACAGGTCACCTCGGGAGTGACCACCTCGGGCATAGGAGATGGGTCGGTTTTACATAATGCAGAATGAGGCCACATGAGCCGCATGTTATGATGTAAATAATGAATAACGATTAGTATGGTAATGAATGTGTAACGAGTGGGAGAAGGGCCACATAAATGGCCCACTCTAAGGAGACAATATAAACTTCCAACCGATGAGTATAAAAGGGGGAAGATCGAAATAAATGAGAGAAAAAAAAAATTGATTTGTAGAAAGAACGAAACCTTTCCGGTTACTACTATAATTCTTATCTTATTGTTGCCCTTGAGATTATTTTGTAAGATTTAGGATCTTTGAATCGGAAAAATAATTCTCCTTCAATAATATAATTACATACCGGATGCAGAAGATAAAGCCATCCTTATTTTTTTGTAATTGATGTTCGTTGATGGCTTATAAATTAGTTTCTCTCTCTTGACCTTCTCTTGATGTTACAGACTTTCTATTGGAAAATTGTGCATATGTTTTCTGCAACCCTAACAAGTAGAGAGGGGACTAATTTATATATACATATGTTTTTAATCTGGTACGTCCATCAAGTAACCAAATGAATGGATGAGAATTGTTCAAATTATTAAAATAAATCAGATCATATGATAAGGTTAAGCTCCATAAATATACCCACTAATATGGGCCATTATTAATTCATCACACATTCTAACATTCTCCTACTTTCAAATTTCAATGATCAGATAACTTTAATATTTAATAGCATATACATTAGGCACGCATAAAGAAACAAATCTCTTAATGTTCATCTTAAGTACTTAAGGATGATAAATCACTAAATGCGGGTTATGGCGGTCATATACTATTTATGTCACATACCTCCTTCCATATACCAAAACATTTACAACTTATCAAACTAGGTTCATTAGTGACATGCATATAATTTAATATCATAATTGTCCATACAATAAAGTCCCACATATACTTTCTGATTATCATAGACTCGAAACAATTATGCATACATCATAATGAGTGATAGGAAATCATTAATATAAGTCATAAACACATTATTTAGCTCAGAGTGTCAAAACATCATAAAGTATCAATCATCAATACAACCAAGACCCATTCCATGTACATGTTCTTTAAATGCCTCTGGTTGTAATCCTTTTGTCAAAGGATCTGTTATCATAAGATCAGTCTAATATGCTCAATTGACACTCTTTGTTTCTAAACCTCCTCCCAATCTTAAAAATACTTTTAACTACATATGTTCGTCTCAGCATTTATTGTTCTAGAGAAGAAAACCGCGGCACTATCATAATAAATTCTTATGGCCTGCAATTTGCGGACGCCCCAAATCCCGAGGGTCCTGTCGACAACCCGTCAACCCATAAACCCGTGCGGATTTCGGTGCCCTGGTATCGATCACACCTGCATGTCTCATATATCAAGACTCATTCCTACATATTTAATTCATAATATACAAAAATATATGATAGACGAGAATCACAAATTTCTTTGATAGTCCCTTTGATAACAAAAGGTGTACATTTTGGTTATGCTCGAATATAATACAAGACAAAAAAAAACAAAGTCAGATCCGCCTTATCCTATGGCTTGTCACCAGACTGACTCACTAAAGTGAGGAGGGGGAGGATGTCCTACAACAGGGTGAGCAAAGCCCAGTAGTGAAAATCTTCTACAAGGGTTACTCTCCACCTAAGTGCACATGAAAAGCATCCAAGTACAATCACACACATGTCTACCGACCGTTCATGCCATGAATGAGACTCATCACTATGTTCATGTACCTAGCCCTCACCGCTCCATTACCCAACGCAGAAGCACAACGGCAACCAATCCCGAGTCAATCACTTACTTCTATCAGATAACCCAAGTTTGCGTGATAAAATGTAAAATCTATGTTCTCAGGCATCAGAACTTTTCGGATTACACCACGTGTCTTTACACCTTCAACATTTTACGCTTTAATCGGCGGATACTCGCTCAACTAATGTTCCAAGCTTTTCACCTGAGGGGGGTAACAATCCCTTCTTGCTCTACCCAACACACATTAATTATATTTCTTTTTATGCTTGAAACCGTGAGACATCCATTGGACGTCGTTCAAAGTACGAGCTCACTATCCATTCATCAACAATGATGATGGATGACCATACCCATGCACACACACCCAATATAATGCGTCCCTGCATATGATGCTAATGCCACTCGCATAAATTCTCATGTTATGTATGATGCACCCTACATGGAACCTTCTACTTAATCGTACTTCATGCCAAGTACCATATAATTCGCATCCATTCATGTTAATACATTTAAATACATATATTAAATATTATACACATATTTAGTATGTTATTAAATTTCCAAAGAATAACACAAACATTTCACATAACGCTATTTCCGCCATAAGTCCACTCATACTTGGCTCCTAAAAATCTAGACTTAGTCTAGAAATCTAACTTTGTAACATCATTACAAAATTCAGTACACAATTTCCTGCTCCAGCCATACGCAGCCCCAAGCATTTTAGATACAACCCGGTTCCGAAAACAAAAGTTCCGAAAACCAGAACGAACCTTTTCTCCATTGTCCATGACCCAGCCCACTGCTCAGCCCATGGTTTGGCTAAGCACTTCATCTTATTAAATTATATACTTCACGAGCTTTCTGTAGAGTCTAAGAACACATGAATTGGAGTTTGACGAGTGCTATGGTCATCCAAGTCGGGCGCCTACCGATTTGTGGGTGGTGCGTAAAATCTCGCACACCGTTTTCCATTTTCACAAGATTCGCTTAGTTCGGACACCGCTCTGGCCCCTGATGGTCCGCAGAACTTCATATACGGTCCATGACTGTCCCACAATTACAAACAAACCACACAACATATAAATTTGTCCGGAAACCAGATGAAACCAGTAGACCATTACGCAACCCCTAGTCGTAGAATAAAACCGAGGTAGGAAGACACCTACTTCTCATAGCGAGGTTTCATTCCGAGCCTGTTCGGGTTCGACCACTGCAAGATGCTGGTTTGGTTTGCTTCCTCTTCTCTTCTTCTTCTTCCTCTTTCTTTTCTTTCTTCTTTCATTTCCTTTCTTCCTTCCTTTCGTTTCTCTTTCTTTCCTCTCTTTTCTTCTCAAGCTCTTTCTCCCCAACGAATCCGATCCAAAGAGCTCTTAATTCTTCTTTCCACGTACAACCTCCTCCCTCTTTGACTTTTCCCACTCTACTCTTTCTCCCTCCTCCACTCTCCTTCTTTTGCCTTTCTTCTTTTGTACTTTGACTGGGGTGAATCATCCTCTGTTACGTCCTCCTCCCTCAACATATATATCACATGCAGCTTATGAGTGTGACACTTGGCATTCCAGGTGTCACCCTCCCCTAGTGCCATTTGGCACCTCTACTCATTCGTATCCCGTTTTTCTTGAAAAATGTGAAATTTCACCGGGCCTTAATTCGAATAAATTCACTATGGTGCTAGGATTCATGAGACGTATTCCAAATCCAGATGATCCGTTTCATCATCCGAGATATATAAAAATCCCACTTTTTTTTCTTGGACTATTCCAAATAATTCTTACTGCTTTACATTTCTTTCGCAAGAAAATGCACTGTTTCACTTTCACTGCTTTATCTTCCCTGCACTTCATCTTGAAATTCCTACACGCAACCATACACAAACACATGAATACGCAGTCATCATTTAACATACCAAATATTAAACACACCTTCATCCCGTAAATACAGTGATAGCGGCACGCACGTGTCCCTCACGTCCCATGTTGCCTCCTCCACCCTGTCGCCACAACACTACCAGCCTTCACTCCGCCTTGGCGCTGAAAACCCGCCTCGTTGTCCAAAAATACACACTAGTCCCCCGTCGGCTAGTTCCACGCGATCTATCACGCCACCTAACTACATCATGCATGAGTCGACCGAGGTACTTTCGGAGCATGGAGACATGGAACACTTCATGGACACCTGATAAATTGGGCAGTAAAGCTAATCGATATGCAACTGTGCCTACCCTCTCGAGTATCTCGAAAGGCCCAATAAATCTTGGCGATAGCTTACCGCACTTTCCAAATCTTACCACTCCCTTCTTAGGCATTACCTTTAGGAAGACATGGTCACCTGCCTCAAACTCTAGAGGTCTTCGCCGTCTATTTACGTAACTCTTCTGCCGACTCTGAGCCATGAGAAGACGTTTCCATATCAAATCCACCTTCTCAGAGGTGTCTCTAATCAAACTGACCTGTGTTGATTTCTCCCACTCAAATTCAACAAACTGAGACGTTGATACCTCCCATATAAAGCCTCTATATGTTATTTGTATACTCACTTGATAATTATTGTTATAGGAGAACTCAACTAAGGGCAAATGCACTTCCCAACTACCCTTGAGATCTAGGACACATGCTCTCATCATGTCCTCTAACACCAGATGGTCCTCTCCGACTGGCCATCCGTCTATGGATAAAATGCAAGGCCTGAACACTTCAACTAGCCTGGCATCTGAAACCCTAAAGTGAGTCAGAAACTGGGATCTCTCATCCACACAATAGAGACTGCACTCCATGTAGCCTACCTATCTCGTATATACAACCTATAGAATTCTCCAGGAAGCGTCATCCAGACCAAGGAAAATGTGCCGACTTAGTGAGTCGATCCACTATCATCCATAATCGCATCGTGTTCAGACCGTCTCGTGGGCAAGACGCCACAAACCACCGGACATGTTCCACTTCACTCGCCACTTTAATACCGGGAGGTACCTACCGGCCTCCGCTCGCCCCACTCGCCGGGCACGTGAGACAATCGCGAACAAAGTTCCCAACGTTTCTCATCATCCCGCTCTAATAATACTAGTGTTGAAGATCATGGTACATCTTTGTGCCACCTGGATGCACTGCAAATTGAGAGCAGTGGAACTCCCTGAGGATCTCCTCTCTCAAATATGTTAATTGGGGAACCGTAACCCCGTTCCCTATACCAAAGACTACCATTTATATGAATGGCCCAACCCTCATCACATGTACCAGACTGTACCCTGTCCCTGATGGACACCAACTCTGCATCCTATCCCTAGGACTCAATCACTCTGCTGAGTAGGAAAGGCATAGCCACCAAACTTCCTATATCTCCCTGAGCCTGATCACTATACCTCAGAGTCTAACCTGCTTTATACTACATCCGCCACTCCCGGGAATATATCGCAAGATCTCTTGCAGGACTTCGATCGAGTGCATAAGCCACCATATTTGGCCTTTGATCTGATGGTTGATTCTGCCACAAAGAGGTGATCCAAATCAACAAAATTTGTATCCTAATTTTCCACGCCGTAGTAAAACTACTCGCAAGATAGCCAGCTTCAGTGGCCGAACACTGGGACGAGTTTTCAATAAACAGATTTGCTGAAGTCAAACTAGTGAATTAAATTGATTTTTAGTAAGATAAAAACAGGGGTCAGTGTCGGTAAGATTAAAAATAAAATGAAGAAAATAAGAAAAGAACCTCAGCTATCACATCGGGTTTTAGGTCCAAGGCAAACAGAGAGGTCCCCGGTTCATTTCCTCAGATAGGAGGATGACATATAGTCATCTCCGACCTGATCTTTTATTTAGCTTAAAAACTAAACCCTAATAATTTTCCTTTGATAGAAAGCATTTATTTAGCATTTATGGTTCCTTCAAAGTGAAATTCATTCGACTCATCCTACAATGATTCGGGAAGGGCAACTAATGAATCTCAATGGATCTAAAAATACATCCACCGAACCCTAAAAGATTACCAAGTATTGATCAAAGAGGATGTAATTTCATGCTGGAAAAATATAACCCTTAACTCCATCTCCAAAGGGTTTTAGCAGCAATCCAATATTACCGTGCTATCTAAAGCTAAGAATACACTCAACCCTAAAGCTTCTGCCAAGCATTGGCCAAAGAAAGTACATCAAAAAAGCTTTAAACCTAGAGTTGAAAATTTAGGAACCAAAATAAACTCGCGTGAAAAACAGGGAACCACCAAGAGCCTCTCTCGCATCCTACCCCAAGAATTTTATACTCAAGGAGGAAGGGGTTTTAGCCGCTCATCCCTCTAAGTTGTCATCCTCGGGAGGGTGTCTGCAACCAAGAAAGTGAGAGAAAGAGGAGAGAGAAGAGAGAAAATGAGAGCAAAAAACAGCGGCCTGTAAATTTCCTTCCAAAAACTAAAACTTAGGTCAACAGTGTGTTACAATGGCTTATATAGCCTTACAAACATGTGAAATACCAAAATAACCAAACTAGAATAATTACAAAGGAGGGTAGAAATGAGAAAAACCAAAAACGAAGTCGTTTGGATAAAAACAAAGTAAAAATTTCAAGACATAGGATTCTATCATAGCGAAAATACAAGGCATAGCGAACAAATTTTCGCATATTTAATTTTCGCTATGAGATGTAAAAATCATATGATAATAAATATTTCACATGAAAATTTTGGCACTGCTCCATTGTTTCTCAAGTGGCCACTATTCCCACTACACTATTCCATTTCCTCTTCAAGCTTTGATATTCTTCTCATTCCCATTGCTGAATTGATGATAGGAAAAACCATATGAAAATGATGGAAATCAACCCGACTTTGGTTATGATTGATTGACACGATAATTTATGGCTTCCAATCTGCAAAAACTACAAAACAAATTAATGTGAACTATGCAATAGACCTAACATGTCAATTTGGCTAATTATAACAATTAAGACACACAAAGCACTCAAACCATTAAAAATAGGGGTCCCAAAGAAAACTTTACAAACCAATCACACTTCAACCTACATTGCTAGTCCTTAGCAATGTGCAAGAAGAAAATAATAAAATACATATAAAACAATAACAAAATAAATGCTCACAAAATGGTATCAAAAATAAGCAAGAATGAGTAATTCAACTAAGTGAAAATAACTAAAGCCTTGTCCACACTCATCTAAGAGAAACACGCCATACAAAATTGATACGTGCGGTTCCTTCCAATCAACGAGAAACTTCCACCTCAAAATCTAAGTGTTTTGCTCTGACGTATCTCAACAACAAATGCTAAACTCGCACTTCCCCCAACACACTACCACGCAACCTAGCATGCTAAACCAACCTAATAGATCAGACCCACCCTATTCCACAATTCTTTTGTGGTTGTAGGTGCAATGCTGAGGAATTGACCTCACCAAAGTCCATGTAACGGGGATCTACCGATGACTCCCAACCAATTAAGGCTTAGGGCACCAAGTCACGAGGATCTTTCGACCACAAACTCTTCAGGTTTCACTCCGGACTTCGAATGATTTCGAGACTCCAGCACCAATCCTGCTAAACTCCACCCATCCACCCATGTAGCGAACACTCAAGCCTGACTCCCAACCGCAAGGCTTAGGGCACCTGCCTTAAAGGCTTTTACATATACCCCTGACCGTGCCTTCTGCTCTCAAGACAAAGCAAGTGCAACTCCTCCTTCCTTTCTTTCTTTTTATTTCTTTTCTTTGGAAGACACATTGGCCTTCATCCACAAGAGTCCTTAACCTATTAAAGGTGGTCAACTAAACTAGGTAGGTCAGGCAAAGTAAAGGAGGTTGCAGCTTTTTCACCCTATCATTGAAACCCAATGTGCTCTACATGGTTAGATAAAGTCAGTTAAAAGGCTGAGGCCATAATCCAACTAATCATCCACTCAATTAGCATAACCAACGAACATCAATAGAATCGACAAAGTTTCAATTTTTCAAACTACGAAGCAGCAAACACACAAATTTTTACAAAACAACCAACTTTTGAAAGTAAGTCGTGATATTATAACAATTTTTATTAAATGGAACCCAGCAAGCCACTGAACATCACAAAATGGGCTTGCTCAAAATAGTGACAAAAATATAAGTACAAAAGTCACTTCCTTCGCTAACTATTCCCCCAACCCAAACATCTCGGTGTCCGAAACAACCTGATTGGAACAGGAGAACAATACCTCCTTTGATGAGATGTGATTACTTCTGATAGAGACCACTAAATTCTTTCCATCGACACCTTATTCAATTATTAGTCATGCCCAAAACAATGAGGTAATAAGAGGAAAAAGGACCAGTTTGAGATGCACATTCAGCACCAACTTCATAATTTCAAAATATTCTTTCAATGATATTTGGATTCTATGCCTCTAAGCTTTCCAACTACACTAAAATGTCTAAAACTAGCTCTATTTAAAAAAGCTATGAAATAAAACAAACGTGAAGAAAACAATAAAAACATACGAAAATTTTTCATATCATAAGAAAATTGCCATCATAGCGAAAATTGCCATGATACGAAATTTTCGCTATGCGCATTGCAATTTTTCAAAACAAAAATAAAATAATTAATAAATAAAATAATAAAAATAAAAATAAAACATTTTTTTATACACACTTTTTCTAGATTAAAACTTTTCTTATGTAACTTAAAAATAAAAATAAAAAGAATTTTATAAAGAAAAAGAACAAACAACGTTTTTTTTTACTTACCTTACTATGAATGCTTTGTCTTTATGGGACTCAAGATGCACTCACTACCACATAGCTTAAATTTCATGATGATAGCTTAAAATCCATTTCAAGAATAACGAATTTTTTAAAAGAGGGGAGTCATGAAATTTCATTATACATATTAAATTTTTCTCAATGTCGCTTGCCATTTCTTCACGTAGTCTGTAATTAGACACAACCGCAAAATTAATACAAGAAAATTAAGAAAATTATATGCAAAAATTAATCTAAAACATAAATTAACTAAAATTAGAGAAAATCTAAGAAGAAAATTAACTAAATCCAAATGTTACCATAAAATAATATAAAAATAAGAAAATTAAAATAAAGCATGTGGGAGGAGCGAAATGCTGAGGTTCAGCCCAACCAACCGATCTCAAATTGAATCACTATGCCAAAAAGCAGAGGCACACATCGTTTTTGATGTAGTGGCAAAGGCTTGTACAAAGGCTACTAATTTTTGGAATTTTGTAGGACAAAGTAAAAGGCAATTGATGTACCAGGTGTGTGTTTTGTGGGCTGTGCTGCGTGTGAAGGTAGAATATACATTGGTCAAGGATAGGGCTACCGGGCAAAGGCATTTGGTGGCTTGGGCAAGTGGCAAGTGGGGTTCAATTTGTGGAATCGCTGAAGGACATTCTTTTCGGGGCTCTTCTACTGCTTTGTTTCACCGCCTCCTCGCTTATAAGGAAGGATTTCTTTCTTCTCCCTTGAAAAACAATAAATACACCAAGATTCAGATCCTACAACCTTTCTTCCAGATGAGATTTCCAATAAAATCCTTATGAGCCCCCGACGTGGCTATTGGCTGACATCGTCCTCCACCATGGTGTCACTTTGGGCACTCTCCCTCGGGTGGGACATTGCTTTACAATCATGAGGTTTCAATGGAGTGTTGCAAAGGTCCCATTTATGCTCAAAGTCATTTTTCAGCCCATCTATTTTCTTGTTCAAATTGTTCTTCCACAAAGGACAATTTTCTCATCAAATGGGCATTAATCTCCTTATTCTCTTCAAAATCTGTAAATTATCCCAAGGTCTAAAATGGCTTATTCAAATGGGAGGGATCGACTGTGGGTGAATGAAAGACTGAGGTCAGCTATTGAAACTGAGGCTCCATAACACATGAGGGCCTCAACTCAAGATAAATGGGGTGGTGATCTCCCAACTGTGGTCTCCACACTCATGGTAGAACTCATCCATCGGGTTTCTATAATCCCTCATGGACCAATATTCACTGTTCCTCTCCACTGTGTTATCGGGAATTTGCCATGATTCATTATGTAATCCTCATGACATATATGAACTAGGGTTACCTGCCACATGCCCACCGATATCGCCCCTTTTAGTTCAATGTTCAACCAACCTTGATTGAGAAACTCAACCAACTCAAACACAAACTGCACGAACAAATAAAACAAACGCAACAAAACAACTCTACCAAAAGGGGTAAAGTTAGATAAAACAAAATAAAATGAAACAAAATTAAACACACCGAAAACACTAAAAGATATATATACAAGAAAATTCCACCGTAATCCTTGTGATGATGATCACAAGTGTCTTAATATCACCGTGACTTAGGCACCATCCCGCAATCCGCTACCATTTGATTCATGCCACGTATAGGTGATCCGCCAAATCAACAAAATTTGTATCCTACTTCCTCCCATCGCCGTAGTAAACCATCGCAAAGATAGCTAGTCTATATCAATCACATGATGGTCTTTCATAAATGATTTAAGTGAAGTCAAAACCGGTGAATTAAATTTGGATTTAGGTGGTGATAAAACAGGGGGTCAGGGTTTGCAAGCTTAAAATAAAATGAAGAAAAATAAGGAAAAAGAACCTTAAAGCATTTAGCTACCATTTGAATCCCACATAAACGAGGGTCCTGTTCATTTCCTCGTACTGATACTGATTAATATAGTCATCTCCGAATCGGATCTTCATTTAGCTTTAAAACTAAAACCCAAACACTTTTCTCATAGAAAGCATTTATTTAGCATTTATGGTTCCTTCAAAGAGTAATTCACCTTTGATCATCCATAAATGATTCTAGAAGGTGAACCCAATGAATCTAAATGGATTCCAAAATGTTAACCACCAACTCAAAGATTACCAAGTATTGATCAAAGATATGCACTCTACAGTGAAAATATAATCCCTTAATCACCTCCAGCGTCTAAGATAAAACGACAGACATCTAAAATTGTAAAGCTAAGAACACATCAACCTCGCAAGCTTCGCCATACATGTTGAAAGTACATCAAAAATCTTAAACCTAGAGTTGAAAAATTTAGGAACCAAAATGTCAAAATCCATCATGAAAACAGGGAACCACCAAAGAAATTTCAGATCCTACTCCCAAAGCAGCCTTCTACTCAAGGAGGAAGGGTTTAGCCGCCCATCCTCCATATGTTTGTCATCCTTGGAGGGTAGTTTCAAACCAAGAAAGGAGAGAAAGAGGAGAGAGAAGAGAGAAAATGAGAGCCAAAACAGGGCTCGGGAATTTCCTTCCAAAACTAAAACTTAGGTCACTCAGCAGGTTACAATGGCTTATATAGCCTTTACAAACATGTGAAATACCAAAATAACCAAACTAGAATAATTACAATATGTGAGAGTTTGAGAAAACCAAAAACTAAGTCGTTTGGATAAAAATTAAAAGTAAAATTTCGCACATAGTGATTTTCGCTATCATAGCGAAAGATACAGGCATAGTGAAAATTGAAATTTTCGCTATGGACAAGATTTCCTTTCGCTTATGATATTTAAAATCATTATGATAATAAATTATCATGCGTAGTCGAATTTCGCACTGCCTCTCAAGCATCGTTCCATTGCTTCCTGCGGCTACTATTCCCACTGCACTATTCCATTTCTTCAAGCTTTGATATTCTTCATTCCTAGCTTGCTTAAATTGATAGAAAACCATATGAAATTGATGGAAATCAACCCGACTTTGGTTAGTGATTGATCGACACGATAATTCGCTTCCACCTCGCAAACTACAAAATGTACTTCAATGCAATCGTATAATAGGACCCAACATGTCAATTGGGTTAATTATAACAATTAGTACACAAAAAGCACTCAAAAACTATTAAAAATAGGGTTCAAAATAGCACTTTTTGTGAACTAATCAATGGTAATGCAAAGTGAAGTCATAATCCTCTAGATACTCCATCCATCTGCTCTGCCTCACATTGAGGTCCCGCTATGTGAAGATATATTTCAGACTTTTATGGTCTGAAAACACCTCAAACTGCTCACCGTATAGATAGTGGTGCCAATCTTTAAAGCCAATACTATGGCCACCAACTCCATATCATGTGGGTAATTTTACCATGGTTCTTCAAATTGCGAGGTCCATAAGTCACAAACCCCTCTGAACCCATGATCAAAACACACATCCCATCTCATCTTTCAAAGCCTCACAATACACTCCAGCACATCTTTGGTCCCTTTTCCCTGACTATTAGAATAGCATGCAAGTCATCCTCCTTCAATTCCTAGAATGTCATCACACAAGTCATCCCACTCAAACTCAATCCCTTCAGTCAACCCTCGTCATAAGTACAACTACTCGAGAAGTCCTCACGTGAACCTCCCCGAATAATTCACTAATCCCAAGAAACTACGATCTCAAAGGTCACTTCGGTCTCACCAGCCCATAACTGTTTCACTCTTCCGGGTCCACTGAGGCACCCAAAACTGACATTACATGTCCCAAAAATCTCACCAGTTGGAGCCAAAATCCTAATCTCATCGAACTTCACATATAACTGATGTTCTTTGAGGGCCTAGAGAACAATCCTCAAGTTATCCTCATGCTCCTCCTCCAATTGAGATTAGATCAAGATGTCATCAACAAAGACCACCACAAACTAATCTAGATATGGTTGGAATACCCTATGCATGAGATCCATGAATGTCGTCGGCGCATTCGTCAACCCAAAAGGCATCACTATGGAACCCACATCATGATCAAGAGATCTCGAATGCCATTTTAGGATGTATGCCTCCTTAATCCTCAATCACATAACCGGCATGGCACCCATCTCTGGTAGACTCGCCCCTCTCAACTGATCAAACAGATCATCAATCATTGGTATGGGATACCAATTCTTGATCGTGAACCCCGTTTAACCTGTCGAGTCACACACTATCTAAAGGGTCTTATCCTCTTTTTCACAAATAGAACCGGAGCTCTTAAGGTGAAGTGCCTTATTTCAATGAAACCCTTGTCTAATAATTCATTTATCTTGACCTTGAGTTCCTGCAACTAAACCGGCGCCATCCTATGTGGAGTCATAGAAATGGGTGACATACAAGGGTGTAACTCAATGCAAAAGTCTAAGACATCCTCAGCGAGAAAATCCAAGTAGCTCATCCGAAAACATCCTGCACTACGCACTACCCGCGAGGTAAACTCACATCCCATCTCACCTCATCCTTAAAGTAAGGCTTACACAACCCTCGCCTGTTCGTACCCATCCTAAGTCATACACCTAGTCCCAGATAGCCAACATGCCGATCCCCGAAACACAACACAGACCCATCCTCTGTGTAAGCAGTGTAACTCAGCTTCACACATCGTTAATCGAGGACGACCTTGCGTCATCAACCAATCCATGCCGAGAATAACATCAAACTCAGACATATACATGACCCTTAGGTTCACCGTGAGTAGAATCCCGAAGATCTCTAACTCACAATTTCGACATATCGGCTACACACTCACCCTTGTCTCGAGAAGAGAACTCACATACATTGGCTTTTCCAAGGTCTTAACCTCTAAGCCCAACTCTTCCACACATGGTGTAGTAATGAATGAATGCGATGCACCAGAGTCAAATAATATCCTTGCCCATAGGCAAGATAACAAAAACATACCCTAGATAACTGACTTATTCGTAGGCTTAGTCGATGGTGTTATGGCGTAGATGTGACGCCCCAATCCCGGTGTCTCACTGAACCCGTCAACTCAAGAGAATGTTCTGTGGATGTCGGGTAACCCACCACCATGAAAATCGGCAAGAACTTTGTGCTGGGAAAGCTCACCAAGGTAAAAACCTGTCCCAACACTAACAACCCACCACACCGTCCATGTGCTAGTAAAAATGGCCACTTGGGCCCATGCATCAACTCTCACAAAAATTATCAACTATATACCAATTGTTTAAAGTTGTGTCTCTTAAGCAGAAAACATATATCAAAATTTAAAAGTTTTAATACATGTATTTCTCTAGCTTGAATGCAAAGCCACAACTTGGCTTTCTTCTAAAGCAGGCCTCTAGTGGCGTCGTCCTCTGTACACTCCTGTACTGAAATAGTAATCCTCAGGCATGATGAGCAAAGCCTAGTAGTGATAATTTCCTCGTGGGTTGCTCCCCACCTAAGTGCACATGTCTTGGCAAGCAATCACCTCAAGTAATCATGATCCTATTTGAATGTCTACATGCCCAATCCATGTGCCAAGGTCCTCACCGACTCCACTCCATGCCTAAGCCAAATGCAAGTAAAAATCGGTTTTCCAAAACAAAAGCTTTTGCTGCAGCGCTTACTCACAGAGATTTCGATCAAATTTATTGGACCACCCTCAGAAGTGAATGCATTTAACCCTCAGAAACAATTCATAGGCCCTACCGTGAATTGTTGGATAATCTCCTAACACAATTCTCCAGAAAACCTTCCATCGAAATTCCTTTCGATAACATTTTTCGTTTTTGTTTTCTTTCATGTCATGCACTCACACCTAATATTCTAGAGATTGCCAGGTGCATATGGAATGTATTATGCCAATTCAAAATATTCATGCTAATATATTTTCCATGTGTATATTAACACTAATTAAATTATCACATAATTCATGTATTCATTCACGATAATAACTTACCAAAATTAGCTTACATGGGCTATGCAAATCCAGCCCATTCATTTTGAATCGCTTTCGACAACACAAAATCACCTGACAAAATCATGAGCAGTGGAAATCCTCGGGCAAGCCTTGTTCCACGGCCACCTGATGGGTTTCTTCACTCGATTCAAAGATTTTGAGGCCAGAAAACCACGGTGCATCAAGCCTCTACAAATCCCATCCATAAAATGGCTCTTAGTAGGAATAAACCAAGTAGGAAAAGATCACACCTCTTGGGTTTCAAAACTCCACCCAGATGAATGTCCTGCGTAGCCCTCCACAGTAGATGCTTCTTTACTCACATCGAGAACTGGCCAGTCGAACGCCGGGAAATCTAGAGAGAAGTCACTCTTTCTCTCTCTAGAATCTCAAAACCCAACTCACTGCACGTTTTCTCCAATTTTTGGAGAAGAAAACTATTCCTATCTTGTCTTATTCATTTAACTTTCCAATAATTCCATCCATGTCCCTTTAAGTTTTGGATTTTGACACTTGGCTTAATCTAAGCCATTCATTTCCATCATCTCACTAATCATGCAACATGTGTCATATGGGCACATGTAGTAGATGACACAATCATGCATGTCTTCAAGGCGTTTCACGGTACTGACAGGTGCCTCGAAAAATGTGAAATTCCACATTTGTCTCGGAGTCGACCAGGGAATCGGCCCGTGGTAACTAGATTTTGAGAGAGCGATTCCAGCGGTAAAGTCAGTTTCATCATAGAGATCTAGAAAAATTTTGGATTTTGACCCGAAATTACCCATTTACCATTTTCGAGGAAAATTTGAATTTTCAGTTTTTACATTCTCCCCTCCTTAAAAGAATTTAGATCCTGAAATTATAATATGCAATCTGTAGATCCACATGCATATAAACGTGCACTATGCCATGCATGCTAAACCTAGTCATTTAATGTGCCATTAATCCGCATTACCTTCATCCCTAAATAAGAGGGATAGGTGTCGCATCGTGTCCCTCGCGCTCCACATTAGCTTCTCCACTCACGGTGCTGCCAGCACCCTCGCTTTAACCTCATGGTCTTGCGTGCAAGAGCCTGATCGGCTATCCATAATGCACCGGTCCCTCCTCGAAGGTCCCATCGCAGTGGCATCTCTAATATGATCGCCCGATCCTTGCAGGTTGAGTCCCCGAGTGTACCTCCCAGAGCATGGGCGTGACACCTCGTGGACACCTGACATGCTAGGCGGTAAAAGCTAACTTGATGCATTCTGAGTGCCTACCCTCTAAGATATCTGAAGGGCCCAATGAACCTCGGTGTAAGACGGAGAGATAGAATTCAATTTACGGAAAAAAAAGCAAAATTATAATTTACGTAAAAAAATCGAAATTTATTCTCTGGAGTCTTGGATGATGGCAGTTCATAGTTGGAATCGTCTCCACAATCTAACTTCTTCAAATTTCGTCAAATTCGAGAGACCGGTCGGAGTTGGCACGTTTTCGAGACATCGCGTTTGGGTCTTAGTAAAAATGACATTTGATCTGACGAAAGTCACATGTAACATCGCATCATGTGCCATAAGTGCATGAGAAAATGATGGAAATGGGATGGCCTAGATAGTGCCGAATGTCAAAACCGTGGTTAAGATATATTGGCATTAACAAAGAATAATGATACGACAAGATAGTTTTCAATAAAGATTATCTTCTCCTCTTATGAAATGAAGCAAAAATGTGGAAAGTAGGTGATGGATGCAAGTGAGTTTACTTTGCATTTTAGAGAGAACATCCGACTTCTCTCTAAAATACCAAGCGCATCCACCGCTTAGTCGCTTCTAGGCTAGCGAGCCGCTCTAACATCGAGACCACGTGTGGGCACCGTTTCAGGAGTTTAACAAACTCAGAGGTGGGGATTTATCTCACTGAGTTTTTTGCATACTTATTTAAGTGTATTTATGATGTTTGAGCGGATTGAGGCCGCTGCTGTCAAGTTAACGGTCCCAAATCTTGAACCGACCATTAGAAGATTTTGAACCCAAATTGTGCAAATGGACCGTGAGGGCTGTTGGGGTGTTAACTGCATAAATTACAACAAATTGTAATAGATATATTGTATTTTAATGGTTGTGAAATTGGTTCCACAAGAACTTACGATCGTATGATTTATTTTAGAATAGTAACTCAGTATTTCACTATTCCCATGAGAATAGTGAAATATAACAATTTTTTGTGAAATAATGTTTGGTTATAATTCATATCGAAAGGTTCGTGTTTCTGATATTAGCTCACGCGAGTTAATTTTGATGGGGAATGATATTACTATATGATATGTTTAGGTGGATTAAATTATGTGAATATATGCATGATTATATATTTGCATTGTTTTATAAAATTTTATGAATTGGACATCATGCATTTCCATATGCACCGGGGCACCAGAACAGTAGGAGTGAGTGCATGAGGGTGATTCTCAGGTGAGAATTATTGAGTATTAACTAACTACAATAATTATCTGAGGGTAGTCCATATAAAATATCAATCGTTTCTGAGTCGGCCCAATTAATATACATCGGGAGTGGTTGTCCACTAAAAGATCATCTGAGACGGTCCAAAATAATTATATTGGAGGGTCCACAACAATATAAACAAATATCCTTGTTGAAAATAATGTTTCTCATACGTGGCTTTGTGCAAGTGTGAGGAGCTCATGAGGACTCGGGGCATGAGCTGATCATGTACATTCAGGATCACGTATTTACTTGAATGCATGTTTTCTATCGAGTACTGCATATGCACTTCAGTGGAGAGTAGCCCACTTTAGATTCCACATCGAGCATTAGCTCACCCCTGCCGAGGGATACTATTTTAATGTGCACAGGAGCTGGGTATGGTGAGACGGCCCAATTACAGAGGCCAAGTTTGAGAAGAAAGCCGGTCATGGCTTTGGGTTCATTTCTCATATACATGTATTAGAATGTTTTCATTAATATATGTGTTTAGAGAAGAGTGGTCTAACTTTGAACATAGAAGAAGTTGCACTATTAGGATGAGTATCGCTCAGGCCCAAGTGGCCGCTTTACTCATGGATTGTTATATTGGATTGTCGGGGACAAAGCTATATACAGGTGCCATGTAATTAAGGGTAGATTCCATGCAGACTCTGTCATCTTGAGAGAGGTCAACACCCAGATTCACCAGCCGCTTCTCCTCGTCGGCCTACTAGTGCAGTCAATCCACCCCAGATTCAAGGCCACACTCGACAGCTTCTCGTGCTTCGTTTAACCCGACCACTCCTCCTAGCATCACCTTCAAGAAGATCGCATTCTCAACCTCTAATCCTAGTATCGAGCGGCCGTACATCAAGATAGCTCTTCTACTCTGGCCTGAGTCGAGAAGACGCCGCTGATCAAGCTCACAGCCTCCCAGAGGTGTCTCTAACTCCATCAGACCATGATGGAGCTCTCTCCCACCTCGGTCCAACATACTTCCATGACTGCATGGCCCCATACAATGCCTCATGTGGTGCCATCCTATACTTTGCCATTAATCATATAGAAGAATTCCACTCATGGAAAGTGCTCTTCCCAATACCTTTACGATCCAGACCCATGCTCGTTAAAGATGTCCTTCTAACACCTGTGATGTATTCCCCTCGATTGACACCGTCTGTCATGGTAGGTTGTGATCATGGTCACCAGAGACGACAAATTTGAAGCTCTTCCAAAAGTGCGCCAGAACCTCTATCTTCATTCCATGACTAGCGTGATATTGGTACCCAAGGCTGATTCATCTCTCAAATATACAACCTGCAGAGAATTCTCCAATGTGAAGGCTCATCCGCGACTCACAGAGGGCAAAAGGATCTCTCGCGAGTCGGTCCACTATCACCCATACCATATCAGCGTCCTCATGTGTCCATAAGTGGTCACAAAATCCATCGCGGACGCGTCCCACTTCCCCACTCGCACACTTCCAACGGGTCGGTAGCCCCACCGGGCTTCCTGTTCACCCTTAACTTGTCGACACGTGAGACATCGGTCGAACAAAGTCCCTTACGTGTCTCTTCATCCCGCCCAGCACATCAAGACGAAGATCCCGTACATTCGCCACTGGATGCATGGCAATCGATGAGTAGCGGAAATTTAAGAATCTTCTTCAAATCTGGGCCAAATTTGGGAACTACTTTACCTCGTCCTTCATACCAAGACTACCATCTCGCTTGATGGCTAACCTCGTCATATGTACCTGACCACACGGTCCCCGATGGACACCATTCGCGTCCCGTCTCTGACTTAATCACTCGCCTCAACGCAGACGATGTAGCCACTAACTCCTAACTCGCACTCGAGTTTACTCTCAGACATAGCCCAACTATCCTACGCCTTGAATGATCCGCCATTCCCGAAGCTACTAATCATCACTCCCGTGACTTCCCGACTAAGTGCACAGTTAATTACATTTGCCTTACCATGGTGGTACGCAAAGTGAAATCAGCAGTCCTCCTCGAATTCCATCCATCTCAAGGCGTGTCTCACTGTTGAGGTCTCGTGGAAAATATACTTCGACTTTGTGGTCTCATACCCCGACCACAGCTATAATAATAATAGTGACGCCTAAATCTGGCTGCGAAGACTACTATCACTAACTCCATGTCGTAAAGGGTACTGCCATGATTTTTAATTGACGGAACCATACTACTTCACCCTCCGAACTACATCAAACACATCCTGGGCCTCCGCCTCGAGGCATCAATACATCGTATACCCCTGTCTCCCGTCCTAGACTATCAATGCAGGCAGGTGCCTCATCTTCAACTCCCCGGAATGCTTCAGACGCATCATCCTTAATCAAACTCTGACCTCCTCCCGGTCAACTCGTCATTGTAAGGCACCCATAGGAATCTCAATAAATCTCCCAGTACCCAGCCAATCCTAAGAAATCCACGATCTCGAAGACTCCATTTCGCCTTCCCAACTCATCACGGCCTCGACCTTCTCCTGGGTCCATCGACACGCCCGACAAGTTGACACCACATGTCCTAAAATCTCACCTTAGTAAGCCAAATCGTGACTCATCACTTATGCATAACCTGATGATCTTCAGCAACTCGTAAAACGATCTCGCGATATTCATGCTCCCATTCGACGAGATCAAAATGTCATCCATGAAGACTACGACAACCGACATCTAGATACCGGAACAATTCTATGCATGAGGTCCATGAATGCGCCTTCACATTCGTCAACTAGCGCATCACCGCAAACCTCAAAGTGCCCATAATGCCCCAACTGTCTTGTGGATATTCGCTTCCCTAACCCTCAAAATGACAAACTCAAAGGCGGTCTATCTAGATTGACTCTGTGCTCTTCAACTGTCAAACAAATCGTCAACTTCGATAATGGGTACCGATTTTGACCGTTAACCCCGCTCAACCTGTCTCAGTCAATGCACAAATGGCTGGTCTTGTCCTTCTTCAGAATAGAACTAAGAGTGCCCCATGGTGGTGAAGTTTGGTCTAATGAACCCCTGTCTAGCAACTCTGTAAATAAGACCCCGAGTTCTGCAACTCAACTGAAGGTCATCCCATGAGTCATAGAGATGCTGGCACTACAGTGTAACTCACACCGGTCTACACCATGGAGGCAATCCTAGTAGCTCATCAGAAAAACATCCTCACTGTAAACTACTGAGGTAGATCTAAGTCCGATCTCACTCTCGCCCTCCGTAAGGCTTGCTAGCCAACTTCCACCAACCGCCCCCGACAATCGGACTCGCACACCGTCCGCCAAAATACTCGCGCCATTCCCGAATACAACACGCATCGCCTCAGGCGTAGCCCAGAACCTCCCACGCCCACAATCGAGCAACGACTGCGGTGTCTATCAGCCAATCCATCCCCGTGATGATGTCTAACTTTGACATGTCCATGACCTCGTCCATCGTGGGAGTAGAATCCTGATGACCCCACAACCACGACATATCATCCCAATCCTCGCCCTAATCCTTAGGGGAGAACTCGCATACAAGGGCTCCCTCCAAGGCCTCAACCTCAAGCCCAATCCCCATCACAACAGCATTTAGCCATCTCTAAGGTGTAAACATAGCCCCGTAGACACCATTCACATACCGAAAAATTTCCATATTACCATGTCCATGCATTCATAGGTAATAAGATAATAATCTATATATTGAATCATATAAATGTAATTTTTATTTTATTTTATTTTATTTTAGTAAATTTTTTATATTATTATTATTTTTAAAACCTCGTGAATGTTGTTTCATGAACAAAGGACTCCAAACAAGCAGACCAGTCAAGATCGTTGGTGCACACCTTAAACCCAAGCCGCGCCCACCGCCTGGCATCGCCCTGCCACGCTGCAGCGATATGGCTGGCGCAGGTCGCAGCGCACTGTGACGTCAGGTCGTGGCCTCCCCCAGTCAGACATGTAGGCTTTCCATTATCGCGGCGCAGAGCCGCGAAGCACGCCCGGCCGTGTAGCAGCGCAAACCCAACCTGATTGCTACCGTGACCATGCGCTGTCAGAAAACGCCGCTACAGGCGCCGTGTCACACAGAGGGCGCCAGAGCCATAGCGGCTTCGCCATATCATGGCGCATGCCCAGCTGTGTCGCGGCATTGTATCGCAACACACCCAGTGGCCAAGCCTTCCTCCTGTCATGATACAAACAATTGTCGCTTGCGGCTTTCTAGCCAGATCGCAGCCCAACCGCCAGGGTCGCGGTCGTGTCGTGGCGTGCCATGCGGTCACGACCGCCTCGGTGCTTGTTTGTGTTCTGCCAGGTCACGATACAATCCGCTATATCGTGACTCCAAAGATAACTCAAAAATGGCAAGAATTCCATTCCAATCTCCTCTCTGCTTTTTATTTTTCTTTTTTTTCACTCATTTTTTTTTCCATTTTGTTCCACTGGAAGATCACAAAAATAAATAATAATAACATATATATATATATACAGCATATATATATATATATATACAGAGAGAGAGAGAGAGAGCATGTTATTACATATATATATATACACATATATTATTTTTTTTTTTTTTTTTTTCTATTTTGATAGGAACAAATAATTCAGTTAAAATTTTATTTTATTTATTTTTCTTTCCACCTTACACATTAAACCTCATAAAATGTTTTCTTCCAATACACATTTTTTTCATTTAATTCTGTGACTATTTTGCTTCCAAAATTTCAAACAACTTGTTCTCACACTTAACTCTGTTCAACATTTTTTCCCTATGCTATTCACCAAGCACACAATTCATGCAACACATGATCACACTCAATTATTTGTAATGCATAATTGATGCATGATCTAATTAGTGCTCCATCGAGCCTCAGTATTCGTGATACCCATGCCCACACTCTTCGACCATGGCCTGCCTGGTACCTTAAGCCCTAGGCTGATACCTAAATCCCCGATACCTGCCGTGGCGCCCCAATCCCGGAGTGTCTCGTTGACAACCCGTCAACCCGCGGAATGTTTGTGGATGTCGAGTAACCCGACACCACTCATAAAAATCAGGCAGAGTCTCCTTTGTACGGGGAGCTCTACCCAAGGTACAAAACTTGTCCCAACAATTAACAACGACCACACCGGGTCCATGTGCGAGTAAAAATGGCCACTTGGGCCCATGCATCAATACTCACAAAATTACATCAACTTGCTTGATCACCTCATTAATATCGATAGGATTTCATGCTTGTTGTATGATCCTCTTGGTTTCTTGATCAGAATGCCAGAGTGGCAGTTGAAGATTTAGATAAAAAGATAACACCTCCTAGTTACTTAGATTTTTGATTGCTTGGAATGTGGTTGATTCCATGTTCTGACATGGATGATGTGTTGAAGAAGAACATCTTTGTCTGCATCAATGATTTTAAAGAGGTTCACAATTATCTCAATAAAACAACATGTTGTCATGAATTCCCTTAGGACTTAATGCACATTCTGGGATGGTGCATGAGTTGGCACAATTGTGATGGGGTGGGTTTAGATAAAAGCAGTGTACTAACTCACACATAAAACCCAGCATATCCACTACTCCAATCAGTTGAACTACAGACGGGCGGGGGTATATATTCATATCTGAGTCACTCAAATCCAAAACTGCACATTTATATATACTCACTCTTGAATTTGAACACTAGAGTACACATGTCGCACTGAAGATCTGACTTGAGTTAAAACAAGATTTACAGAAAAGCATCATGAATGACTGAATCATGAGTTGCACCACATTTATCCATACACACACTCATGATATGTGCCACTGACATACTAGTTCTTAGAGGTGAATATGAATGATAATCAAAGAATATCATTTGAATCAGACTTTATTAGTGTTTTGATCACTCATAAGAATAACATGTTTAATGTTTTATCCAAAGATAAGTTACTGTTTCTGAAAAATAATGTTCCTCAATGATACTAAAATTGAATATTATTGAATATAGATTTGTTTGAACTAAAATAAAAATATTGGTTTGTTTTAGTTTTTTATTCACTTCTTTTCTAATGTTGCAAATATTTTTCCTCGTTATTGAATTTCTATGTTACTGGATAATTTCTAAGATTTAAGATAACGAGAAATTATTCTCTATTGTAAGGAATTAGATCTACATTAAGGATGGAATGCCTCACTTACCCTCGTGAAACCTCAATGATAGCTAAATATCGTATAGTTTTCTGGTCGATCCAATTGCTTTAGTTCAATGCTTATGAAACACTCCATTCCATAAGTGTTTCGTGCCTCATCACCCAGCGCTAATGTTAAGAAATTTTTTCTTGATATAGAGCAGTCTTTGCTAAAATGAAAAGGCGGAAATATGATTTTGAGAACACTTGTTGGTATGGAAATACACAAACAAGGGAGAACATAAGGGAATACATCATGGAATGTTCAACATTGCCTTAGAAAATCCAAAGGCACTTAAGTTACAATTGTTGATGACTTGCTTGTGCATTTAAGGCTTCTTATATCTCTTCTCCACAGCCTAATTGTCTATCAGGAGTTAGTACACCGAAGGATAAATGAATCCTTTGAATGAGCTTTATTTCACAGTACAAGAAGAGAAAGTGATAAATAAAGATAAGACAGTAAAGTGCTAATTTGTATTGAATTTCTTAGAAGAAGAAAATAAGAGATGCGAAGTCCAATGTATAGGCTATTGTAGATTCAAGCGTAAGAAGGGAAAGATGAGTGGATATAGAATTACTGAGTTATTTTTAGAGTAAATGAGTCACTTCATATCAAAGAGGTCTCTAAATTTGTTGCTTGGCATATTAAGAAAGGTACTTTTCTCACTATAGTTTGTTCAGAAGTTAATTTAACTTCTATAACTATTCATACTTGGTGGGTAGATTCTGGTGCTGCTACTCACATAAGTATTTCCCTGGGCTGTCGTTTTCGGGAGCCACATCAAATGATATTAAAGATTCATCTATGTGAGCAATGAAAATCATAAAAAGAGTAGCTATTAGGACATTTTGTTGTCATTAAAAAGTGGTGTTTATTTGGATTTAAAGGAAACTTATGTTGTATTGCCCTTTAGATGGAATTTAATTTCAATTTCTATATTGGACAAATCTGGAAATTATTGTTCATTTGGAAATTAGAAATTTAGTTTCTTAAATTAAATAGCATAGGATTTATTTTTTATCTAGAATGACAACTTTATTTGTTAGATACAATTGCCTTATTTAATGAAACCTTGTATACAAGTACACGTGGTACAAAACATAAATTAATTGATAAGGATTATGTAATGTTGTGGCACAAGCAATTAGGCCATATCTCTGAATAACAGTAGAATTCAGTGTTGTGGTCAATGAATTTGATTCCCCATGACAAAATTTTTAAGTTTGTATTTGAGAATTAAAGGGGAAACAAACAGTATAAAGGAAATTAGATGACAATAGATGCATAGATGTCTCATAACTAACTATACTGGAGATGGACTATCTCCTTTTGGAATGGTCAACCAGATGGATATGTTCATAGACTCACTATCTGGCATGGGTACCCCATACTGATCGCCTCCAGAAGTGAGAAGTTCTGTTGGTGACGTGTTCAAGTCTTCGTGCCAAGGAACTCCAACTTAGTGGATAACCCGCCAAATCCGACCCGTGGAGTGTGAGTACTATGGAAGATATGATGGCTTGGGAGAACAACGTCCAAGACCTTTCGTCCTCAAAGAATGTGGGATCGTTCTACAATACACAATGTCGGGTAAGCCTAGCATGAATGGTGTTGCAGAGAGACGAAACCAAACACTTCAAGATATGGTGAGAAGTATGATTAGTCATTCTTCTTTACTTGAATCGTTTGAGAAGCACTTTAAGACCCGTAATGTACACCTTACTGCAGGCACCAAGTAAAGCGACATAGTTAAAACCCTTATGAGTTATGACTGAAATGTTTCTGCAATTAGGTATCATTTACATGCTCGTCGTTTAGTCGTGCACGGCCTTATAAGCCAAAATAAAAAGAAATTACCTTGTGTAATTATAAAGAAGTCATGAGTAGCCGAACGCCTGGTAGTTTTAAGTTTTATGATCCTCTTATTAAATCATTTTTGAGATTTAAATGAAAGATCTCTTTATGATGCCGAGCCTGGGATAGGAAGATAAATATATGAGTAAGAGCTTAAGAAGAACAAGAGAATACTCAGACTGTTTCAACCAGAAAAGGTTTTTTGTCCCATTGTTCTTGACAATGATAGAGCTATTTTTACCGACATTGTTCAGGATAAAAGAGGAAGAAGACAACAATGTTCTTCTGGCACAAAACAACATTGATCAAGTTATTTTACCCGATATTGTTCAGATGATGTTTCAAAAATGAAGTTTTTCCTCAAGAACCTATACTACAAACTCAACAATCTCAAGAAGTTCCATTACGGAGATCCACAAGAGAAAGGAGAGTGCGATTCCAGATGATTATATTTTAATATGAGGTTGATGTAAAATTAGTTGAAGATTATCCAATCAATCTTCAGTAAGCTTTACAAAGTTCTAATTCTTACAAGTGGATTGATGCCATGAAGGATGAGATGAAATCCATGGAAGACAACGATGTTTTGGACCTTGTCGAATTGCCCAAAGGATCGGGGTAAACTATTATTAAATGATATTCAAAATCCAGAGGTGGATTCAATGGCAACAAGTCAGAAGATATAAAGCTCGCAGTCGCTATGGCTCCTCCACCTGTGTGGAAGGTATAAACTATAAGGAAACTCTCTCCGCTTTCTACGAAAAGACCTTTAGGACTAGATAATGGAACTTATGTCAGTTTTCCAGATTTAGAGCTACATCAATGGATGTAAAGACATTTCTCAATGGGTACACTGTTTCCAGACCATATATATGGTAATAAATCTGTAAACATTGGGGATCCAAAGTTGACTCGCTTGCAAATTCAAAGAAATCCATCCGTGATCTCAACAAGCTTCCGTGAATGAAATACAAAGCTTTGACGTTACACTCTCCACGATTTTGAGGTAAATTTGGTTGAGGATTGTGTATATCATAAGTTTAGTGGGAGTAAATTTATCTTCCTGGTTTTATATGTCGATGATATTCTACTTTCTAGTAGCGATATAGGCTTATTGCATGAAACTAAGAAATTTCTCTCAAAGAATTTTGAGATGAAAGATCTTGAGAATGCCTTTTTTGGATTAGTTATACTGTCATTCATGAGATCGTTTTGGTATCTTGTTATCACCAAAGAGCCATATCAAAAGTGTTGAATAGATCAAGCATTAGTTGACTGTTCATCTTATATTACGCCTCAGCTAAAGAGACAAGTTTAGTCTCACCTACTATTCTAAAATACTCTCTTGAAATTGAGGAGATGCAAAAGATTCCTTACGCATCGACCGTGGGAAGTCTTTATGTATGCTCAAGTATGTACGTGTCAGAATATTGCATTCCTAGTTGGCATGTTGGGCAAATATATGAGTAACCCTAGAGCTAGCCATGGGAAAGTAGGCAAAAGGGTCATGCGGTACATAAAGAGAACAAAAGATTTCATGCTCACGTATCGGAGATCATATAGTTTAGAGATCATTGGGTATTCTAATTCTAGTTTTGTTGGATGTCAAGATAGAAAACGATCCACATCAGGTTATGTTTTCATGCTACCTGGAGGAGTTATATTGTGGAGGAGTGTCAAACGAACACTTATAACTTCCTCAACTATGGCAACAGAGTTTATAGCTTTCTATGAGGCATCCAACCATGGGATATGGCTACGAAACATTGTCACGGCATGTAGTGTGCTGAATAAAAGATTATTAAGAGATTAGACAATGAACTCAATAAGAAAGCATATTCCCAACAACAATAGTGAAGCTCTTCAAAGTCACATTGACATCAAGTTCTTCTTGTTGTTAAAATAAGAGCTTAGATTTGGCTAGTTGCCTATAGATAATATTGGGACAAACTTTATGATTGCTGATTCTCTTACCAAAATGATTGCTACCTAGCTGTCTTTTTCATCAGTATACTACTAGTATGAGTGTCAGCACATGAGGATATTCAGTTTTTGTGTGGTAGCCAGTTTGTATATGAGATGCTTTTGTTATATATATTTCCTGCATATTTCATTTATAATATTTTTGAGTTTTTATGTCTCACAACTCACTTCCTTGTTACTGACACCACACTTGTTTGATCTCACTAAAGAATAAGGTTAGACCATTTGGAAATAAGCATGTTAAGATCACATTACATGAAACTTCGATGCTACACATCCATATTGTGATCCTTGTCATTCAATCATATTAATACAGACTACGATATATTAATATAACAATAGACAAAGGTAGCTATGATCCAAAGAAGTTGATACAATTGATGGACTGATTATTTTCTAATACATGTTTTGGGTAATAAAATTGTTGAGCTCATGGTTATTTTCTTACAATACATACCTATATAGTTAATATATAGTCTAAATGGAGATTGTTGATTATTAATCTAATTGTGGCTCATATGTTCATCAGACAGAACCTAAATTGATTTATTTAGAACTAGTAAAAGGGACAGTCCAACCCATTTTGGGTTAGCCCATTCGTGCCGCGACCAAACTGCCGACTAATTGCTCTATTTCGACCAGGGCTAATTCTCGACCAACCCATGCAGTGTTGCAGCCAAAACTAAATAATAAACCTTAAAAATGCTAAAAAAATTAATCTTACCAATTCACCATTCTTCAAATAAATAATAATATAAGAATATTACAATAAATAATTAATATAAAATTATCATCAACACAGACTAACAGTAAACAAACTTCAATAAACAACATGGTAGAATTAATGAAAGAAACTAGTACTTAAACTAACTAGCTAAATAGTACCAAAACAATAAAATAACAACTTAATAACATATCTAAAAAAAACAACTCTAAAGTATAAAATGAAATCTCATATGCCTCTAATCTTCATCCGCTTCCTCATTATATCCAATAATAACATGTGATTCCACATTATAAATGATTCAACATTAGAAAGATGTACATCCTCACAGTAGCGATATCATTTATTAATTTAGAATGTTAACAACATAAATTTCATTTATGTTTGGAATAAAAAAATACTTTTTTTCCCAAAAATGCATCTCAACCGTATAATAATGAAATATCACATTTGTTTGAAAATTCATCCTTGTCAAAAGTATAATCACATTAAGAAAGAAATTAGTATAATTTTATAATTATTTTAATAACATTATTTTATATTAACACCAGTTTAAGCACAAAGCGATTTTAAAACATACCGATAATTTAGTTATTAAATTAAATTAATTATAACTAGTAATAACTCTATTTTTATCAAAAATAAAATGTTATGATTAATAAATTCTAAAGGACAATAAAAATGAAATTGTAAAATATTTCTTAAGATAGGATTAATGAGATAAATAAAAATATATTCAATATTAAATCAGACTTATTTAATTCAAATGCATTCTATAACTCATACAAGATTTTTTAAATATTAAAGTATCATATAAATTATATTAAAAATATACATTTAGAAATTGAAAATAAAATAGTTAAAACAACAAAGTTTAATATATTAATCATATATTATAATAATTAATTTAAACCTCTTATACAAAGAGAGCTAAAATATCAAATTTTATAGATGAATCTTTAGTAACGAATATTTAAGTTAGTTACTTAAAAAAAAATTAAATAAAAAATTTGAGGCGACTAAGGACTTGATTGTTCACATTGGGCATTTAACAAAATTGCATTGTACTTCAATTTACTGCTTTTACTTAGTCTTAAATTTTGCAACCCAATCCTCCAAAAATTTGGGCTAAAGTGGGCTAATCCATCAGACTCAACCTATTTTGCCAAGAATAATATACATCTATGATCTCTAAAGTTCAAATTTTGAAAGGCTTTGTGTTCCTCTAAGTGTAGAAGCATAATATTATGTTTGATAATCGACCCAAAATAAAATAGTAATAAAGAAGAAACACTTCTTGCGGTTACTTTCTATCATTATAAAGGGGTCTTGGTCTCCAAAGTCACGTTTGTTCATTTGCTCTTTAAAGCACCATTCACCATAAAGAAACTAGAGAAGACTTCATGACCTTTGACATTGAAATTCTGAAGACCAAATACCACCCGATTCAAAGCTTATTCATCTCTAATGATTCAAAAAGGTCAGCTTTATGATTCTTAATGATCAGTTCACAGAACGATCTTGTGATTTTTAGGGTGATGGTTTTCACCATAGAAGTTCGTATTTTGTTCTCACATTCTAGTCATTATAGGATTATCAAATATGTAGGCTTCAATTGATTATGCATGCTATTAACCGTTGCAAGAGATTATCTCTTTAAATTAGCGACTTGATTCTATGCTTCCATCAAATATATTGTCAGGTTTGAATCAATAAAATTTTCATTTCTTCTTTTTTTTTAAAATAATAGGTTAAAACAACAATGAAAGACTTATCTGCTCTTTAAATTTTAATTTATCAATTTCTTTGTGTTTTTATTATGTGCTTTCTTAAATTTCAAACTACCTTTAATAATATTAGGAGTTTAAAATTTGTTTTTAAGCAAAATTCAACTTTCTATTACTTCTTGATACCAAATTCAAACTCTTTTTTTTTTTTTTCATATTCTATACACTTACTAGTGAAATAAAAATGACTTAAAATCACGTGATATGATATTATTGTCAATTTATTTCCTTTTTCATTCCAATTCCTAGTATTACCAAACAATGGAATGAAATTAATCAATCATTCTCATGTAAGATTTTTAAACTAATCCAAACATTAGGAATGTAATCGAATTATTGATTCAATTCATATGAGAATTATAGAATGAAGATTTTTCTATTCTCTCATTCCCCATTCCATTTAACAAACACCCTTAATGAATTAAATTTTAGATATATAATTTCACATTTATTGATTTTGGGCACATGCTAATTAAAATTTTAATCTCATTTATGAGTTTGATATTATTGAACGAAAATTATACCCTCACCATAAATGGATGACAATGTTGCATTTTGTTGAGATGCTTGTTGGGATTGTGAGTGACTTGTGGAATATTACAACAAGTAATATTTGGTTGGATTTTCCAACTACTGTAAATGTTAACAATTGGGAGGCAAGGCCAATCCACGGGATAAAACAGCAATTGGGTAGCAATGCCAAACCTTCAAGAAATTAAACAACAGCTAGGTTGTTGTGCTAATCCACATAAATGTAAATAAGCAGTTTGGGAGGCTGAGCCAATCCACATAATAAAAGCAATAAATGGATGGCTATGCCAACCTTCGGGAAATGAAAATGTAGATGGATGGCTAAGCCAATATTCAAAGAATAAGAAGGGAAGATAATAATGACACCCAATATAACGTGATAAAACCCTTAGAATGAGGGAAACCTCCACATGGAAAATCCGAGAAAATAATCCACTATAAGATGAAACTGGTACAAGATGTCACACACCAAGGATATGCTCACAATCCTCTCAGCTTCTCTATCTCTCGCACTCCTATGAAGTACCATGTTTCGTCACTCCTCCCCAGTGATAATCCCTGACTATTTCACACCCATCCTTCTCATCCATTCGTGATTATGAATGATCTTCAGAACTTTTAAAATTCTATCTAATTTGATTATGTGCCTCAAAGCCCATTTCATAGGCAAATGCCTGATCCTTGACGAATTCCATTGCTGAATGGAACCACCCCATCGGGTCAAACAACGACCAATTTTCATCCACAAATGAGACTTTAGGCGACGTAGCATTAACGTGGAGAATTTTTCTCCTAAAGAAAAAAGGATGCTATTACAAAGAGCTACAAATGGGGTTGGACCCTACAAATCTCCCCCTCCAAACCCATGCAACAAACAAACGAAGGTGGGAGTCTTCCCCAGAATCCCAGCAGATCCTGTTGTGGCCTATTCTCGCACGATCTTCATTTCAGTGATATGCTTGCATTGTCTAAATCTTCTTTGATGACTTTATTCAAATAGCCTGTCCTTAAGATTGTACTTCTCGAAATCTTCAAAGTTCCCCTCATCAAAGAATTAGAATATATCAATCTTGGATACCTTGTAGATGGTTAACGCTCTTGTCTCGCCAACTAATGTCCTTCTTCTAGCTGGAGTGGATTTTTCCCTGGATCAACACCTCCCATATCAATATCATCACCACTTTCTTCCTCCTTAATGACTAGTTCTTTGAGTATTGTCCCTAGTTCTCATCTGTACATCTCTTACTATTAGTGGCACTGATGAAGTTTCGCCCAAGCATCGATTTGCAATGCCTTCCATATGTGAAAGTGCCTTTTCACCCTGCCATTTTTTTCTCCATATTCTTCAATGGTTCTTGTGTTCATGAAACACGCATCAAGCTCGGGATTGTTTTTATCTTCTCTGAATCCCATAGCTTGCAACCGAACTCCTTATCTCCATATCCGATGAAGATGCATGGGGTTGTTTTATCATCAAGCTTCGACCTTTGCTCCTTTGGTACATGCATGAATGCTTTGCATCCAAACACCTTTAAGTGAGAGTATGGAACATCTTGTCCTATCAAAACTCTTTGAGGAATATCAATTCACACCCTCAAGCCTTCAACCTGAAGGTTTGAAGTGTGAAACGACATTAACCTTTCTTGTAACTGGATTTTTGTCCAATTACCAAACACCTGCTCAATGTAAATGCACTTTCTAAATTCACTACTTTCAAATTCAAAATTTCATGCCGACAAAAATTACTTCTAAATATCCAATTAATTATGAATGTCATATAAACTGTTTTATTATAAATAATATTTGAATTTCCTAAATCCAATCGTGTGTACTAATATAAAAGAATGCTATTATCCAAGTGACTTTCAATTAACTTTAAACTCCAACATTTCACATAACAAGAACTTATTAGTTCAACATGATCCAACATAAAAGTTCTAATTAAATCCTAATGATGACGTATCCCCAACCTGTATCACCCTCCTTGCTGAAAAACCAAAAGTACCTGAAAATATGTCAACTAATGGGGAGTGAGCTTAAAGCTCATCAAGAATTAATATTTTCTATGGATTGTGTTAGAATATAACAATAGAGATGTTTTTCATCTAACTTTAGATTAAAAATAAGCTCAACATTAACAAAATATTGAAACATTTCACATTCATTTCAAATCAGTTTCATATCAAACGTGATCCAAACAATTTCATATCAAATTTCGATTCAAACATTTTCATATCAAGTCCAAAATCAAAATACATTTCAAATATATTGCTTTTCTCCTCGTCATCAACATCAAATGCATTTCACTACTGGACTTCTTTCTAAATGGTGGCTAATACAAATTGTTCATTTTAAGGTGGACGGAACCAAATTACTCATTTAAGACTAAGAACCTTCAACCTAAAACCCCTAGAGGATGGGTTCAACCAATTACATTCCCACTCGCGAATGTAGTTGTCAACTATTATTTCATTTGACATGGGCCAATAGTGTCAACTATTCTCACTGACAGGTTAACTAACTAAAGCTTTTCAAATATTTCATTCAAAAGCTTCAAAGACAAAACATCATATCTCCACATTTTCTTTCGTAAAACAACAAATCTCAAAAGTAAATCATACAAAACTATTTTTTTCGATTCATGGATAATCAAATAAATAAATGTAAAACTTTTCATAAACCAAGATTATATATAATTTAGTTAAAACAATTTTCATCCTCTAAATGAAGTTAAAAAACAAACAATTTTCTTTTTTAAAGATTCAGAGATTGAATACCCTTACTCTCAAATGAGTACTCAAAGTTTTGAAAGAGCTAATATGAAGAATTTTACCAATGAAATATTTTCTCCTAAATAATAAGTTGAAGAAACTATCATCATTACTTATTTATTCTTAAATTTTCAATTTGATATTCTTAACAATGATATTATTTTTTTTAATTTTAATTCATAATAATAAAAGTTATTAAGTTTCTAAATATTTTACAAAATTTAGATTGAGAAGTTTATTCTGTCAACATGATTTTTTTGTTCACTCAAACATATTGCAAATGCGTTCAAATGATAACTATTTGAATTAGGCTACAAATTTTAGAAACTCACATTCCTTTCTCGATCTTATTTTAATAATTATTTATTTTTATGCTTTAATTCCAACTAAATGTTTTACTGAGAAAGAAAGATATTATTTTACAATTATATATATTAATACTTTATCTATTTTTTATTTAACAATTATCATACTTAATAACATATATATAACGGATCTATTTTATAATTGTTAATACTATTCTAATTATATTCCTTATCTAATAAATTCTCAATCCTTAATAAATATTTACTTCACAACAGTAGATTTTATTTTATCAAATATATATATTTATACAAACTTTATATTTTCCAAATTTATCTTATTTTGTTTATTATTACTTTTCTTTCAAAATTCATCCTTAAATACTTTTCATTCTCTCAAAGCAATTTAAAGATGACACCACCAACTCATTTTTATTTTATTTCAAAATAACGAAACAGAATCTTAAATCTAACTTCTTCATGGTTTGATCTGAACTGAAGAAAATTAAAGAATCTACATCAAAGAATTTAAAAATAAAATAAAGCGAAGATCTTACCTAAATAAATTTTGTTTCTTCAAACCTCGATCCGAAATGACTTCAGAATTCCTATTTCACTTTAAAAGAATCTGTAGCATTTAATAAAGCGATTTTTTTTATTCTGCACCTATATACCAGCAGATCTATTAGAAAATTACCTTTTACCCCTCTTCTTCATAAATTAATTAATTAATTGGGCTTAATTGAATTATCATTATTATTTTCTAACTTACGCCTATAAAAATTCATGTCATTATTATTTTCCCTAATTTATACCCCATACAAATTTCACACTATTATTTCAACTTATACCTATATAACCACGCTACTACAATCAAAGTCCAGCGACTAATGCACTGTAACTCTTTCTAATCTCTGTAATCTCATTTGATTATGTTCCTCAAAACCCATTTACAGCAGAAATGGTCGATCCTGACGATTTCATTTGGTCAACAAACCACTCTATCAAGCCGATTTTCATCCACAAATGAGACTTTAAGGACGAAGATACTGAGGAGGATTTTTTCTTCAAAGAACAGCAGCCACAAATGACAGACCTCTAATAATGCCGACAGGAAATATGATAAAAAATATGAACATTTCTTTAATGTGATGTAAGAATTAATAAATTTAACTAATATATACTTGAGACTTTTCAATATAACATATTTCATTTGATTTAAGAAAAATGATAACAAATTAGAAGCGGAAACAATAACACACCCTCTTAAATAAAACTTGCATCAAATCAGCACCAACCTAATGTCATTATGGACGAGAACTAAAACGGACTAATTCAGCTACCATGCGCCATTACAAGATATTTCCTTGCTAGTTGATATCACTGTTTAGGGAAGAAAGTTTACAAAATCGTTTTCAAAGTCAAAAGTGTTGGTGAACAACCAACAATAATATTCTCTAACTAATGCAAAAACAGTAATTATAATTGGTTTCTGCAAAGCAAGGATTAGGATGACGATGGACCGGTTTTTTCGGATTCCCACTTAATCCCAACCCTAATTATTTAAGTGTAATTGGGTTTTTAACATATTTGGATTTTTTTTCAAAACCCTAACTCTAGTTCTGGCTTGTATTGTTATGTCATGTTCGATTATATCAAAATAACAATTAATTATTTTATTTTCTTTATTTTATATTTAATATAAATATTAATTAAAAAATAATAAAATAATTTATTAAAAATTTTTAAATATTTTTATTTTTACTTAAATATACAATTTTAATATGCGCTGAGGCTCTGACTTAAATAATGTAAAGGCTGGTTGGGAGTGAGAGGTTCTGTGCTTCTGAACTTATAAAAAACATAATGCTACAACATTACAGGCAAAGTGAATAAATGTAAATTAATAATTTAATATAAAAATAAAACAAATATAAAATAAAATAAGTAAATGAATGTGTCGGGAGAGAATTTTCTCATACTGCATGAATCCTTCTCGTCCTACTTAATTTCATAGTTGGAATTGAGTACGGAAATTATATAACAAGGAGCCTGTAATATAAAACTGCTTCTCATATGAGAATTTAGCTTTACACCATATTTATTTATTTTCATTCCCACATTCATAGGAATTAAAATTTTCATCTCTGACAAAACACTGATCTCAAAATAAATCGTAATATCTAATGTGAAATTCCATTCTCATACGGTAACGTAGCTTTTATAATCGAACTCATAAATAAACGACATAGCGTTGGGATAGCCCCACCCAACGGCGCCATACTCATCCTTTCAGTAAAGATAGTAGTCCAGAACTTTTGTCTTTCTAATAGTTAAATTAGAGAAAGTTATGAACAAAATTGACATAATTCTTAACAAACAAAATTGTAATGTGATGTTTTTATATTTAATGCTGATAACATTATGATTTCTTTAGTTTAAGAGCATGTAGTACTTTCTATTAATCAAGAGTTCTGCACCTTTTACCACTCTGAACAGGTCTGTATGATTTCCTGCATCTTTTAATTCGATTTTAGTTTTTTCTAATTTTATAATTATTTAAAAAATTATATATGGAATATGAATAGTAATTAAAAATAAAAGATTATATATCAAACATATTTCAAAATATAGAAAATAAGCTATAAACATTTTAAGTTTTTAAATAGATTTTTGTTCTATAAAAGATCAAATAAGAATTTTAAAAAATACATTAAAAAAATACTGATGGAAATTAATTTTTAACAATACTTTCCAAATAACTTGTTTGAGAAGCTTCACCAATAATTATATAACATATAAGCTCATATAACAAACTATTTATAAGCTCCTTATAAAGCAGTATTTGATAATATAAAACTTTACAGGCCTCTCAAGAGAGACGGAGCGCTTATTCCAGGTAAAGTGGGGTGGTGAGAAATGAGTAAGTGGAGAATCCTGATACTTATTCAATGACTCCTGATAGTTGCGTGAGAGTCTACAAGGAAGGACCAACAACCCATCAATCAACAATACGAGTCACTTCTAGCGCGCCTTTAGTCATTCCAATAGAATTTTTCAAGCTTCTTTTTATTTATGATTTTTATTACTTCAATTTTCCTAGTGAAATACAACATTTGCTCTTATCAATTCCTTCATTTCAATTATCCTGATGAAATACAACAATTTCTCCAGCAATTCCTTTAACTTTCATTTTATTTTATTTAGTTTACTTATTATGTTTATATCTCCGTGAACCTGTCAAGAGAATCAGGAAACCTAATTTTTCTGTTTAACTGTGTTTGATTTTCTTAAAATATTAGTTTGAAACATCTTTAATTTCCTCGCACCTACGATTTTTCTAATTAGCTCATCATAGAGGTTAGTGGAAATTCCAAAAAATCACCAACATATTTTTGGCACGCCCGATGGGACTCATATTTACTGAATATGCCATCAAATTGTTTAGAAGATATTTAGTAGTTCAGACTCATGACGGATGCCGTATGTACCTTAAGAGGAAATGCTCAAGCAATGTGAAACAACAAAGAAACCAATTTTCTAATGCATTTAATTATTTTCTGTTGATAGAGGAATCAAGAACCAATGGTCGCAAGCTAAGACTATGGCCATAGTTCAACAAACCATGATATCAGGAAGGTTTGGAAATAATTGTATCTCAATCCCAAGTGAAGCTCTTGAAACAATCTTGGGAGTTGTTTCAAACCTACAAGGTAATTATTTAAATGCAGTAGGGGCAATACCATGGATTCTCGTGAGTTTCAGACTCTACCGTCACACAAAGGATAATCCGTTGAATTTAACTCAGATGTCCCAGTGCTGCCAGAAGAGGGCTCCCCAAACAAGTCATTTTCTATCAAAACCAACTGTACTACCCAGTCTATAATGAGACACTTCATCTCTACTACAGGCCTAAGGCACCATACACACACCCTGAATAGGTAGCACAGAGACAACAAATTTCAATTCTCATGTAAGAAAATTTTAAATAGCCAAATGACATCAAGAATTTTTCTATAGTTTGTATGATTTAGAATATTATTTCAAGAAAATTTTTTGAAATAGACTAACTGCATCAAGTAATTTCGAGTGCATTCAAGATTATTTTCGAAATATGCACTTAAGAAAATTTTCGAAATAGTTGAACAACATCTAAAGAATTTTTTTAAGAGTGCATTCAAGATTATTTTCAAGTGTTGCACTCAAGAAAAATTTCAAAACAATCGAACAGCATCAGAACAATTTTTTCGACAATACATTCAAGATTATTTTTTAAATCTACACTTAAGAAAATTTTTGAAATTGCCGAATGACATAGAACAATTTTTTCTCAAGAGTATTAAGATTATTTTCAAGTTTCGCACTCTATGAAATTTTTCAAAACAATTGAATAAAGATCAAAAAGAATTTTTCAAGATTATTTTCAAGTTTTGCACTCAAAATTTTTTTCTAAATAGTTGAACGACATCAAAAGAGTTTTTTTGAGAGTGTATTCAAGATTATTTTCAAGTTCTGACCGAAGAAAATTTTCTGAAACAGCCGAACGACATCCGAATAATTTTTTTTCTAGAGTGCATTTGATGATGCTTTTTTTTTAACTGCATCACCGGAGCGCAAGGAGGGCGCTGTCAGTAATTTGACCGCACGGCCGTCTGTGCTGGATGTGGCAATCGCCGTGGCGTTCGCGGTGCTCGATGGGCGGCACTGCAAAGATAAGAAAGAAGAAGGGTCGGGCGGTTTGCCTGCATGGCCGCCCGGCGCTTAAGCCAAAGTTCCGCTGAGAAAAAGATAGACCGCCAGAGGGCCAATGTTTTCATGCATCTTCACCGATGCAAGTGGCCTGCATTTATAGTGTTATTCTCTAATCGAGTGGTAGTAAGGATTCTTTCCCATCGATGGGATATTTTCTCTGCCTTTATCTATACTCCATTTAATAGCGGGATATTGGAGGAGTAGTATTGAGACTATCCTCCTTCCTATTGTGAGATCCGCTTGATCTCGCAGGATAAGCCGCTTATCGCGAATTATCTTTGCTTCACATTTATATTTAGTCGAGATTTAGTTAGACGATCGATAAGATGTTATCGGGGATTATCTCATTTTTTATTGGCTAGATTTAGTCTGATTTGTGGATGCAGGCTCAAATTATCCATGACTGCCTTTGGGGCAGCGAACCGGGCCTCTCGCTTTGGCCGGGTCCGGGGCCCAGTGCCGCACGGCGCGCCTCTGGCTTGGTGGGAGGGCTCAGAGCTCCATTTTTCAACTCCCATCGCCTGCCCCACCAGGTACCGCATGAGCAGGCAGGCCAACGCCTCTCGCATCTGCATAAGCATTGCCACGTCCGTCGCTGGGTAGTTGGGGCTTGTCGCGACCTTATGTCTTCAGGATAATGATGACTCTTCTGTTTTCAGGTTTACTTCTCCCACTTCTTTCGCTTCTTCGCTCTTCTCGTAGACACCTCCGACCGCTTGTCTTATGTGCCCCGATCCTCTAAGCTTTGCTCTTGTGCGCAGTCTTAATTTCTTCAGTGTCTAAATCTTCCGTGCAGTCCTTTTCAATAGTTTCCTTCTTGAGATAGCTTCTTTTCCGTTCTTTATTCCCAGACCGGGGCTAAGGCCTTTCTTTCAAGCCTTCGAGCAATACAACGAGGCGCTGGCTAGGCTGGCTAAGCTTGTCTCTTACTACACGCTAAGGGTCCGGCCGCCTCTTCTCTCGCGCATCGAGAGACTGCCTAAGCCACGGATCAGCGGCACCTCCGATCGCTCGCACCGAGTTGATCTTTCGAGACGCCTTGAGCTCTATTCCCTGAACAAGGGTGGGTGGAGAATTAATGAGATCAAATACTCCCAGGGGGCCTCTGGAATACCCACACCACTGCAAAGTGCCCGGTCAGTGGGGCCTAGCAAGGCCTGACCTCTATATAATACTACAGCGCACCGACCTCCCGTAGCCCGAGTCCCGGTCCCCACGCTTTAACCTCCTACTGGTTCCAAAGATTCCAGATGGTGTGCTTCTTCATGGCTCCTCTGACAACGGTGGTCTTCAAGCCTTCCGCGACCCTTTATAAAGGAGTTTCTGCAACACTTCCAATATGTCTGTCCTTCTCACCCTCTCGCCCCAATTGTCAGTATTTTGTCATATTGGTTTTCTTTAGGACAGGGTTTTGTGTTCCTTAAAAGTAGTTTCAGCCTTTAATTATTTTAATTTGAAAGAAACCGAGGGCTTTTCTCTTATTCCATTAGGCAGACAAGGCTCCTTCTTGGTACTTAGCCTGATAGACTTTCAGAAGATTTGCATTCTTTCGTCCACGTCAGAATTGGGAGTGATCCTAGATGATACCTCGGGCGTTCCGGCTGCTTCGACCAATTCCCCAGAATCTACGTGATTACTGCTTGTTTTTGGTATAGCCCTTGTGAAGTCATCAAGTATTCACCCGCATCGTCGTGTTTCTCGCTTAACACCCGACCCTGCCTTCAAGACAACGCCATAGCCGTTATTATTTGGTTGTTCCCTACAGCGCCTTACGCGGAGTCGATCAAGTCGATATTTCGCCCGAGCCGAGGTTCACCCGTCACGCTTGAGGCCTCAATTCCTCTTCACTATGAAAGTTCCTTTCCGATTGCTCTTCACGCTAAGCCTACCAAGGAGAGCATCCGACTTGAAGGCCACTTAAGTCCTGAGCGTGGGAAATCCAAAACTTTGACTCCGCGGAGAAAGATCGTCCTACTAAAGCGTTGTCCAAATCGGGGGCGCTCCTCCCCACTTAATGCCTAATATCGCCGTGCGCTAGTCGCTCCAGCCGAGGCCCCAGCCTTGAGTCTGCAACCCTGTCTCGCCCACCGCGAAGGCAAAGCTCCTCAAGAAGGGCTGTTCAACAGCCGTTGGAGGTCATGCCCATCATTGTTTGGAATCCCCCCGCGCAGAGTGTTAAGCCACTTTCCTCGAGGGCGAAGAGTCAAGAGAGGCCCAGAGACCGACTGAGACGGTGATCTTGCACAAATGCAGCCGAGCCATGGCGGTGTGGTCTCGCCTATTCCAAAGATTCGACCTCAAGAGGCCGAGCCACGACAGGGAAGCTGGCTTTATCCTCCAGGGGCCGCTCCGTAAGTTCCCATATCTTGTCCAGATCTCGATTTCAACCCGGGTTGTGTTGATTCATACAGACTCGATTTTATTTGATGTGTGGTTACTATTTGAAGAGCTCGGGGCTGTGGTCAATTAAATAGTGGTTATGTTAAAGTCAGTCAAGTATAACGACAGCAAGCTTCCCCTACTTCCGAGCAGTTAAGTCATGACCGCAAGAGTAAGGAATTTATGAGGCATAAGTCTCAATTAGCATACCACGCTTCACATGAAATGCCGCTGAGAGGTAGAAGATTTGCGCCAAAAACAACTTGAGAGGCCACCGTCGAACTTCAGAGGTTCTGAGATGAGCTGTGAGTCAGATAAAATGATTTGGCTGAGACCATGATCGGCCGCAATCAGCCCACCGAAGCCAGATGCGGTCGTGGATGAGCTCACGTCCCAGAAGGAAGTTACAGGGGTCCCAAAGAAGCCGGTTAGAGACGTAGTTACGCGACAAGACACACACAGATGAGCTGTTTGCGAGGCTTCCGAGGCTATGAGCTCATGAACCGCCCCATCGAGATGTTTGGCCGTGGGACCTTCATCAACAAGCTACCCGGCCGCCCGCAGGACGGCCATAGGAGACCGAGGACAAGGCCTCGTACTCAACAGGCTCGCGGCTTCTCCTTTCAAAGGAAGGTCACAATGTCTACCTACTGACTTAATTCGACATTCCTAATGATTTGAGGAGCGTAGGAGTCCTCTCCGCGTACTAGCCTCCGAGAACCCGATGTTCCCATCGAGGCCCACCCCCTCTTCTTCGCTCCTTCCGTTCCTTCCTCCGATGCCTCGATTTCCGTGGTATATCTTCGCTGTTTGTTGTCATTGCTAGGCTTTGGGACTCAGAGATGCAAATTTCTCCCCAATGAATACTCAACTTTCATTTTACTTCTTTCGCCTACTTGTGCTGGGCTCGCTCAGCTTAACTGAATCTTTACTTTCTGCTCGGTACGGTCTCCCGACTTGAGTGGAGAAGCTTCATAAACCGAGCCGCTCTCGTTTTGAGGCCTTATGGTTGAATACTGAAATGATTCGACTTCAGTCGCATGGCCCGAGCGCGAAGAGCAGTCGAGTTTTGCAAACTCCAGCTGGCTACTTCGGCGCCGAGGCCTTGTTAGCTAAACTGCCTAAGCTAAACTGCGAAGCTGCATGGCTCGTGGCAACAGAGCGAGCCTTTCAAACCGCAGTCGGGCTCGCGCCGAGGTAGCCTTGATGGGTCACAATGAAATGATCGACTTTTAGCCGATGGTTCAGTGGTAGCCGGTTTCGCCCAATCGAAGCCAGCTGGGTTTCGCGCTGAGGCCTTACTGGGTTGAATTTGCTCGAGCTGGAGATGATTCTGCCGCATGGCCCGGGCGCAGTAGCCGAGCTAGTCAAACCGAGTCGGGCCCGACCGAGGCCTTGTTGGCTGAATCCACCGAATAATCGACTCTAGCCAGATGTTCAGTATTGGAGCCAACCGAGTCGGGCTCGCGCCAAGGTCTTGAAAATGGTTGTTTGCCGATCGACTTCCAGGCCGCACGGCCCGAGAGAAGTCGCGAAGCTCACTAAATGAGTCACACGGGCTCCCGCGCCGAGGCCTTGTGGGTCGAATCACGGCCGATCTGCGACCCTAGTCGTACGCCCGCGCAGTAGTCGAGCTCACAACCGAAATGGCTCCGGCGCATAGCCTCAAGCGTCGACAGCCTAAGGATATGACTCTAGCTGCATGGCCTGAGCAGAGAGAATGAGCCTGGCCAACCGAGCTACACTAGGCTCCGGCACGAGGCCTTAGCGGGCCGAATTGCCCGAGCTAATCCGACTCCCAGGCCATATGGCTCGAGCAGTAATCGAGCTCACAATCGAGCCATTGGCCTCGCGCCGAGGCCTTGCGGGTCGACTAGCTTCGAAGCCGATTCGACTTTAGGCCGCATGGCCTCGAGCAGAAGCCGGGACACCCCCACCCCTACCAACAAGGCGGTGCCGCATTTAATTCCACAAACTTTACCGCTACCACTAACGATCAGAATTCCTATGAAGCGTGCTTCATATTGTTTACTAAACCTTGTATACAAAGTTATTTATAACTTAGGATTTGTAAATTCACAAGCAAATGCAGAAACTCCTAAGAGCATGACTACGTATATAGTATAATTCCAACTCGTGATACATCCAATTTATATATACTTTATCCAAATATATAAACTAACATACCAACACATTCTCACAAGACTATAATATGTATACATGTTCCATTATACAACCAAAGATATTCTTGGGGAACATTATTAATAATACAAAGACTTATACCGATGTCGACAAATCCTATCAGGTTCCTAAACGCCTCGCTGTGACTAGCACCGAAAATAGTTTTTAGTAAATAGAAATAATGAGCTAAACCTGTTTTAGTAGAGCGATGTTTATAAATTAGTTCTTGCTTTCTTCTTAAATATCTCAAACTCAGAAAACTCCTCTTTACAAATATTCCAAGCCTTACTCGCTACTCTGTTTTCTAAGTTAGTTTTAAAGTTTCTAAACTCTTCAGATTGTTTGCTTTTAAAAATTTATAAAACTTTTAATACTTGCTTGCTCGTTGAAAGTTTATAAAACTTCTCAAAACTTCTCGTCATTACATTCGCTGGAAAAGCTCTTAAAACCTTCACTAAACCTTTGCCTTAAAAGTTTCTCAAAACTTTTATAAACCGAGCCCGGGCTCAACCGGCTATTAAAATCACCACGAAGCTCAGCTCAACTGGATTATTTGAATCAAACGGAGCTCGTGGTTTCAACTGCTTGTTTTAAATTTACGGAGTCAGCCCAACCGCGGCATCAAATCTCTACAGAGCCAGGCTAACTGTGGCACCAATGGCTGATTTTTCAAAACTATATGATTATAAGGAGAATCATCAAATCCACCGGGAGGCCTATACTTGCTTACATATTCTAGTGAACACTAGGAGCCCGTACGACCGCATGCGGAAGGACCCGTGTCTCCGCATCACCTCTTCCTGAATACAGGACTGACTGGTCACATCACCATTTAATTTGCCAGAGCCTAACCTTATACTCAGACGTATATGGTCTCCCTTAAATGCATGATGCATGACCTAAGCTCTGTCGACCAGAAAACCATAATGCATGTATGAAATCCCAACACCACCGCACGATCAATACCTCACCTAGCTTTCATTTAGTTTAGAACTAGGATTTAGTTAGCTCTTTGCTTAAAATATTCTCTTTGTCGCTTGTCATTGAAAATGTAATATAACCAAACCATTTATCACTTGCTTGCTTCTCTGTCAAACATGGCTTAATAATTCAAACCATTGTTTCATATTCGTTGATTTTAATCATGGCTCTTTCAACTTTTAAAACCATCTATTTACTGTAAATATATTACACCAAAACCATTTGTTTATTTCGTTTGCCTGTTTGAAAATGGTTTTAAGCTAACTCAAAACCACAATACCATAAAAATAGTTTATAATACAATAATACAACAGCACGGAGAAAAACAGGCTTTAACACTCACCTTTTCTCGGCTACTAATTTTGAGCACCTATCTCCACAATTTCCCACTTGCTTTTAGCTCACACTCAAATGAATAATAAAATATCAATCTCCTACATAACGCATAAACTAACGTACTCTGGGGATTTAGTTATACACGTAATGAAGATATCAAGCCGAGGCAGGTACGCTACGTTTGCTCAGTTCCACCTTATTCAACTTTAATCAGCCAGAGTTCCCAGCATTTGTACGAATCTCAGCATCATACAAAATCTACATGACTGGGCATTTGGGCATACTCAGACGGCAGATATCTGCCGACTCCGTACTCAAAGACAGTTAGGTCTTTATCACTCAGACACACAAAATGGATCAAGACTCCAAGATATTAGGTCAAGCCTCCGTGGTCAGTGACCAAGACAACTCGTGACCATGACTGGTACACTTCTGAATTGGTCTACAACTGCTCCTTTTGCCACTTCTTTGAGGCCACACACTTCACAACAACTTCCATTCCTATCACCTTAAGAATGATCATGGAATTCATTCAAAACACCTCACAAACACTTACTGGCACCTGAACCTGATGTCACAAACCCTAGGTAAAATCCCATGAATCACCCAAAGGTCCACTCAACTTTTCCTCTAAAAACCACATCACTTTGATGATTCCATGCTTATTTTGATAATCACCTGGAGTGCCTTTTACCCTCCCAACCTCATCATCAAATCTAAGGAATGTATGGGATCTTTCCACAAAACCCTAGACCAAAGGGAGCAACTAATCCTCCACATACCAACCCTGAGAACTAAATACCCATGATTACAAAATTATATACTCTTTGGCTTGGTTTTTTCTCCACCCTCTTCCCTCTCTTCCCTCCTCCTCTTGCCCCTTCCTTTCACGTTGTCTCGCTCAAAGTAGTGAAATTTGAGACAAATGATCTTATTCTGTCTCACCCTGTTTACAATTCCCATATTTATCTGAACTGCATGAGTCCTTTCCATCCTTTAATTTGCAAATCACCTGTTTTATTTCATTATGTCTACTCTGTTCTCATCAATACTTTTGTTAATCTTTGTATTTGGTAATTTAACTGTTTCATTATAGATTCTTATTCCATAATTTATATTTGCTAACTTCGTGAAATAATACAATGTGACACTGGTACTGATACGCCCTACGCCAGATAACTATACTTTCTCGGACGGAAAAGGCAGGAACAGGCCAGCCAAACCGAGCCGGGTCCCAGCGCCGAGGTCTTATAGCTGAACTGCCCCTGAGCCATTCACTCTAGCTCGATGGCCCGAGAAGAAAGCAGTCGAGCCCACAAACCGAGCCGCTCCCGTGCCGAGGCCTCGCAGGCCGAATAGCTCAACCGATCCGACTCTTAAGCCGCATGCATTCGAAAGGCAGGTAGTCGAGCCTTCAACCAGAAAGCCATCGGGGCTTCCAAAGGGAGGCTGTCGACTCGACTGGGGAGATATATAAAGTGTCTTTACGCCGTGGTTCATGAGAATCTAAACACGTCTACAGCTCTGAAAGCCTACCTTTATATAAATGGCTGCCTACACAAGAATGAGACTTTGAATATTCCTCAAGGCGCCTTCCGTGCAAAGAACTGGAATTCACAGTTAAAATGTGAGTTCAACAGGTCCCGCTTGCTCGCAGTGAGATTCACCAGGATTCCGTGCGGCTCGTCTCTGATCCTCCGCCCGTGAGCTGTGCCTTCCAGTCTCCCTGAGTTAAGATTTCTGCCTGCCAGAACAATGCTAGCCAGGCGCATAATTTTGCAAGGCTGCTTCTCTATTTCTTTGTTTCTCTCCCCTCTCCTTTTCTTCTTTCTCCTTCTTCTTCATTCTCCTTTTTCCTTTCCATCCATTCTCCTCTTCTTCTTTCTGATACAACCTTTTCTACTTCTTCTCTCTTCTTCTCCTCTTTTTTCCACCTCTTTGGTTTTTTTTTTTATTATTTTTTTTAGGACAATAGATTAGTTATTTCCTAGATAAGAATGTACTATCATAATTAATTATTCTCATTACACAAAGGAGATGTTTAATGAATCTGAATTTTAAGTGACTCGATGTATGTAACTTTACATTCTCATTTATGACGCTGCCACCTGATACAATCACAACATCAGCCACAATCGAGACATTTTTATTTAAGATTAGCAACCGGAGGCCTAACATAAACGCGGCCTTTGCCAAAGATTCAAGTACGCAGGTAGAATTTTTCCTCTTATGTCTCGGAGCTCAGAATTGGCAGTCTCGATTACACGAGTCACGAGATAGGCCTTCCCAAATTAACCGGTTTGATGCGCCGCATTCTTCCGTTATGAGGAGCTTCTTTAAGACCGTGTCCCAAAAGGCTTATAACTTCCGCGGGTTTGACTTTTTGGCTGTAATACCGCCTTCCTTTGATAATCTTCTCGTGGCGCTTTAGACCAGCCAAGCTTTCATCCGTGAGGGTTCAGGCTTAGGCGAGTTCGATCCGGGGATTTTAATCGACTGACTGGCACGCTTCCAAGGTCGGGCTGCAGCCAGCGGGGGCTCCGGCTGGGCTGAACCGCACAGAGTCTCAGATGCCCATAACACCCCTGGAGCATCTGCCCATTTTCCTTATGATCTCTTCCAACTTGGTCTCTTTTGAAGGCCGCCTTGCTGTGGTTCCGATGAAAGACTTCACATGCCCCACCACAGACCGCTGATGTGCCGGATGAGACACTTTGATCTCGAGTTTCAGCATAAAAATCCTGAACTCGTGTTATCAAATTCATTTCTCCATTGTCCGACACCAAAGCTCCGGGGATACCAAACCTACATATTATGTTACGCCACACAAAATTGCGTATCTTTGCCTTCCGCGATGGTAGTTGAAGATTGACTCAAACTTCATTTGGTGAAGCAGTCCACTACAACGACATGATGAATTTGCATCGCCTTCCCAAATGGCGCAGGTTCCACATATCCAAGCCCCACCGTTGAAAGGCCAGGCTTGTGACCGACGCCAAGGTCAGAGGAGGTGGAGACTTGGAGCATGCTCCCTGAAAATCTTATTTCCTGGAATTAGGGTTTGCAGGCAAGGCCTCGAGCATATCAGAAGCACAATAACATCCTCAAGAACTGAAGCCCATTATGATTTTTGTGATACGCCCTTCTCGTACTTCATTGAGCAATGAGTCTCAAGCGCTCTTCCCTACGATGCACTCAAGGATGGCGTGAAAACCTCTCTTGTAAAGGCTTCCTATTAATAGTGAAATCCTGGCCGACCTTGTTCTAATCTTGGGGAGGCTCCTCGGGGTCAGCCGAGCAGACGTCCGTTTATTAAGTAATCCCAAATGTCCATCCAATGAGTCATTGATTCTCATTGGGGCGGATTTCTCGCCATAGAGGTTCACAGGAAGGCTCGCAAGGCATTCGACATAAAGGTGCTAGTCCAAGGAGGTCTTGTGAGGTTGTCGCTAATTTTGCCAAGGCACTACGGAGTTCTCCCCGCCTCGGTATAGGTCACCTGACTAAGACAACTTTTTCAGCAGAATCCTGCTACCTTGAGGCACAAGATCATTTTTCACTTTGACCAGAGGTGTCCCTCTATTTATCAGATTACCAATAGGAGTCGAGCTAATCAACTTCCATTGAAAGGGCGAGGTTGAGGCCCACTACACTCCGCCCCCCATACTCGACCTCGTTATCGAGGCTTGAACTGACTCTGAGCGCATACTCAACATCTATTCCTTCCTGGAGGTCGATTAGCCCGCCTCCGCTCCCTCACTCAGGGCCCGCCTACTGAGAGCCCTGCATGGGGAGGCTGGCCGGCGTTTGAGCCGTCTCGCAGGTTCGCTGAGGTGAAACTATGACGGCGTCCGCTGGCACCCGCCCTTTCATTGCAGCCTTATTTATATCTCGATGTTGAACTCGCCGCCTCTACGTGGCCCACTCACGCCCTTCCCGAGGTCTCCGCTTGTGTAGCACTTGTTTCATCGGATATCTCCGTTGAACTTCAATGGTATGAGCCCAAAGTAAGGGCGAGCGCCCGGCCGCGGTTACTATTGCTAAGATTAATTTTTCATTCCGTACCTTCCCTCCGCTCCTCTCGGCTCTCGCTGCAATAATAAATCGATGTTGTACTGGCCCTTGTCTCCGACTTGAGGAAAGCTACCGTCGAGAAGTCCTAAACCGCCAAGTATAGAGGAGAGCCCCTTCGCAGGGCTCACTGCACGGGGGTGGAGCTCAACATGTCTTCAATGTCGAGAATGCTTCTTCTGACTTCAGATCCCATCAAAGCTTTCTTTAAAACTCGAAGAAAGGTCGACATTTATCGCTGCTAGCCCCGGATAATGGACCCGCTTTAAAGCGGCAATCCTTCCAAATGACAACAACCTCCTTTATAGCTTACGGCGATGGCATGTCGAAAGCACACTTTATTTTGTCCGGATTTACGATTCCTGTTGTTGACTATGAAACCTAAGAATTTTCCTACTGAGATCAAGGCACACTCTGGCCGGATTCAAATCTTCATGTTGTACTCTTCCTGATCCTGGAACGCCCTGACGCATGAGCTTGCTATGGAATTCGACAAGGATGGACTTTACCAACATGTCATCTATATACACCTCCAATGGACGCTCCTATTCGCTTATGGAACATCCCGTTTCACCAAATTTAATAAGTAGCTCTCAAGGCTCTCGAGCCCAGCGGCATCACATACAAGAATAATAGGGTCCCCCGTCTGAAAGGATCGAATGAGGTATTTTCTTGGTCATCTAGATCCATGCCGATCCCGTTAGGGGTTTCTGAGAAGGCATCCATAAACCGAGGAGTTCATGGTCATCGTTGCATCTACGATGAGGTCGATTCGCTGCAAAGGAAACCATCCCTGGGCATGCCTTTGCTTGAGGTCGCTGAAGTCGATGCGCAGTCGCCACTCACTGCTCGCTTCGACGAGTACAACGTTGGCTAGCCATTCAGGATATTCCACCTCTCTGATTGCCCCTGCCTGGAGGAGTTTGCCGACTTCCTCGTTGATCGCCGCTTTCTCTGCTCAAGCCTTCTTTGCTTGACTGGCTTGGTTGATGTAATGACGTTTAGCCTATAGGTGATTATTGTGGGGTCAATTCCCCCCATATCTGCCTGCTTCCATGCGAAGACATCTTTGTTTTGTCTCAAGAAATGGGTATGAGGGCTTCTGAGGTTTTCCAAATTTCTGCAGCCGATGTAAAGCAGGTGTTCAGGGTCGTCATCCAACAGTGCAGGTTCCAATTCTTCCGAGGGCTCAGGTTGGGTGTTCACTTCATCGCGCATGTCGAGATCGTCCAGGTATACATTGTCAACCATTTTTTGCTTCATGGATGCTGAGTAACACTCTCCCGCCACGCTATTGTCTCTCGGAATCCATTTTTACTCCGCTTTGTGGTGGCAAACTTGATCATCATGTGGTGCCTTGAGGAACGGCCTTCACTACAACAATCGACAATTTACCTACTTAAAATTCAGAGTAATATAAAACAATCTGGCTTGCATCAAATTTACCTACGAATAATCGACAACTATATTTCGTGAGGTTGTCAGTGGGCGTAGGTAACAAATTATCGACGGAAATCAACTGTAGGGTAAATTACTCACGGAAATCTACGGTAAATTGTGGAAAAGTGGTAGGTGTCGAGAAATCTACAAATGGGGGACGTAAATACCGAACAAAATCTGTGAGGGTAACTGTTTAATTTTACCTACTGAAGTCCGGCTTCTGCATTTTTTTAGTTTACCAAAAATCAAGAAAAAATACGCTTTCAAGGGGTTTCAACCCGCACCTTGAACTTGGGAAACATGGAGGATCCACTCACAAACAATGACTAATGTTAGATAAATTGAAAATATTATATATATCATTCATCAACTTGTTATATTTAATTGCAAAATAATTAATTTTAATTTTTGGATTTATTAGGTTTTAAACATTAAAATTATTTCATTTTATAAAATTTAAAATATTATTATAATTACAATTCTTATATTTACTAACATCAAGTATGAAAGATAAATATTTCAAAAAAGTATCAAAGATAGGGTACTTACCTACTTTAACACTACAGAATGTTCCGAGGTGTTCCTGTCAAATGAGAAAATTACCTACTTTAACAATTTATGTCTTGCAATTTTCCGTGATATTCTGTCGGTAATGGAAAATTACCCACGGAACACTTCCGTCGGTACTGTAGGTATTCCGCCGGTAAATGGTACTCTAAAAGCCGTTTCTATATATATGCGAAATTACATACTTTAACACTTCCGCTTGCAATTTTCCGAGGGTATTCCGTCAGGTAAATGGTACCTAAAATTTGGCGACTACATATAGCACGAAAATTACCTACGGAACACTTTCGTCGGTAATTTTCCATAGGTATTCTGTCGGTAAATGGTAGCAAAAATGTGGAAAAAATAATATGCTTTGTTCCGTCGATATTCATTTAGTAATTACCAATGTAATTTAATCCATTTAATTTTTGTCGGTAAACCTGTGAATTTTTATAGTGTTTGATCGCGCTGAGAGAGGGTCTCCTAACAAATATATTATAGGCCGACAAGGCCAACAACGAGGAATTACCATGTCGCTTGTCGTAATGTGGGGTCTCCCAAAGTGAGCACCAGTTGTATTGAGCCTAGGGGTAACACTTTCTCTCCAGAGAATCCTCGCAAGTGGGTGCTGACTGGTTCCATCTTAGCCCTTCTGATGTCCATCTTATCGAAGGCCGAAGCGAAGATGATGTCGGTTGAACTCCGGTTGTCGACTAGGACCCGATGGACCGTTTTGTTGGCCACAATCGCCGTAGATACCAAAGGGTCGCCATGGGGGGTGTTGGTATCCATCCGCACGTAGTCGAATGTTACTATGTGTCGGAGCCGGCGCGCTCGATTACGCCTTGTACTCCATTACCTCCCGACCGGATAGTCGGTGCTGACGCGCTTCCCGGGCCGAGCCGATTCCTCCTCTCGCAAACCTCCCGAGATCACATGGATTTCTAAAGGTCAAGTGCAGTTGAGCGGGTTATCCGCCGAGGCGGAGGCCAGGTCGCTAAGCCCGAGCCTCGACTTTGAGCTCCGACTCGGGCCCGACCCTGGCGCTATGGTGCTCAGATACCCACGCCAAATTAAGTATTCTATTTCCTTTTCTCGAAATGATGCAATCATCCGCATGGCGCCCGTGAATCCCTATGGAACCTGCAAAGACCGGTTATATCTTGTAAGGTGGTCCGACTTCATCCGATGGCCACCTCAGAACTGCTCGCTTTGCACTTCGCTACAGTTAATTCGAGACATCAAGTACTGCTAGGAGGGGTAAACTGGGCCGAGGTAAGTAATGTTGTCGCCGTTCCGGGCCGGTAAGCCTAGGCGGTCTTTATACTCGCCTCTCGGGACCGCTCCCATCTTCTTGAGACCTCCGGTCATTTTGTCTTCTTGGGCTTCGTCCCTGTCGCTTATCAATCCCGCTTTTCTCTTTATGGGTTGAGGAGCTTCCTTTCTTGGATATAAGGGCTTCTTCACCATTAATGTACTTTTTCGCTTTAGCAAGCACTTCAGCCATGCTTGCTTGAGGGTGTTTTGAGATGGAAAACATTAAATCTAGGACTGCACTAAATAAGAACGGGCGCGTGATCAACTTTCGTCGTATATCTACCTTCGTAACTCAAGGCCGAACTCCGAACATAGGCACCGTGCTCTCTTGCGGCGAGCTCTACTTGATGGTCAAAGATGATAACTTGGCTTTCAGATGTTCGCTCCAATGAAGTGGAGACTCAACGCAGAATGGATAGCTCTCTGAATGAGGAAATTGATGAGGGCGGGAGCCTGTTGAACCAAGCCAAGGTTGGGCCTTTTAGTGTGATAGAGAAAGCTCGACATCTTACATGGTCCTGATACCCATGCAGCTCCATTTGATTCTTGTAAGTGTTGAGATGATCGACGTGGATCTCTCGCACCATCGAACGCTTCCACCGTGAGACTCGAACTCGGGTCGAAGTGGAGCACTCCTACCGTGAACGGTGACTCGGGCCCCGGCTGCACTAAGGCCCATATAGTATCGGGGGAGCTCGTCCCCTTACCACTTCCTTTACGCTGGCCGGAAGTTCCCGCCGGAGGCTCTGAACCTCCGTCCTACGGATCGCTCTCCCCGTCCCGCTGGAGGATGGCGTAGTTCCTCGTCCCGACATGCCCCCGAGTGTCGCTCTCTCGCGTCCCTCTCTCCAAGGGCTGGCGTGGTCCATGCCCCTTGGCTCGGCCGACTCGCCCTGCTTCTCGCTCGGGAGGCCGAATGTGTCGCCTTCATGAGGCGAGGTTACGACCTTCCCCGAGTTTGTCGCGCTCCCGCGAGTTGTATCTTCCTAGTGCAGTTACTCTAACTCTCCTATCTGCCGCTGGTGAGGCGGAGCGCCTCCACCTCGTCCGTGTTGGCTTGCATCACTTCTAACGCGTCGAGGTTCACTGGCTCGCGCCACCGGGCGGGTCCCCGCATCCTCGTGGATCGGGCGCCAGCTTCCCCGCTGTGTTTCAGCGATACCATCGCGAATCGAGGTCAATCTTTACACAGCTGAACCGCCGTTCCTGCGCACGCGCCAATCGATGATGCTTTTTTTAACCGGACTAGGCTGGAGCGTGGTTGGTGACGCTGGGCCCCACTGGACTGCTACCGGGTATGGTCCGCAGCTTTGATGTGCCACCGCCGGTCTCAAGTAGCTCCGATATGGCACCCTCTACAAAGACAAGAAAGAAGAAGCGCTGGTCGGCTGGGCTTCGCCGTGGCCTCTCCGAATGCCTAAGTCGGGCCGAGAAAAAGATAGATCGCTAGAGCTTAATGTTTTGCATCTTCACCAACGGGTGGCCCATTTATAGTGTATATGTTATCTCTAAATTGAGGGTAGTAAGGATTCTTTCCCATTGGATGGGATATTTTCCATTTTATTGATATCGGATTTAATAAGGGATATTGAAGGAGCAGTTTATTGAGAATTATCCTCCTTCCTTATCAGCGTAGATCCGGGCTTTGATCCAGATAAGCCGCGATCGTGAATTATCCTCGCTTTGTCGATGAGATTTAGTTAGAGATTTAGTTAGATTTATTGGATAAGATGTTATTGGGGATTATCCTACTTCCTTTATTGGCGAGATTTAGTCTGATTTGCAGGATGTGGGTCTTTCAAATTATCCATGACCATTGGGGCGAGCTGACGCCTTCAAGCTGGGGTCAGTCCGGGGCCTAGGTGTTTTACTGGGCGCGCCTCTTCTTTGGGCTTGGTGAGTGGGCTTGCAAGCCCATTTTTCAAACCCCATCAGTATTCAAGATCATTTTTTAGTTCTACACTCAAGAAAAATTTTGGAACAACCAAATGACATCATAAGAATTTATTCAAGAGTTCATTCAAGATTATTTTTGAGTTTTGCACTCAAGAAAAGTTTTGAAATAACCAAACAACATCAAAATAAAATTTTCAAGAGTGCATTCAATATCATTTTTCAAAAATCTGCACTCAGAAAAGTTTTGAATGACATCAAAGAAGGTTTTGATTTCTTTTGCATCCAGGAAAGTTTGGAAATTACATCCAAAATATTCTCCTTCAAGAAGAAATTCGCAATCAAGAGCCATATTGTCAAAAAAATCGTAAAAAGTTACAATCTTTTCATCAATGGAGGTACTATCAGGACGAGCCGACAAACTTTTTAATTTAGCAATGTAGGCTCGAAGAGGAACAACGACATCGGCGATAGAATTCGGCAAATAAACAGTCTAAGAATCGAATCTTGGTGTGATGACAACAACAACAACAATGGTCTTCACTTGCAGTAACCGATCTTATGTGGGTTTGACAATCTGACGAGCAAGATGGCCGATAGAAGTATGGTTAAAGAAGGTCGACTGAGGAGCAATAAGTGTATGTAGATCGGAAATGAAGAAGATGAAGAAGGGTAAAATAAAAAATAAATAAATAAATTCCTTTTTCCAAACCAAAAGGGGTTGTTTTGGAATAACAAATTCCTTTTGGGAAGGAAAGAGAAATATGATGACCCTTGGTTGCTTGGAAAAGTAGACAAATGATTATTCTTTTGCTGTGCAGTATTCTTTGATGGAAGAAGGACGAATGTTGGAGGTTTGAACGTGAAAGTGACGGGATTTTCTCTTGTGGAATCAACACTTGTCTTCTCATTTGATGCAACTTGGCTTGTTCTTGCTATTGAAACTTCAAATCATGGGCCAATAGCTGGACTTTAGGTCTCATGTTTGGAGATAGGCCCAATAATTTAAAAAAAAAATTTTGGGCTTTAATACAAACAAATTAAAAGTTCACAAATTTTTTAGGCTTCAATGTATGCGAGGGGCAATTATTTGCACCCAAATTAAAATTTGGCCTGATCCATAAATTGTATTTAGGCATGAGCCCAAGCCCATGAGTAAAAATCCTAAAGAGATGAACCTAAATCCATTTGAGTAAGCCCATATAAAAGTCCATAGGTATTTCTCAAAATTTTAAATTTTTTCTGAAGTGAAACGAGATTTTTTTCTCAAAGTCAAAACATGACAATAAAATGTGGGTAGTTATTTGAGGTGGTAGAGAAAACTTGGGGAGCAAGCCTCCCTAAAGGATAAGTGGACAGTTACTTGAGGAAGTTGAGAACTTTGACAATTATTCAAAAACTCCAATAAAAGGAGGAGAGTCCTCACAAGGAAAGGACCATCAATCGATCAATAAAAAACAATTAATCACTTCTAGCAGTTTAGTCATTCCAATAGAATTTTTCAATCTTCTTTTATTTCTACAGTACTTTGTCATTTTAGTTTTCCTAATGAAATACAACAATTTCTCTTAGCAATTCCTTCATTTCAGTTATCCTGGTGAAATATGGCAATTTCTCCAGTAACTCTTTTAGCTCTTATTTTATTTTCTTCACTTTATTTATTGTCACATTTTTACTTAGATTCTAGGGAACTGTCAACGGAACATACTTTGTTTACCGTATTTGATTTCGCGTAGTATTACTCTGGAATACTTTAATTTTTCGGCACACCCACGTATTTTTCTAATTGTCATTATGTACGTTGAAGTGAAATTCCAAAAAACCATCAACAATATAAAATATAAAATTGGAATGAAATGCAAAAAAAAAAACTAATAGAACCAATAGACTAGAGCTCAATGCACGTTTCTAGCTAGATAGTATAATGTATTTTATTAAAATTATCTTTAAAAATAATTTTAATAACTCTCCACCTACCATAGTAAATTTAAAAATAAATTTATTTTTGTTCACAAATTCAATCATACATTATGTATGGTTATGACTTCCATGTTTTTAAAATGTTTTTTTAATTTATTTGACGTTTTAATTGAAAGCAATCCACTTTTCCAGAAGCATGGGTAAAGAGCTTTATATTGATGTATGTGGAAAAAAAAATGTGAATAATTAATCATCGATATAGAGTTTCCAAATGTGGAAACGGGTACCAAAAATTTATTATAAATATAATTAAGTTTTGCATTCATCATACCATGATGTTTAAAGAAGACTCCAACGAAGAAAAGGCCATGTGAAATGTCACCAAAAAAAAAAAACGTTACAAAGATTTGAGAAGTCACATTAATTTAGTCAAATTGGCAACAACATGCTTTTTTTTCCATAAGGACAAATATGTGAAATGTATGCTAACTAAATACAAAGAATTAAGGCTTGTTTTGGTCTGTTGCCCTTTCTATTTTCGATTAGTCATCAATTAATAATTATGGCAGACATTCTTTTACCTACTTTAATTTAATTACCATTCACATTAATAGATCAATAAATGTGTGGGTATGTTTCATCTATAAGAAATTTAAGATCTTATCTTTCACATCCAAGGATTAAACGAAGGTTCACTACGATATAAGCGGAATCGTGAGTTTCGTGATTTGGTGATCATTAAGTATAAGGTTGAATGGTAGACTCAATTAAGCATATATTTGATAATAATAATATTGGTGTTGGTATAAATTAATATTAATACAAGATTAGAGACTAAACAAAGGTTGTTATAGGCCCATCGGGCCTGAACATCAGGGAAAGGCATACTTTTCCAACAAAATTATCGTACTTGTATTTTGGCATTTTGCAATGAAAAATATGAATTTTGATTCTTATTGACAAGTCATCTTTTAAAATAGAAATTTGATACGTAAGGTTTATCCTGCCCTTTAACCTTAGGATTTTGTGAGATTAGTGTAGGTTCACGGTTATTGAAGGTTTGTTTGCCTGTTAACAGCTTAGGATCTCATGAGATTAATAAGTCGATGTGCAAGGTCATTAAAGGTTTACTTGATTATTAAATTTTAGGATCCCATGAATCTACTTGATTATTAGAGGTTTACTCTGCCGATAACTTTAGAATCTCATGACATTAATAGAGGTGCCTGCAAACAAGCAGAATATCCACGGTAATTATAAAAAATGTTATACAACTCCAGATTTTTCGTGTAGATGTATGATAAAAAGAGACAAATGATTACTCCAAAGACAAAAGTGCCCTAGTCTTGATTTGCTTCCTTATTCAATTCAACATCCGCCGCCAGAGACGGATCATATGGACTTTTCCAAACCTCTCCATATATGCCTCAGTCAACTGAAGGTAATGTCTAGAAGTACCATGTGGGTCTTCTATCCTTATGTTACTTAAGAGATTTTCATCATGGTTGACTGTTGTGTTTATTACATTTGCCTTACCATTTTCAACCTTTCCTAGCAAAGAAAACGAGTCATTTCCATGTAAGAAAGTTATTTTCAAATTCAGAAATCCTTCCATGCTTTCATACTTCAACATTTTGAAGCCAGCTGATCGGCTAGCTATATATAATAAGCAGCGAGCCCTCTCGGATAATTTATCAAACAATTTAAGGGCGTGGCAAATGGAGAAGCTAATGTCGACCCGCATCTTGCTTTGCAGCTTGTTAATTTTGTTCTGAACGCTTGCTCCAGCGACATCTCAAGTGAAGGCTGGTAAGCCATTTTTGAGCTGCATTCATGGAATATATAGTATGTATGGCTGCTTCAGTTTTCTTATTTATTAATCCTTTTGTTTCTTCTTGTTGGTGCAGAGGATGAGAGGGAGTTTGATTATGTACAAGGGGGTGATAAGGGACTGACTGATGGGGAGAGAGATTCATGAAGAATGGAGTATGTGTAAACATGGAAACATGCAGTCCCCCATTGATTTATTGAATGAGAGGGTTGAAGTTGTATCCCATTTAGGGACACTCCAAAGGAGATACAAGCCCTCTCAAGCCATTCTCAAGAATAGGGGCCACGATATGATGGTAAGGAGAAAACCTTTTTCTGATATATGGTATGAAACTCTAAGGGTAGCTCAGTTGGTGTAAGGTTTCGAGGTTTACCCAATGGCCCCCTCGGAACCACTAAAGATTTATTTGGCCGTTTAACTTAGTGCACGCTAGCTGGTCACAAGCACAATTGTCGAAAAAAAATAAACAAACGAACGAACGAACGAACTATGACAGCAATATAAGCTATCATAATTCCTTCATCTGATCATGTCTAAATATTCAAGTCATGATATCTTCAAATCCATATATACAATCCTATATATCATACCTAACATGGCCCTACCACTTACAGAAATTACATTATTTGATTTAAAATCACACTGTCAATTTGGAGTTTTTTGAAAGTTGTGTTAGGTGAAGACTAGATAGAAATACTATTGCTTCTTTGAATCCCACGTAAATATATAACAACCTTTTTTATAATATTGGTCTAACTTTTGTCTTTCTTTGTTTTATTAATTTCGTGATGCAAAGAGATGGGAGGGCGATGCAGGATGGATTCAGGTGAATGGAACTCGGTATGATCTCAAACAATGCCACTGGCACTCTCCATCCGAGCATACTGTCAATGGCAAGAGGTGCTTCTTCTCTCCACTCTCTTTCATCTCATTTATACAATACCTGTGAATAATTGATATGGAAATTAAGGTTGGGTTGTCTTTTTCATTTTTGACAACATACAGGTTTGATTTAGAGGTACATATGCTTCATGAAAGCCCAAGTGGAAAGTCAGCAGTGGTTGGAATCATGTACAAGATTGGAAGAGCAGATTCCTTTTTGTCCATGGTAATTAAATTAATTTGGCTTAGTTTTTTAAATTTGTTTTTTTGTTATGAAAACAAGGAGAACACAAAGAACATATCTGGTTCCTATTTTCTTTTGTCATGAAAAACACGGAATACACAAAAAACACCTAAAATTTAGAGAACAATGAATATACTCAGAGAACACCAAAATAGTGTTATTTGTCTTTTCAAAATCTGTTCTCAAGAACAATTTTCAAAAATAGGAACTAAGTAGACCCCGATAATTTTCTCTGAAAAAAAATTTTGTTCTCTGAAATTTAGTGTTTTTGTGTTCTTTTTGTTTTCAAAACAAAAAAAAAACCTAGAAACCAAACTCATATTCCGCTTTTCTTTTGCTTTTCTGCTTTTTAACAAAATCGCTTTCAAAAAACAAGAACTAAATACGCCTTATTCCTTCAGCATTTCTTTTAATGAATCACTTCCTTTCTCTAGCTACCTAATCTATATTTACCTGTTGTTTTTGGTCTTAGTTAACGGATCATTTAGCAAACCTCTCAAGGGGGGTGAAGAAGAGAAGGTGGGTGTAGTGGACCCAAGGCATATTAAAATAGGCAGCAGAAAGTATTACAGATACATTGGCTCGCTCACTGTTCCTCCTTGCACTCAAGATGTCATCTGGACTATGGTCAATAAGGTCTGCCCCCCATCCAAGAATTAAGGAAACTAAAGACATCTTTGATTACAGTTTTTAAAAATTGTTTATTATTCTGAAAAATAAATGGTTTTAAAAAACAGAACCAAACATGTTTTATTTTTAGTTTTATTATTTTGCAAAATTTCTATCTGAAATCTGATTGAATTGACGATCAGGTGAGAACTGTTACAAGAGAACAAGTGAGTCTTCTCCGAGTAGCTGTTCATGATGTAAGTTTCTCCATCCACAACCCAAAAACTTTCATTTATATATATAACCCCCAAAACTTTCTCTGAAATGTATATATAAATTTTCAGGATTCTAATTCAAATGCAAGACCATTACAACCATTAAACGAGCGCTCACTGCATTTCTATAGACCAAAAGTTGAAGATGATCAGAACTGAAATCCCAGAGCATAATGCATTTATCTTCCATGTATTTTTGAGTCCTAAGTCCAGGGATTGTCGCCCTTGCATATTTACTGTTACCTTTTAGTTTGCAGGTTCTATGATTAATTGGAGTGTTATTGTATGTAGATTTATTCTTATTCTTTTATACGAATATAGAAGAGTTTCATATATGTAGCTACTATGTTTGCATGAGATCAATGCATATATTTATATATTTATTTTAGATTTATACTACTTTTAATTTTATATATATTACCAATTCATTTTTTATTAATTTTCCTTTATATTTATGTTTTAAATTTTAAATGTTTTATTTTAAAATATTAAAAATATAAATTCATTCAAAAATTGCTAAAATATTAAAATGAATAAAATTATAATATTTTATGAAATTCAAAATAATTTGATAAGATACATTATTAATATGGGTTCTAAAATTTTCTTTATTCAAATAAATTAAAGTCAATAGAAAAATTATCAAATTATAAATTTATAATAAAATTTTTTATATAGATTTCCAATTTTTTAAACAAATTAATATGTCAAGGGCTGGTGGGTAATCTAAAATAATCTCAAAATATCATAAATATTATGCATAACCAATTCAAACTATATTTGATATATTAGTGATAAGACAATAAAACTCAAAAATCTATATATCGATTGATATTGAAACCAAGAGGAGATGGCTCGCCCAGCTGCGAGACTAGTGGCCATCATCGTGCAATGTCCCTTTCTCTCTTTGCTAAATTTTTGTAAGCAATTCCATATCTTGTTTTTCTAAGGTTTATTGTCTAGGTGGTTGAAAAATAGCCCAAAGGTCCCTTTGATTTCGTTAGTGCTATATTTATACTCTCTTGGAAGGTTTAGTGGCTTGCAATTGATTCAAAGTGTCACATGATTGGCTATTTAGTGGCTTGCAATTGATTCGTGCGTCACATGGTGGAAGGCTTAGTGCCTTGCATTCATCCTTAAGTGTGATGGTGTGATGACAAGTGTCCATGGGATTAATTAGGAAATTAATTTGTCCTTTTTTGGTCCACCTGGTATTATATCCTTTGTCTGTTGTTATTAAGGTTAACTTGATGCTCATATGCATATGGCTATCTTCAAAATGACCCTTGGCCATCAGCCACTCTAAAGACCTATCGAACTGTTTCCAAGTTTTCTATGGAAGAGCCATCTCGACCGCTATTTGGAGCGTTCATGGTCCCTTAGTACCGACCTTGGTGATCATCTCTAGTACTCAATCTAGTGGGAGTGTTTGTTCCACTAGCTCTCGAGTTCTCAGGTCATCTCGACTATTCTCGGGTGATACTTGTTCCAATGTTAATTAGCAATTCCATAAATATATATTAAACAATTGAGAAAAACTTCTAATCCATCTTTATGTTTTTTGCTTTTCTAAGAAAACATTATCAAACACTTTTTTTCAAAAACTTTTTTTACATTAAAATGCTTTTCAAATTCACTATTAAAGAAACTAGAAGTTTAGGTTTATTTTTTAAAAAGTGATAAATTTTAAGAAGTATTAAGAAATAACTCTTATATTTAATTCTGTATTATAAAAAGAACTTTAAGATTAAATATAATTACCTTTCAAAAAAAGATTAAATATAATTAAAATAAAAAAATTATTTTATTCAATATTTATAGTTAAATATACTCGTTACTTTTAGTATGAAAGAAAACCAAGTTACCACTACAATTCTTATCTTATATTTTTGTCCCCCACAGTTACTTTTTTTTTTTTTTTTGGCTTCACCAGTACTTCTAGTAAATATCAAATATGGGATCATTTTACCAAAGCATTACGAGTTGAGATGTGACGCCCCAAATCCGGGGGTCCCGTTGACCACCATCAACCTGCGGAAAACCTGTGTGTCTCATATCACTGAGACCCATACATGAGTAAAAATGGTCATATTGGCCTACACATCATACTCACCAAAATATAATCAACTATATTACAATAGTTTCAAGAGTTGTTACATCACTTTTAATACAAACATATATTAAAATTAAGAATTCTAATACATGTTTTACAAAATATATACCAAAGCCACAATCCGGCTTTCTTCTTAAAAGCGGCCTCTAGTGAGCGCTGTCTCTCCTAACACTCTTTGACTGGAAGGGGGATCCGCAACGGGTGAGTAATGCATAATAGTGATAATCTCCCACATGGGTTACTCCTCATCGCAAATACTCACGCAATGGTAAACTAAACATTCAAGCAAAACATATACGTCTTACCAAATATCTACATGAAATCGATGAGAATGTGACTCACCTTCCCACTTCGAGCCCTCATTGACTCCCTCACACATGCCTAAGCCAAGGGTGAGAAAACACTGTTTTCAAACAAAAGGTTTTTTTTCTTGAAAACATAATACCGAGTTTCGGCAAAATCTATTGGACAACCCTCCGAGGTGAATTGCTGGGTAATTCTCCGAAACAGTCATGGGCCTCTTCGACGTGAACTGTTGGACAACTCTTCATACCTCCTTCGAAAACCTTCCTTGGAAATTCCTTCACAACCATTTTCCTTTTCTCATGTCATATACTGCGACCTATTTTCTAGGTTGCCTCGTGCATATGAAATGCATTATGCCATTTTCTTATACAATACATGTCAATATATCATCTATGCATATATTAAATAAAAAATTCACATACTAACCACATGTTATTTATTCATAGCAATAACATCAAAATTAGCTCACATAAGCTAATAAACAATTCAATTCCAATGGCTCACACATAATTATATATTATATAATTCAAACATCATGTTAACACATTAAATTACATGCATTAACAATTCTTTTCCGTACACACTCCAAGCCATCCATTTTAAGCAATATTATGCAAATAACATACATGGACAATTTCCGTCCAACCATCAACCCGGATTGTTTTAATTAATCCCTTAAACAAAGAAGTGGCTGTCCGAATCGGCCTAAAATTCCAGCATTCGGTCCATTCCCGAGGACTGAACTCAAGGCCATTTCGCCCCAAACACTAAACTACAATTTATAACAACATTAAATACCATATTGACCAATAATAACCAAAATCGGGTCTCCAAGATTGATCAAACGGCCACTCACGGCCTCATACCTTCCAAACCATTTTAATGGCTCTTAAACCAAAAATAAACCGAGTAGGAGAAGACCCTTACCTCCCGGAGTTGTCGAAACTCCACAAAATTCCAAGTCACGCCAGAACCTTGCAAAGATAGAGCCAACTTTACCTCTACCCGATTAAGACCGAAGGTCCGATCGTCGAAAAATTTAGAGAGAAGTTGGAGCCTCTCTCTCTAAAATCCCTTCCTTTCTCTCTCTAATTTTCCCTCCCAAACCGTTTGGGAGAAGAGAGGAGTCAAGATTTGGGTCCTCTCACTTGCCACATGTCAAGCCATCATTGGTTGGCTTGGATTCCTTATCCACTTTATCCATCTACTCGATTTTATCCAATCTAAGATCACGCCACGCTGGTCCACCCATGGCCCACACTTCTGAGCCTGTCATATTTGACTAATTAAGATATGACACGTGGCACCTCTCGAGCCACTCAAAATATGCCAGTTGCCCCAAGACTCTCTCTGCCTCAAAAACATGAAAATTCGACTCTTCGTAATTCAACGAAATTCGACGTGGTAGCTAGATTTCGCGACAATTCCAACGGTGAAGTCCGTTTCGTCATCCGAGATCTAGAAAAATTTCTGATTTTGACCGAGATTACCATTTTACCCTTTTTCAGAAAATTAAAATTTTCTCAGGGTTTCACATGAGACATATTGAAACTATTATAAACATGAATTATATTTGGATTCTATACACCATAGGTGTGTAATCAATGGGAATTACTAGAAGAAGTAATAGGTAATACGTAAGTAGTTTTACATTTCTAGGTCAAGTATGACATCATAGATTATATATATATATATATATATATATATATATATATATATATATATATATGGGCTTGTTTTTTTAGTACATGTGAAAATATGTCTGAAATTTTGATAATTCAATGCAGTAAAGTTTGATGGTTAAGATTTCATCAAAAAATTTTCCCTTCTATTCTTCATACTCATTAGTCATGAGATGATTTCATTTTTTATCTGCCAGCTATTTTGAAATGCTTTTACATTGAGCAAAAACTTTCAAAAAATATATTTTTACATTTTTACATTTTTACATTTTTTGTTATCCAAGTGTAAAAGGTTTGACGGCGACAGTCGGAAGTGATTTTGTTTTAAAGAGTATTGAAAAAAAAAATATATTTGAAAAACTTTTAAAAATATGAAAAGCCAATTTTAGTATTGAAATAATATTTGTAATGTTTTTTTGAAGTACTTGATAAGTAATTTTGTAAAAATACTATAAAGTTTTATCACTATGATCATTTTTGTTATAATTATAACAATGAATTCAAAATTTATCATATATTATCTCTTCATTTTGCTTGGATTAGTTGCACCATTTTCACATATCCAATGAATTGAAATTAGATACGTCTTTCCCTATTACCTTTGTCATATTCATAACCGCATTCATTATATATGCATAACTTAACCGTGGGAATGAATTCCAAAAAGTGAATGAACTAGTGTTTATGCATGGTTATACTTCATATAGAACCTATAATAATTATGATGCAAGCCTATCAAGTTAATTATCCTAATTCAGTAAATGGTTGTATTGCATGAACTTTCAATTTTGGAAATAAACTAATTTAATTTGTGTTAAAATTAATGAGAGATTGACTTGTGATTGAGATTTTAATATGTAGATATATAATGGATTGAGTTACTATTTATGAAGGTTGGTGATAGAGGTATTCTCGATAAAGGTTCCATGATATCTTTATGACACATTGAAACAATATGCTCTCTTGGGTTATATAAAAGACATGTCAGGAACACCAGGATTACAATTAATGGAACAAATGCTCTTTTATGAGTTAGAGTATCTCAATTGATCATATGGTAAGAGAATTCGTGAGTCATGAATTGAAGAGATAATTTGGATTGTTCGAATGTATAGTTGATTATGAACTTGATATTTAATTTTTTATAATTTCCAAAGTACAATTGACTTTTATAGCGGATATTTGAGTACATTTCAGATTTGGATTTTAAAGAAATTAATAATAACTATAGGAGTTATATATAGTTGTCAAAAAGATAATAACTATAGGAATTAGTAAAAATTTTAAAGATAGCAAAAAGTAAATTCTATATATGGATCAAATATAATAACCATAATAATAAGGTGTATATAAACTAAAAATTATTTTAATATGTTAAGACAAGATCACAATTCCAATGAGGATTGGCTCATGAGTGGTTAGGGTTGGGCGGGGCTTTGGGAAGAAACCATGTTTGTTTCTCTATGAAAAGAGAATATTGCAACGTTGTAATGTAAAATTAACGAAACATTGTTGTAAACATGCAAAGTTAATACAAGAGAATAGATGTAAAAATAAATAAAAAGACCACAACTTAACAAAACATTGTTGTAAAGATGATTTCTTTAATACCTTAAATGTGATAACATGTGAAGAGAGTATAAAAACAAATATGATGATAGGCCTATCAAATTTGAATAACACCTAAAGAGCTATGCTTTTCCAGAAAAATGTATTATTTTATGTAAAAATAATAAATATGTTTCCTCATGGACAGGTAATCTTCTAAAGTAGTCGGACGGTCGATAATCAAATATATTTCTCTCAGAAAGTCAAAACGCTCTATTTTCCTCCAAAAGTATTTCTTGTCGACCTAGAGCTCTTTGACATCAAGAGGTCATCATTTTTCTTCAATTCAACTCCTTAATTAGTCAACCAAACATCCATCATCAGAGACGTGCGTGAATTGCATAGATGACCTAGAGCTCTTTGACATCAAGAGGTCATCATTTTTCTTCAATTCAACTCCTTAATTAGTCAACCAAACATCCATCATCAGAGACGTGCGTGAATTGCATAGATTCAGCTAGCCGCCGCACCCCCCCTACCTATTCTCAGTTTATTGAAGGGACATCAAATTAAATACCATATGGTAATTGAAAGTTCCTTCCTTTTGTTATTTTAAAGAAATTTGATGTGATAGTCAATGAGAATGGCTTAGTGGTTAATAGAATGACATAAGTCTAATCTCACACGTATCGCATGAATGAGATCCAACACAGAAAAAGTACGAATAAAAGCCTAGTGAAAGCACGAATAAAAGCCTAGTGCGAAGGGGCCCGAACCCAAGGTGTCAGGCCCAACCCCCAACACTCTTATATTAGGCACCTATGAAAGAGCAATAGTTCCGCTCGACCACCCATATCACCTCGGGCATGCCACCGAGGTCCGAAGACCGACCAATGTAGGTACAGCTGCAATGACCCAGTCTTCGTCGAATATGCAAACTTAGTCAAGAATCAAGATGTGAGCATCAATTAACACGTGGACTACCACGAACTCCACTTCCATGAAACTTGCTACGCACTCTACTCCCACGAATCCCACTACCATAATGGACTAAGAGCAAATGATGGGACGACACCTGGAGGACTCTAGTAGTATAAATTGATTCGATTGTAACCTTAAAGGGATATGTTTTTTTTTGCAACTTGAGAGAAATACAAATTCTTTGGGAATTGGAACATTTCCATTGGCGTCGTTTGTGGGAAACTCCATCCCACACTAACCTCTCAATTGCGAAGCTAAGACGTCCCAAACCTCCCTCCAAGAAACGAGATGGGCAAAGTCGGACCGTGCAACCCTATACCCTCAATGAAGCAGCAACTACTATTGCTAGAACAAACACTCAAGGAGTAGTAGGAGTCCCATCAGCAGCAACTGACTTCTTTCCTGGCAGCCAACGTCGCCCTAAGGAAAGAGAATGCTCCCCTAACATAGTAGCAACGGTTCCTCCTCCCCAAGGCAGACCTATCGGTCACTTAGCCGACGTGCAAGGAGAAAGAAGCCCCAATAGGTTAGTGTCAACCAACAAGCCCCCAATTCGCCCTTGCAATTGAAATAGAGTTACCGGAGAATAAAGGAATTGGATCTAGGCAAACCGGGCTCCCTCTCCGCCTAGAAGCAAAGATCCAGCCCTGCAAGCATTAGATGACATGTTGGCTTCTCCATTCGTCCCCACCATTCTTCATCAAGATGCTCCTCTGCACTTTAAGTTACCTTGTTCTAGATGTATGAAGGGCTAGAAGACCCCTTTGATCACCTAATGCATTTCCACCAGATCATGACGCTTCAAAGTAGCAATGACGCCCTCCTATGCAAGGTGTTCCTGTCCAGCCTTGCCGAGCCAACCTTGTCTCGGTTCCACCGTCTCCCGCCTAACTCAGTAATATAAGCTATGACAGCAAATCCATATAAAGTGTGGATTCAAGTCATGTCAGCAATATAAGCCGACCTTGTCCTATCAAAAGAAAAAAATAAACAAACAAACTATGACAGCAATATAAGTTATCATAATTCCTTCATCTGATCATGTCTAAATATTCAAGTCATGATATCTTCAAATCCATATAAACAATCCTATATATCATACCTAACATGGCCCTACCACTTACAGAAATTACATTATTTGATTTAAAATCACACTGTTGATTTGGAGTTGTTTGAAAGTTGTGTTGGGTGAAGACTAGATGGAAATACTATTGTTTCTTTTGAATCCTAATGTAATATATAACAACCTTTTATACATTGGTCTAACTTTGTCTTTCTTTGTTTTTATTAATTTTGTGGATGGTGCTGAGATGGGGAGTGGTTCAGATGGATTCAGGTGGAATGGAACTCTCGGTATGATCTCAAACAATGCTAATTGGCACCTCCATCCGAGCATACTGTCAATGGCAGGAGGTGCTTCTTCTCTCCACTCTCTTTCATCTCATTTATACAATACCTGTGAATAATTGATATGGAAATTAAGGTTGGGTTGTCTTTTTCATTTTTGACAACATACAGGTATGATTTAGAGGTACATATGCTTCATGAAAGCGCAAGTGGAAAGTCAGCAGTGGTTGGAATCATGTACAAGATTGGAAGAGCAGATTCCTTTTTATCCATGGTAACTAATTAATTCCTATTTGGCTTAGTTTTTTGAATTTGTTTTTTTGTTCTAAACAAAGAAGGAGAAAACAAAAAACACATATGATTCCTATTTTCTTTTCTCATGAAAAATAAGGAATACACAAAAAACAATAAAATTCAGAGAACAATAAGTGTACTCAAAGAACACCAAAATGGTGTTTTTTGTCTTTTCAAAACCTTTTCTCAAGAATAGTTTTCAAAATAGGAACCAAGCAAACCCTAATGATGTTCTCTGAAAATTGTTCTTGTTCTCTGAAATTTAGTGTTTTTTATGTTCTTTGTGTTTTCAAAACAAAAAAAAAATGGAAATCAAATATGTTATCCTTGTTTTCCTTGTTCTCCTTATTTTTGAGCATAGAAAATAATTTTCAAAAACAGAAACCAAACATGATCTATTCCTTGTACATCTCTTTTAATGAATCAGTAATTCTTTTCTCAAGCTACCTAACTCATATTTACCTGTTGTTTTTGGTCTTTAGTTAACGGATCATTAAGCAAACCTCTCTGGCGGCAGTGAAGAAGAGAAGGAGGTGGGTGTTGTAGACCCAAGGCATATTAAAATAGGCAGCAGAAAGCATTACAGATGCATTGGCTCTCTCACTGTTCCTCCTTGCCCTCAAGATGTCATCTTGACTATGGTCAGCCAAGGTCTGCCCCATCCAAGAAATAAGGAAACTAAGGACATGTTTGATTACAGTTTTTAAAAATTGTTTATTATTCTAAAAAATAATCGGTTTTCAAAAACATAACCAAACATGCTTTACTTTTTTGCAAAATTTCTATCTGAAATCTGATTGAATTGATGATCTGGTGAGAACTGTTACAAGAGAACAAGTGAGTCTTCTCCGAGTAGCTGTTCATGATGTAAGTTTCTCCATCCACAACCCAAAAACTTGTTGGAGTTTTTTCTTTTTAGTGTGAATGAAATTAACGTATAAATGGCTGGCTTGATTTTCATTTATTCCTAAATGGTTATGCAATTAAATCCTTAAATACCATTTAAGGATATTTGATTCTCTTTTCTTCCGTTTTCTGGAACGGCTGGACGACGAGTCACGCTTGATCGGGCCAAGCTACTCGAACCCATTTAATTGGAGTTTCAGCTCTCTTTGAAAAATAAAAAATAAAACTTTCCTCTCGTCAAATTTCTCTCTTGTCTAATGTGATAGAATTATAAACATTGTGTCCAATTCGTCGGAGTGATTGCAAAGGTGTTGTTGTCGTCATTCGAAGGTCGTTTTATCCTAGGAAGCAGACGTCTGTAGAAGTCTCGAGCACCCTAAGAAGACTTAATCAGCTTTTTTAAGGATTGTACTGATAAGACTGGACACATTGTTCTTATTTTCTGTATCTTTGTAATTTTCCTCCTCTTTTTCTCTTGATTTTATTTTCAAGTTGTATTTTGTACTAACAGCTTAAAGCAGTTCATGGGGAACTCTGCCACATCGGATATCAAAGGGCAAGGCAAGGTGGTCTTGAAGATGACTTCTGGGAAAGAGCTGACTCTACTGAAATCCACAAGAACTTGGTGTCTGGTTCTTTGTTGAATAGTCATGGATTTTTGTTAGTGTTTGAGTAAGATAAATTTGTTCTATCAAATAGCGGAATGTATGTCGAAAAAGGGTATATGAGTGGCTGTATGTGGAAGCTTAATGTAATGGCTATCATTAAGTCAGAAATGAATAAAGCTAGTTCTTTTGCTTATATTCTTGAGTCATAATCTTTGACATGGTAGATTAGACATGTCATGGATACATTGCGTAAATAATTAACTTAAATCATATACCAACTTCCCAAATCGATGCAAAGCATAAGTGTGAAACTTGTGTTGAGGCAACCGACTGAAGTCTTTCAAAGTGTTGAAAGACACATTGAACCTCTTGACTTAATCCATAGTGATATATGTTATTTGAAGCTTGTACAAACAAGAGGAGGTAATAAATATTTTATTACCTTTGTTGATGATAGAACAAAGTACTATTATGTGTACTTACTCAAAAGTAAGGATGAGGCGATAGAGAAATTTGTTCTCTACAAAAACGAAGTTGAGAATTAACTCAACAAGAAAATTAAAGTGCTGAGTAGTGATCGAGGTTGTGAGTATGAATCTCCATTTGTTGACTTCTGTGCTCAACATGGGATTATACATGAAACCATAACACCTTATTCGCCTCAATCCAACGAAGTGGTCGAGTTAAAGAATCGCATTCTAAAGGAAATGTTGATTAATTCTGGTCTACCACAAAACATGTGGGGAGAAGCCATTTTATCTACTAATTACCTTTTGAATAAGGTACCTAAAAAGAAAGTAGAAAAGACTCTATATGAGTTATGCAAAGGAATAAAGCCATCCAAAAATACTTGCGAGTGTGGGGATGTTGTTTGCCTTTTCTATATGTAATTAAAACCCTCAAATTAAATATACTCATAAGAGCCTTACACTTCTCTTGCATCCATGTTACTTTGGATAATTGCTTGATAAAATAATTCTCTTTAATGTTCATGATTTAAAAATAAGGGTTCAAAGATATGACACCGCAAGTGCATTGTGCCATACAAGTAGTAAAATCGAATGTAAGTCCAAAGTATCATTCCTACGTAGATTGATAGCGACTACGCATTAACTTAATTCAACTACTAAAATTCCATACTATTTGGACTCAAAACTCATAGTGAAAGTTTTATCTAAACAACAAAAATTAAAAATCCTATAATATTGAATAATGTCAAACTAAGCTTAAAACAAACGAATCAAGAAAAAATAAATTGCATATATAAAACGATTAAATCAGCTTTCCGTGAGAAACAAAACGAGTGTTGAAATACAATGAAACAAATAATTCCAAAGAAGCTAAGTACATTGCTCGTCTATATATGGATCTAGTTATTGTCCAAGATTTCCTAATTATTGGTATTGATTTTCTCCATATTCACTGATATTATCCTTGCTTCTTCAAGACAAGATCAACCAGCTTATCTCAGATTCCAAATTTCTCTTGCAAGATCTCTCCTATTAGAGCTCTCTCTCTCTCAATATCACACCCATTTCCTCTAACAAAGAAAACTTTGCTTTCCTCTTAGGATTTTCGTAAAGTTTCTGTACCTTCACTTAATCGTGGCTCAACCTCCGCATCTATGGGTTTATCCCTTTCCCTTGATTAGATCTAAGCTAACACTCGATTGAACTTACCTTTTAGATTACAGAACTTCTTGATCATTTATATTGTTAAATACACCCTCCAACTTCACCATGAGCGAATGGGGATTTATCAAAATGAACTCCTCGTAGCTCACGCTCATCAATGGTAGTCTAACATACCCAAAAGAATGCTCCTACCTCTCACCTGTCTTCTCGTGTCACGTAGAGGGTATCCCTGATATCGCAGTAAGATACATTCCTCAACTCGTATTAGGTACTACTATTAGAACTTATCCATTCAAAACGACACCAATTATAAAAAACTAACTCCAAATTAATTCCCTCCTAATTGCAGAAAGATCAACAGAACTAAATGTAAATCAATCCAAAAGAGTCACATTCCTGGACATCGCATTGCTAATTAAGAAATGGAGCACCCATCACGCACAACCACCGTGGATTTGCAATAAACTCGAGAATAAATGAATTCCGTAAATTTGTTCAGATTTCATAAATTTTCAGCAAAGTAATACTTAAGAAAAATAATGTAACTAAAAATCCAGTTTCACTCATCTCTACACGCCGCAGATTCAAACTTTAAAATGAAACTAAAAAAATAAAAATAAAAAAATAAAAATCTACTTTGTAAAATATACACCGAGTCTCTTTATTTTCCCTTTCTCGGGTAGTGAAGACTTTAAAACCGCTTTACTTTCTAAAGCTATCTATTTATATCAGAAAAGAATTTGGGCCAATCCCTAAAAATTCTCTCTAGGTGGAACTCCAAAGAAAAAAGCTCAAATTACCGTCCCATGTCGCGACCTCAAGTTGATAAGCTATGGCATGGACTTCTCTTGATTGCTCATGATCAACAGCGAATCTTCTTTCTTTGTTGCAACCAACTTGTCTTGCAACTCCATTTGACTGGTCGGCGATCGCTTGTGGTCGCGACCATTTGCCTGTTCCTTCTTCGTTGATGTCGCGACCTCGCCATATTGTCGTGACATCATTGTCTTTCTATTCCTTCCAGCCCGAAAGGCGACATCATTTCTTTAGGTCATGACCACTTTTCTCGCTTGTATGATGACTCTGCTGTTGTGACTTTGATTTTGGTCGCAATTGTGTTGGTGGTCTTCTTGCCTTCATGTTTTCAGAATTTTATGTCGCGACCTCATGGTGATGTCATACCTCTTTTGTTTCCCATTTCTTTTCTTCCGGTTGCAACTCTCACTCTACGTTGTAAATAAATTCCTCCTTCCCACCTATATTTTCCGTGCCCACACCTCAAGGTGGTGTCGTAATCTTAATTTCTTCCCGCTCGCCTCGTGTCGCGACCTAATGAGTGGTCGCTACATCATTTCTAACTTGATTTGTAAAAGGTCACAAGTTCAGCTTCGCAAGTGCTTCATTTGGCTACAAAGCGAATTTTTCAAACTCTATTTTTGGTTGCACTTGAATCTTTCTGTTTTGATGTCGCGACATCAGAGTGGTGTCACGACATGAAATTGAGCCTTGCATTTAAAAACTAGTTGCAACCTCTTTCTTTTGCAAATACCTCTCTTGTGGCTTCATAGACGGATCCTTGTCTCGACATCATTCATATCCTTTTGGCATCGCGACATCAAAGTGATGTCGCGACATGAATTTCTTCCTTTGATTATTTCCTTTGGGTCTCGACTTTTTCCACGCTTTGTCACAACCTCCTTCAAGTCACGGTTTCACTTGTTCAAGTTTTCTATTTCTTCTTCAGTTTCGAATTTGTTGATGTCGTGGACTTGAATGTATCGGGTAATCGAGCTTCCCGTCGCGACTCTTAAATTCGCTAGACTTCAATTCATTCGCAGTCGGTTTCTTCCATTTTGCTAAGATTTGAGCTTCCAACAGATTTTCATGCAAAATGAAATTTGAGTAAAATATCCACATTTATGTAAACAAATCAACATTTATCTCGTAATATACTCAGAAAAATGGATTAAAAATCTAATGAGTTTTTGGACTCATCAAATTCCCCCAAACTTACAATTTTGCTTGTCCCCAAGCAAAGAGAAGAAAGAATTGTTTGTCCTCAAACAAATAAGCTTAGAAAATTTTTTAAGGACATTTTTCCGATTCATATACTACGCTTTTTCTATTCCACCTTCGATCCGAATTAAGAGATACTCAATCATTTTAAATTTGGGCTTGATTCAAGAATAAGACATATACTTCTATCGCAAATTTCTTGATGAACTAATGTATTTAAAACAAATTTTTTATTCAACAAGTCTTGTTTTGTGTGTGTGTGCAGTCTTCAACTTTTCATCTCTCATGTTGAATGTAGTTAATTCTAGGAGTTTTCGGATCAAGCTATTAAAGTCCCATAGGCTTGTTTTTCATATTGATCTCCCACTAATGTAGGTAAATTCAACCTTCAAATCAATGAGGTCTTGATTATGCCTCGAAACACTCATAGTATACCCGCCTTCTTAGGTTTTTAGCGTTATTTTTATGATTGGGGCCATGCATTTTTCCAGTTTGTTATCCTGAGTATGACCTGAAGCCTGAATGCAAAAGCGTATGATGTGAAAAAGAGCACACCGTAAAGCAAATTGGAGTAATGGAGAGCAATGCAGAGGAGGCCCGTCACGCCGCGACGCTCCAACGGGCTTTGACGCTCCACGCCATGACGCTCCAACGCCGCTGACGCTGGGTCACTACAAGTCAATAATCAAAACGTCAGCACGCCTCATAACGCCGCTAATTTCAGCACGGATCCGTGACCAGTGATTTAAAGCACCAAAGGTCTGCACTGAGACATCGAGGCGTGCATTTAACGAGGGTGATCGTAATTCGAGAGCAAGAAGGATACGTACTTCAAGAAGTGCCCGTGATTTGTACTGTTTCTCATTTTTGGATATTAGAATGATGTTTTTAAGATTAAACACTTTCATTTTCTCATTCAGTGATGTTCTAGATCTATATCTGGGGTCAGTGGTTGAACCCCTCGTCATATGTTGATGGATTAAAGTTCAATACTTTATATTATTCGGTTGTTTATCACTTGGTTTGCATCTGCTCTATATCTATGATTTCATTATATGGTAATGTCTCACAAATACTATACAATCACAATCGAGATCCGAGACTGAGAGATGAGGTTATCCAGTGGATCCGGTAGAGCGCCTTCCGCTTGATTCGTAACAGAGATATTCCGACTCCGAAGGCAGGTATTTGGGGTTAGGAACATCACATTTCGAATACCGAGCTGGGATAGAGATATACTGACTCATTCATGAGATAGCGATATACCTGAGAGAGGATATCTCGTGAAGTAAGATTCGCGCCATCGACAAACTTTATAAATATATTGAATAATAATATCTTTAAGAAATAACTATTGAATCGTGATTGTGGGAGACATAACTCCTATTCCAATACCATAATTCATTAAAGTCAATAGCTACTCGAAATTAACATACTCCAATTCCTTCTTAAAATAAGTTTATTCAGATATTATCTGGGTTAGCCAAACCTTTATGGGGCCAAACACACTAGTCCCTCGTGGATCGATATCCGCACTGCTATACACTATATTACTTTGGGGCGACGCGTATTAATTCTGCGCATTGCGTACATTTTACACACCGCATTTTCGCCCGGCCATTCCTTCGTGCTTGTAATGTCGGGGCTTTAGGTAATCGGGTAGATAATGGAAAAATTTAAGCTCAGAAATCAAATTCCGCCTACCTTTTCTATAATTGTTGCCTCTCTTAACTTTCACCCTTTTTCTTCTTGTTCTTACCGATTCTCTTCAATCTCGCCTAATTCCATCTTCATGTTTGAATTCTCTTTAGGGAATTTCAATTTCCATATGCACTTTATCTCGTGCCGCCTCTTTGTTTTTCGAACCTTTGCTTTTTGTTTTTCTTAGGATTGGGAATAGTGCAATGTTTTGTCTTCTTAGGCTTTCTATTACTCTTTAGAGAACTTTGAGCTAGCAACTCCTATACTCGCTTGGTATTAGGTACTTAGTGTTAAAACACTTCTACGAGCTTAATTGTTCAAGGAAATAGGCCACAAGACAAAACTTATTCCTTATTTCACTAGCTTCGCTTCTTTACTTCTTCACCTCCTTCATTAAAATTTGGAAATATTTTTCCTAAACTTGTTTCTTTCTTATAGTAAACTTTTTCGAATCGAAACTGATAATTTAGGCTCTTTTGTCGTAGGTTTATCGTAAGAAGGGAATTTAGGTTTTCTTGTCGTTTATTGAAGAAATAAGGTTTATTCTGCTCAAATCAAGGAACTAGAGAATATGCTTAAGCATATATTGAAGGTAGGCTTAGAAAAGCCTAATATATGATGGCCTCTACTATTCTTCTTGTTGGTTGTTTTACCTAAGATTTCGCTCAATCAATAATCTAACAAGTTCTAGGACTATCAATTTTAGTCTTGAATTTGGTGAAGATGTTCCACTCCCTCTCAAAGTTTCATAAGTTTTGTTGACCTATGTGTATTATTTCTTCAAGACTTGTATTTATTTACTGTCTACTTTCATTATTTCAACCAAGTATTTTGTTCCATCAGCAATAACCAAATTTCAAATATTTGCAATCTATACTGAAATTAAACAATGTAGGCACATCTTAATTTCCAAATTTAATCATTCACGCCCTGATTCTTCCTGAAATTGCTGTTCTTGGGAAAGAACATAATTATTTATTTGATTCTTGCACAAAAAAGACATTTATTTATTTATCATGCTAAACAGAAAATGACACAAAACAAAATTTCATATATCATGTTCATCAATTCAGAGACATCTAGTTATCCACAATCAAATTATCATTCAACAAGTGAAAAGCAATCCAACAAGCAAACAAAAAGTAACTATAAAATGAAAATTCAATCAAACAAGGGACAGTTAGGATGAACCAAATGGATTTCCATTGAAATGTATATATTGACAACATGCTAAAAAAAAAAAACAAACTTTCAATTTCCCTTTCTTCTTTTGTAGGCCTTTTTAGGTATTATGTTGGAAAGATCTACATCAAAACTGGCCTAGCTGGGATTAAACTTAGGGAATTTATTTTCATCTTTTTGTCTTTCTAAGGCGTGGGAAATCCCTTCGCTTTTGGCAGATATTTCATCGTTTAGTCGTGACCGCACGAACGAGCGTGTCTTGGCCTCTCCCACCCGATTAACTGCCTTCCACCTCGTAGATACATTCTGAAGAAATTTCGGGATAAGTTCGATTGGATCAAGTCCATACTTTCCTACCATGCTTTCTTCTATACTCACTCATTATCTTCCAACCGCTGATCTCTTTCTTCATTAGCCTCTAAACTCCTTGAATAGCTTCCTTATATATATGCTTGAACCCATCAATTTTCCTTAGCATGTTATTTTCCATTTCTATCTCTTTCTCCTTTCATAATGTTCATCAATTCAAAGATCTTTTGAATTGATTATTGTAAAAGCTTCGTATGCTTGTCTTTATCTTCCCATCATCTTTCTTCTTGTTTCTTCACCTCCTCCTTGTGTTCTTCTTCTTTGATTCTCCATTTTCTTCCCATATCTCGCTTCCTTTCTTCGTCGTAGTCTCCATAAATTCTTCTTTGATCCGTTGTCGTATTTCCATTTAGTTCTCTCCCATTTCCTTTTCTATTGCTTTGAGCATTTCCATGATTTCAGAGATTTCTCTGCTTCTTGATCCTTCTACTTGAGCGTGCACTTGTTCCCGTACTGAAATAAAGGATAGGTCATTACCTCGAGGTTCTTCTTCCTGTCCTAAGGACGCCGGTCCGCACCTCCTCCATTTCCGTCGGCCTCGGTGATTTGTCTCCGCCTCAAGCCTCGCATCTAACACCATCACTTCTTTTTGCCTCCTTCCTTTAGGTCCCCTTGTCACTCCTGTCAGGGTTAAAGGGGAAACCCGAGGACATCTTTCTTCTTCCTCCCAATTTCCCTTCACCCCTGCCCAAAACCAAAGTCTAGTAATAGTGGCAGGGTGAGGGATTAGTCCTCTTTATTGGCCATGGTGGTACCTCGATTGATTCTTCGATCATAATGCCCATGTTCATTTTGTATCCTTTTAAAAAGGCATACAATAGGATGGCTTCTTGCTCTCTGACTGTGCAAAGGTGTGTTTAGTGCAGGCACTACACGTAACATATGAAATAAAAACCAAACCGTTGCCTCTTCAGAAGAGATCCCCTTTTATTGCATGGTGAGGGTTCTTCTTCTGTCACTTACTTCCTTCTCCTCCGCCAAACGATTCACTATTTTTTTCACTTGGGTTCTCCCAACAACTTCTTGTATTTCAATTCCATGTTGAAATCTCTCAATTTAAACACTTCATTTATTATTCTATCATCGAAGGGCACCCAAACTCCTCTCACATAAACAGAATCATCCTTCATTCCCATCATATTTGCATAGAATTCCCTTGCAAGAGCTGAAAACCCTGGTGCTTTGTGCTCGCAAAAGAACTCCCAACCTCTTTTTTCTATTACTCGTAAAACGGGGAAATTAATTTGCTAAACCTCTTCTATAGACAAATTCTATTTAACATCACCTTGTTCCACACCTCTAGCTTCTTAAATGAAGTCTTTTCTTCTTCTCTCGTTACTTCGGGTAGCTCATCCTCCTCCGGTTGGTTTTCTCATTTATTTCTTCTCAAAGTTGGATTTTCCGATTGAACTTCTTCTATCAAGCTCGACATTCGCATGATTTCGCTGATCGCTTGTTGAGATTAGCCATTTATCTTGGTTTGTCGCCATGATTGAAGGATTGGCAGGGTATTGTCGTAGCTTCGGGTTATAGGGTTTCAAGATTCAAAAGTATGGATGTGGAAGTGGAGAGGTTGGGATGAATTGCAGTTTAATGGAATTTGAAGTGGAATAGACGCTGGGTCAAATGTCATGACAGCGATATGGGAGTCGCGACATTAAGTATTGAGCCTCTAAATTAATGATTTTCAATAATTTAATTTTTAATCACGGACGCCCAAATGAGAGGTTTTAAAATCCACTTTATTGACTTTGACTATTCTGGTCGCAACTAAAATTTTTGTTGTGACTTAAAATGTGGTCACGACAGTGGAATTTGATGTTGCAACATAAAAAGTGTTCTTTCCCTTCTTTAATTCAATAGTGGACTCATTTCATTATTTTGACTTTTTCCAATTTTTTATTTTTCACATCCAGCATTCTTGGTTGCAACTTTTGGATTAATGTTGGGACCAAAACATAAACACTCAAATTCACATCAATTTCAATTTATTCAATTCCAATCAAAACAACTACAACTCAATTCATCTTCATTATGCAAAAATTCAACTTCCACTATGCATCACATTCAAAATTTAAGCACCAAAACAAGATAAAAATTCCCCCAAACTTTCAATCATGCTATATCAAAGACAAATTTTAAAATCAAATCAAGAAGAATATACTACCCTGGGTCTCTTATGTCATTGAAGTTTGATCATAGATGCTCTCCTTTTGCACAATTTTCATTGTCCTCGAAAACTAAAAATATTTACTCTTACTCTTCAATCAATAATGAATAAAATCACAATATGCTATTAGAAATTTAAACATTACAAATTTTAAACTATAAATAAGAAAATTAAAAACAAACTCGTGTGGATTACCTTCCACAAAGTCAGTTTCAATTTTTAGTCTTTAAATGGACTCTTCACGCCATTGTTCTGTTTCTTCAATTTCCCTTATTCAGAACTAAGGGTTACTCTTCCAATTGCTTTCTCCCAAGGTAGTGCTTTAATATCTCGACCATTAACTTGAACCTCATGATTGGCTTGGTCTTAAGTGTCACCGCCTAAACCTGTGTGCTTGAAACCCACTCGTAAATGGTCCACCGATTCGATTTCCAACTTTCCTAGAAAGAGTCTTAGTCCGAGTTGAATAACAAGACCGATCTCCGCCTTGAATTCCTCCTCAAAATTCATTGATCATGCCATTTTTTTTTATCCTTGTAGATTCCGCACTATCATAGCTTCATTTCAACTCTTCCAATTCATTTAACTGGAGTAACCTATCTTCCTTAGCAGCTTTAAAATGAAAATTAAGCTTCTTGATGGCCCACATAGCTTTATACTCTAGCTCAAGAGGTAGGTGACAAGGTTTTCCAAAGACAAGCCTGTATAGGGACATTCCAATGGGAGTTTTAGCGCCCAGATGCCCAGAGTGCATCAACAAGCTTCAACAACCACCCCACGCTGAACTCGCCACTTCTGCACTCCTTTATCTCCCCGCTTGAAATTTCAGCTTGCCCATTTGTTTGAGGATGATAAGCCAAGCTCATAATATGTTTGATACCATATCCGCTCGTATGAGCTCATTAAATATCTGTTTTGCAAATGGCCTACCCAATACTAATTATAGTTCAGGGGTGTGTCCCAAATCACGAGAATATTTTTGTAAAATCCTAATAACCGTATTGGCATCATTCTTTTGACAAGCTGGGGTTGCCTCAACTCCATTTTGATACATAATCCACAACTAGGAGTATGTATATGTTTCAAATGAAACTGAAAAGGCCCCATAAATCCATTCCCCATACATCAAACACCAGGTCACCAGATACTCCTTGTGAGGGGCATCTCATGCTCAATGATATTTCCCATTCTTTGGCATTGATAACATAACTTCACCCATTCAAACAGTCCTTAAAATAGTAGGCCAAGAAAACTCGACCGGAGAATTTTGTGGGTCGCTTTTATCTCCCCGCAAATGTCCTCCATATGGTGATGGCACATTCTGTAAAATCTTGCTTTGCTCACCTTTCCGCATCTCCTTATAATCGATCGCCTCCTCTTTTAAACAATAATGGGTCATCACATGTAGTACCCGCTTGCCGCCCTTAGCTTTTTCTGGTAGCTGAATTCGTGGCATAATTCCACAAGCTACAGTTCAATATCGCATACCAGGTGATCGGAGGACAACCGGAATCAAGCCATCCGAAAATTTTCACTATTTCCTCTTTGTACAAGGTTTCTACTCTTGACAAGTGATCACCATCACATTGTCACAACCCTTCTTGTCTTTTATTTCTAAATCAAATTCCTCGCAATAATAGTACCAATCGATCGCCAGTTTACTTTTCACATTAGATACTTGTTCGCCGCATGATCGCGGTGTATACCAACATGGGACCCCAAACATATGGCCTAAATTTTCACATGCAAATATCTCACTGCAAGCACTCCTTTCTTAGCAGAGTAATTTTCTCGAGCTTCATTGGAAGGTTTTGCTGATAGTAGATGGCCTTGAACACTTTTTCATCTTCCCGTCCCAAAACAAACCCACTGAAAATCACGCATAACATGATTTCAAATTCTCTGTCTAACTGTTTTGCCATGATGGGAGCTTCAACTAGTCTGGATTTGATTTCTTCAAATGCATTATGGCAGGATTCATCAAAATAGAACTTATATCTTTTTCCAAAGAATCTGATAGTGGTCTAGCAATTTTGAGAAATCTCGATAAACTTCTATAAAATCCAAGATGTCCTAAGAAACTTCTAATTCCCTTTGACTGTAGGTGGCATTAGATTTCTTGGCACTGGAAACTTTTGTCCGGGTCTACTCCTTAGCCCCGCATGTAAATCATGTGCCCTAAGACACTCTTCAGACCATAAATGGCATTTTTCCCAATTCGAGCTAGGTTCTGCTTTCGCACTCTTGAAGTACTATCCTGTGTTATGCAGCACCGGTTTCAAAACTGGATCCATACATCAAAATCATCCATGAAGATCTCCATAACTTCTTCTCCCGCTAGATCGTAAAATAGACATCATGCATCTGAAGGTACCAGAGCATTACACAAACCAAATGGAATTCCTCCTAAAAGAAAAGTACCAAATGGGCATGTAAAGTGGTTTTCTCCGATCTTCTCGTGTAATAGCACTTGGTTATATCCAGTATCCATCAAGAAAACAAAAATGAAGAGGGTGTCCCGCTAACCTATCCAAAGATCTCGATCAATGTGAAAGGCGAGGAAAATGATCCTTTCGTTGCAAAGATTCAATTTTATGTATTAATTACACACCCTCCATCCTCAGCCTTAGGAATCCGGGCCTATCTTTTTTCATTTCGATCACAAAGGATCCACCTCTCGGGGGAACCACATGCACCGGGCTTACCCAAGAACTATCCGACATAGCATATATAAACCCGCATTTAACCATTGTAGAACTTCTTTTTCCGACAACTTCTTTCATCACCTGGTTTAGCCTTTGATGCTCAATGTAAGTTTTCAGATTATCATCCAAAGAATATTTTGTGCATGCAAACGAGGGGTCGATACCCTTCGGGATCCGATTGACTAAGCAATTGCTTCTTTGTATTTTCTCGACTACTGAAGAACTTTGTTCTTCAGCCTTCGCCTCAATGCAGCTGATATGATAACCGGTTTTCTTTCTCTCAGTTCTAAAACTCATATTTTAAAATGATCAGGCAATTCTTTCAATGTTAACCCTTCGCACTCCAAGCGTTTCCCGCTTCATGAGTTTGTCTATTTCCTCGTTTATACTTCATCTTGACTGCTTTCATTTATAATTTTAGGACTGCTTTCCTTTGTTAAACAAATTTAAAGGCAGAATCTCACAACTAAGACTCTCAAGATATCAAAATTCATCTCAATTTCATTGATAGAGTGTCAAGGATACAACTAATTCAATTCAACATTGAGAAGGCTATTGTTTCCTACAACCATACAACTGTATGCATCTACATCAGGATGTTCCGCATCTCTATTATTAAAATGCACCGCTTCATTTCCAACCCCAGTGTCGGGCCACCTTCAGACATCTATCATAGCAAACCCATTGCTAAGAAAGGTCTTCCTCAAAGAACAAAGGAACTCGGGTATCTTCCTCCATCCGCATGATAACAAAATCCACCGGGAAGATGTAGAATTTCCCAACCTGGATAAGTACATTCAAGAACGCCTTCCGGTTGTGCCATTGATCTATCAGCCATCTGTAATGTAATTATGGTTGGGTAAGTTCCCCCAAATTAAGTCTCTACACAACTGATAGAGGCATCAAATTTATACTAGCGCCAGAATCACATAAAGCTTTCTTGAATTCATATTTCCCTATGGGAGCAGGAATGGTGAACCGCCAGTGGTCCTTCATCTTTTTACCGAGCTTATCGATAATGGCATTGCGGTGTAGCGCCAAGTATACTATTCCTCCTCGCCTATCTTCCTTTTCTTACTTTGATTCCTTCGTAAATTTTCAGATAAAGAGGCATTCGCCGATTACTTCAGAATGGGATATTTATTTCTATTTTCTTGAAATGTCCAAGAATTTAGAAACTGTTTCTTCCTTCTTGACTTCTCGTCTCGTGGAAATGGCAATCGAAGGTGTATAAGCCGGTACTCCTTCTTTTCTCTCGTCATTACTCCTTCTACTGCTGCGAACTGGGTGCTCTTCTCTCCTTCCTTTTAGTCTCTTCTTTTTCCCGCCTCACTTCTTCTTTCCTTTTCTCTGGTCTTTTGTTGTCGTCAAATCCTTCCCACTTTAATTAAATCATCATGCAATTGTGGGTTCTTCGAGTGTCACTAGGAATGTACCCCTTTGCTCCGATTTCATATATTCAGTGGTCAAATACTCTACTTGTGTTCCAAATTTTTCAACGAGGCACTAGCATCTCTCCAAACACTGGTGCATCGTGACCTTGAAAGCTTCCAAGTTAGACAACTTCAAGTTCATGGAATTGTAATAGCCTCTTGTCCCCCCTATGAACCGCAGATTTGTTCTTCAAATGGTTGAGTCCTCCTCCGACCTTGATATTCATTTTGCTTTCACCTCCTTTGGCGCCGTTGCCGGAACCTCGTGGTTGGGCTGCTATCCCGCTGAGACGCCGCCCATGCCTGGGCCTTGTAATGCCCCTCCACCATATGAGAAATTCTCATGGTTCCTCAGTGCTGGATTGTAATGTGTGGTGTTAGGATTTGGCTTGAAATGGTAATTTCTTAGCCTGCTCACGTACTTAACCTCTCGAAGACTAAGAATCTTCTTCTGGCACACGCTAATTCTTCTCATAAGTTCCTCTTCCACTCCGCCTCCTATTTCATGAGCAAAGCAGCATCTTTTCTCTTGTTTGTCCATCCTATGCATTACGGCATCCAACTTTGCCTCCATGGTCAGCATATCTTTCCGCCCATGACCACTCTTCCTCTCGCATTTCCCTTGAAAACTCGCATGAGCTTTCATATTGCATTTTGCCAGGTCTTCTATTAGATCTCTCGCCTCTTCAAGATTTCGTCAATGCTCCACAAAGATGAAGCATCGATAATGCCCTTAGATGTATCATTTAAAGCATGATACACTATGTCCATCCGGGTCTTCAATCTATGCCATGCATCGGGCACCTCTTCAAAGAACTCCTTGAATCTTCCTAAGCCACATGCCTCCTCATCTTCCCCCTTGCCGGAATACTATTATCTCTCTTCTTCCTCTCTCAAGTGAGATGTGGTGAATCGCCAAGTAGGCTTCTACCAACTCTTCCCAAGTATCAACCAACCATATGGTAAATGATCTGTACCATGTGGTCGCTTATATCTCTCAAAGAAATGAAGAGATGCAATTTTATCACCGTCCTTCACACCATCTGGGCCTTCATCAGATTCGCCATCCCGAGAAATCTTCCTGTGTGCCTGCTTGGGTCTTCTGGGATGACCAAGAAACTCGATGTTGGCCGGGAATCCATTGTAATCAAGGCGCTGGCTTTAGTTCTAAATTATTTCGCATCCAGCGAGGGTCAAGCCTTGATTGTAGAATACTCTTCCCTCGAATAATAGGTCCCGCAAATCCTCCATTGTGTCGCAATGGAGGAGTTCCGTTGCCGCCCCTCTGCTCCGCCGTCTGGTCATGTCTCATCCGCCATAGCTGCGTCGGCTTTTTGTCTTTCTTAAGCCTCGAGGGTTCTCTCCACTAAAGGTCCGTTGAATCAGGTCGACCTGCTTCCTATGCATTAAAGGTTTTCCGAAATCAAAACACACTCGTATTAATAGATTAGTCAAACTAAACAAATATTTTCACATGGCTCGTTAAAGATTATGGTCGATGTAGCCAATTGGAAAAGCTAATTTTGTTATTTTCGTTTATAAAATGTCCAAATTAGCATTTTTCTTTCTTTGTCTAATATTGATCTAATTAATTCTTCAATCCACTTAACGGCGCCATAAAAACTTGTTTGCCTTTTCTATAGACTAAACCCTCAAATTCTCAATACAATTATAAGAGCCTTACACTTTGCATCCATGTTACTTCTTTGGATAATTTTGCTTGATAAAATAATTTTCCTTAATGTCATTATGATTTTAAAAATAAGGGTTTAGTCTGCGACACCGCAAGTGCATGTGCCATACAAGTAGTAAAATCGAATGTAAGTCCGTATCATTCTACAAAAGATTGATAGCGAACATGTGATCACCACTCAGTAACTACTAAAATTACATACTATTTGACTCAAAACTCATAGTGAAGGTTTTATCTAAACAACAAAAATTAAAAATCCTATAATATTGAATAATGTCAAAACTAAGCTTAAAACAACGAATTCAAAGAAAAAATAAATTGCATATATAAAATGGATTAAACCCAGCTTCCCTGTGAGAAATCAAAACTATCGCTGAAATACAATGAAACAATTAATTCCAAAGAAGCATACATTGCCTGTTTCTATATATGGGATCTGGTTATTGTCCAAGATTTCCTAATTATTGGAATCGATTTCTCCATATTCAATGATTAGATATCCGTTTCTCTCGAAGACAAGATCAGAACCACTACCGTATTCCAAATTTCTAAGATCCTAGTATTTTTCTTTCAATACTTCACACCCATTTCCCCATGATAAAGAGAACTTTGCTTTCTTCTAGGATTTTCGTAAAGTTTCTTCCAATTTAATCGCGGTTCAACCTCCGCATCTATGGGCTTATCCCTTTCCTTGATTAGATCTAAGCTAATAATGGGATTAAACTTACCTTTTAGATTAAGGTGAACTCTTCCGACATTTATATTGTTAAATACACCTCCAACTTCAATTATGAGCGAACGGGGATTTATCAAAATGAACTCGCAGCTCAGTCATTAATGGTAGTCTAACATACCTTAAAAGAATGCTCTCACTCGTGAATCTCCGTCTCTCGTGTCACGCAGAGGGCATCCTCGGATATCGAGTAAGACATATCTCTCAACTCGTATTAGTACTACTATCGGGAACTTATCCATTCAAACGCATAACTAATTTCATAAAACCAACCCAAATTAATTCTCCCGTAATTATGCAGAAAGACTGAATTAAATGTTTCCAATCTAAACAGAGAAATAAGGCTCATTATCAGATTAAGTAATTAAGAAATGATAATCGATCACGACAACCACTTTAGAATTGCAATGAAAACTAGAAGAAATGAATTTAAATTATTTAGATTTCAAGCAATTCTCAAGCAAAGAATACTTAAGAAAATAATAGAACTAAAATCAAACATCATTTCCCTCAGACAGCCATAGATTCAACCCAAATGAAACTAAAAATAAAAATAAAAAAATAAAATAAAAATCCACTAAAATATACACTCGAGTTCCCTTCTTTCCCTTCTCAAGTAGTGAAGACAAACCGCTTACCCTCTAAAGCTATCTATTTATGATCAGAAAAGAATTTAAATGATCCCTAAATTGTGCTCCGTGTGGAACTCCAAAGAAAAAGCCTTCCAGCCTTACCGTCCCATGTCGCGACCTCGTTGATAGCCATGGCATGGACTTCTCTTGATTGCCTGGCGATCGCCGCTACCTCTTTCTTTAAGTTAAAACTGGGCTTGTTCAGAATCGCTGATCGCGACGCGACATCGCTTGTGGTCGCGAATCTTCATTTGCCTTCCGTTCCTCAGTGTTGATGTCGCTAATCTTACTATGACGCTGTCGCATCATTCATCTTTGGCTTTTCGCAAATTCGAGTCATGACACGCTTTGAAGGTACCTAATTTTCTTCGCTTGCGCTGAGACTTCATGTCAGTGACTTTGGATTTCTTGGTCGCACTGTGCTGGTGGTCTTCTTGCCTTCATATGTTTCAGAGCCCCCATGTCGTCGGTCTCATGGTGATGTCGCGACCCTTTGCTTCCTCCCATTTCTTTTTCTTCCGTTGTAACCCGCCGACGCTGCAACAAATCTCCTCCTTCCCACCTATTTTTCCGTGTCGCACCTCAAGGTGGTGTCGCAACCCACTCTTCCCGCCGCCTTCGCCTGTGTCGCGACCTTAATGAGTGGTCGCGACATCATTTCTAACTTTGATTTGTAAAGGTCACAAGTTCCGCCTGGGTGCGCTTCTATTCGCTACGTGTCATGTAATTCTCCTTTCAAACTCTATTTTTGGTTGCACTTTGAATCTTCAGCGTTTATGTCGCGACATCATAGTGGGTGTCGCCATACGAAATGGAGCTCTTGATTTAAAAACTAGTTGCAACCTCTTTCTTTGCAAAGACTCCTCTTATGGCTTCATATTTAACCACGCGACCGTGAGCGTGTGTCGTGACATCATTCATATCCTTTTGGCGTCGCGCCATCAAAGTGATGTCGCGGCATGAATTTCTTCCTTTGATTATTTCCTTTAGTCTCGACCACGTTTTCTTTGTCGCAACCTTCTTCTTCAAGTCACGACTTCACTTGTTCTAGTTTTCTATTTCTTCTTCAAAGCCGAATTCTCAAGGATGTCGACTGGAATGGTCGGCAACCGAGCTCCTATCGCGACTTAAATTTCGCTGTGGACTTCAATTCGCCGCAGTCGGTTTCTTCCGATTTTTGCTAAGATTTGAGCTTATGCTGTATTTTCCTGTCAAATTAAATTTGAGTAAAATATCCACATTTCTCAGAACAAACCAACATTTATCTCTGGCAATATACCGTAAAATGGATTAAAAAATCTAATGAGTTTTTGACTCACGATGTCCGGGCTGGGCGATGTTCCCCTCCACCCAACAAGGTGAAAATAGGACCTAAGACTATTGATTGCATCTTCATTGGTTATGCACATAACATTGCTGCTTATCAATTTCTTGTTTATGAGTCGAATATCCCGGATATTCACAAGAACACGATAATGGAATCGAGGAATGCATCATTCTTGAAGATGTGTTCGCAGTAAACTAAAGTACACCAAATTCATCAAAATGAGCGCTTGAGACAATTAATGAAAATAGTCAAGATGAAAATGATAATGGTGAGGTTTAACTACAACAGAAGAGAGTAAGGGTGAAAATCTTTCGTCCAAATTTTCGACTTACATGCTGAAAGGGAACTCAAATTTATAAAGAGGCAAAGGAATTTCTACAAAGGGTCTCATGTGGAAAGAGGCCATTGATAGTGAAAATTGAATCCACACTACATAACTATACTTGGGAACTAGTGGATCTTCCACATGGTTGTAAACTTTGAGTTCCAAGTGGGTTTTCAAGAGGAAAAGAAAGTAGATGGATCAATTGACAAGTACAAAGCAAGACTTGTGATCAAAGACTACAAACAAACTGAGGGTGTCACACTTCGATTCCCTGGCCCGACCCGACATCGAGATCCGACCGAAGTTCAAAAGACTATAATCGGACTTTTTTTAAAAGCCAACTCAGACCGTGGGTATGGCCCACATCTTATAATGTAATCCAAATATCATATATACATATCAAAGAACTACCACCGAGTGGTGTCCATCAAAATCTATATACATATAATCGAGTCCTCATTCACTTCTATACAAAAACTACACTTTTGCAATTACAAATCGTAGCGCGAACTCCATGTAGTGAACCCCCTAATAGTGTGTCGCCCAAAGAAGATGGAAGTCTTCGATGTCTTCTCCTCGTACCTACACGGATTGAAACCTCGTGCTGTTTTTACGCCACTGGGAAAACATATGTCTTATGCATATACACATTTAACGTGATAAAATAATAATGTATAATATAAATTTCATGCATTTATATTATGAACTTCTATACGAGTACTTTTTTCATAACAATACGCTTTTATTTGGATCTCCCCATAGGAGTTGCTGCATCTTATTCTTATGCGTAACTTATGCTTATAACAAACTTCTATGTTTATTCAAGACTCCCGTAGGAGTTGCGTAACTTATATATACTTATTCGTAACTTATACTTCAATGTACTTATGTTTATTCAAGACTCCCTGTGAGGGAGTTGGCGTAACTTATCCTTATACTACTGAAAGGCTTACTCCTGTCTCGGAGGTACTCCAGAGGTATAATAAATTAATGGAATGTATATTGATATTGGGTAGAACTTATTCTTATATGGAAGTACTTGTAAGTACTAAGCAAAACTTATAATCGGTTCCTACTTTAACTTATAACGTATTTTGGAGCACATACTCGTATTTCGGATCTTATACGTGTATTACCGAACTTATACATATATTTCAAATCTTATACATGTATATTACGGAACTTACATGTCTTAATGAACTCTATACCGGGGTCTTATGGAACTTATAATCGGTATTTCGGAGCACATACTTGTATTTCCTGATCCGATACGTGTATTACAAAACTTATACTCTATCTTACGGAATCCTATACTGTCTTACGTAACTTAGACATGTATTTCGTATCTATACATGTCTTACAGAGCATATATCATCTTACGGATCTTATATTGGTATTGTTGCACTAGACATGTATTTTAGATCTTATACATGTCTTACGTATTTATACTTATCTTACTGATCTTATTCTCGTACATGAAGGCAAATTTCGTAGGTACGATAAGTCTAAATGCATCGTGAATCATATCGGCATGCAAGGTCAGATCAGACTTATGCAGATACATTTCAGATATGGACATTAGTCCATAGCAGATACGGATCACAACAGATACATATACCGGATTCATACAGATTCAAAACATATCCAATAACAAAGAGATTATTGGTTTAAATCATAACCATATTCAGAGTTACACTTGCTCGGAGGTACCCGTGAGGTACTCATTGGACTTATAATTTATATTACGTAATCCTAACTCACTTTACCGATACGAGAGTACCTGTGGGTACTACATAACTTATACTTATGTTAATGGAGACGAGTACCTGTAGAGAGGGTACTAATGACTTATACTTATCTTAATGATACGGAGTACCCGTAGGTACTACGTAATCCTAATCGTATACAGGAGTACCTGTAGGTACCACAGAACTTAATTAGATACAGGAGTACCGTGAAAATTATTTAACTTAATTAGATACAGAGTACCTTACAAAATTACGTAATGTACAGAGGTATATTCAGATCTTTATTTTTATTCTTTATTCAGTGTTTTATCATATGTCTGTCTGACTACCTAGACCAATCATAAGAAATGAGTAGAACGCAGTACAATAAGTACCCGAAGGTACAATACACATCGCGCCGTAGCACCGCACGTGACGGCTCTACCACGCAGTCAGAGTGCCGCGAGCACCGCTGCAGGAGTGCCAAAGCACCGGATCAGACGTGCCTCGCCCACGCACAGAGTGCCAGAAGACCAGCAGAGTGCCGAGCACCGACGACGCAGGCCCGTCACAAACAGAGGCGCCGTGAGCACCGGGCCAGGAGTGCCGAGCACCGACAAGACGGCTCGCCACGCACAGAGTGCCGTGAAGACTGCCAGGAGGCCGAGTTCCAATCAAACGCGCTACCCACGCAACAGGAGTGTCGTGGGGCACAAATCAGAGTGCCGGAGCACCAACAAGACGTCCACTCATTCATTTTTCGGTCCTAGGTAGTCATATGATCATATGTCTTTCAGAACTCATAACCTATCTTTATTACCTTCTGTGTTCATGACAAATTGCTTTTCATGTTCATGTTCATGTTTCAGTTCATTTTCATATTTCATATACTTATATAGGAATACTGATGTATTCACACATCATTCATGTATTCTTGTCCTTCGATCTATTTTCTTAGTAATTAAATCATTCAATCAAATTATCTAACGAAAGTTATGGCATTTTTATGCCAAACTAGTCGGTTTACCCGGATTACACTAGGAACAGTCTGAATTTCTTATTTTTTTTAGGAGGTTTAACTTCATACTTGACCATGGTTCTTTGTATTAATTTAAATCTAAGGTGCTAAGGGTTCATTTCCAACTGGAATCACTCAAATCGGAACACCGAAACTCAAGTTACGTCCAAAACAATCCGAACTACTCTATGAGCAAACTGAAGCAGAATTTGGCTGGATTATAGCCCTACTTTGAATAAATTTTTGGACCACTTATAGTCAGAATTTGACGATTTCTATTTCTTGATGTTTGGTTTTCCTTGAATTCTAGTTTAATTAGCCACTTGAATCACTCAAATCGGATAAGAAATGAGCAAGTTATGACTAAAATACGAAAACTGGTCGAAATAGAGCAAGGTACTTCCAAGATATGCCCAATATGCACCGCAGATACGTTCGCTTCCGAAGGGTGTACTACATGTTCAAGGTGTACTGCATGTCCCCTTAAAATGCCTGTAATGTGTATTTTCTCCCTTTTTTTCCATATGTTGATACCCAAATCAACCCTATACTCCATATACACCTCAAAACCATTTCAAATTCATCTTATAATCTCTTTTATACTCAAATCCTCTTTCAATACTTATCTTATTTCCAAAAATCCATCATAATTTACTCTCAAACCCACTCTAATATGGGTTATGACCCATACACAACCCAATCATAAAGGTTAATTAGGGTTTGTTCTAAACCCTAACTCATTTACTTACAATTAAACCATGAATCCATTCTCAAAGGAAGGATTCCCTACTTTTCTTGTGTCATTTAGAGTTTTACTAACCCTAATTTCCCAATACATCTTCGTTAGATGAAACTTAACAAACCCTAGGCCTGAGGCAAGATAATAACCATACAAAACCAAGATCCATACCAAAATCCTGAATCCCTAATCAAGGCCGGCCTCATACCTTGGCTTGATTCCCTCCTTCCTTCTCTTCCTCTTCCTCTTCTCTTCTTCTTTCTCTTTTCCCCCCTTCACGGGGTTTGTTCCTTCCAAATGAGACCAATTTTTGGTCTGAATCCACTATTTCAGCCTTGTTTGGCCCTCAAAAACCCATTTTTGGGTTAATTTTATTTATTTGCTTTTTGGTCCTCCAACTCTTAACCATTTGTATTTCAAGTTTCCTTTATCTCATTTTGGCCTCAAATCTTCTTAATCTATGTCTTTATGCCCCTTTGACAAATTAAGTACCTTGTCCTTTAAGTCTGTAAATTCTCCGGTCTCTCGTTGTCGATCGACCAAAACGCATATACAAATTTAGTCGCACAATTACCAAAGGACTATCACCTAATCCCCTAAACTCGCACTCATAAACTTGTTGAGACCAAAATCTCCTAGAGTTAATCATTTTCTAATTTTGGTTTTCTGGGCTCGATATATCGCAAGTGCACAGCCTAATAAGTAATAAATGGATATAAGTCCGGGAGACGATCCTACGTAGATCTCAAGAATTTTAAATCAACTACCCCGACTACTCAAGCTCCATACTATTCGACCATAAAGTGATATCGGGGTCCGTACTAAGAAGCCGGAATTACACAACACTTGTGCAAAATAAAATGAACAATCAGTAAACTGAATATAAAGAATAAAGAACAAAGACAAAGAATAGTTAAGAAAATAAATGGACACTAATAATTATCTTTCAGAGGACACATCAAGTATACCGCTATAGTGAAGTACCAATTCTCGGGAAGTTAATAATGATAAAACTTCTCGAATATTTCAAATAAATCGGCCCGCGTTTAGGCAAGAGTTTGATCTCCACACTCCACATTTCATTATCTAATTTTTCCTGATTCTTTCAAGACAAAGGAATGAGATAACTACTTTTAAAAGGGGATTTCCTTAATCCGGGGCATTTTTCTTCTCGCAATACTTCATACCCATTTTATGGACTCAAACCTTAGCCCTGCCATTCCACAAGCAAGGATATACAACTCAGATACTTTCCTCGAAATTAGAATAGAGATCACCCTCCTTGATTGATCCTCAGCCTAACACGGATTGGCCTCACTATCCGAATTGGAGGTGAACTTTGTTTGTTTAAACTGATAACCTGCTCAACCTCGCTTTTATCAAGTGAGAAGAGGATTTACCAAAGTAAAACTTACAGCCTATTAGATCTCTAATAGCAAGTTAATACCTTCAAAGAAATGTTCACAAGCAACTCTCGTGAATGTCTTCCGTAGGTCACCGTGAGGACCTCCTTGAAATCAGAGCAATGAAACAAATCTTAAACGGGTATAAGAAACTGATATTCAGATCCAGAAAACATTAAACCAAAACCAGAAGTAAATTCATAAACTGAAATTCACTGTCACGGAAACGACTACGGAAAGATAATTCTCTCGACTTCATAAAGATTCACTTAATGGGTTTGATTCCTCACCATCGAATTACACGCTACGCATTTCTCCCGATCATAAGAATAATCTCAATTAAACCAAAAAGTTTAATTCGCAATTCATTCTAATTCTCAAACATTCCGTAAGAATTTGAAAAGAATAGAATGTGATTCAAATTTTCCGTCAAAAAACAGATAAACACCTTATCCAGAATAAACAAAACTAGAACGATAACTAATCTAATCTCTAACTACCAAACATTGAGAAAAGAAGTTAAAAGAAAAGAAAACTAAAGGAAAATAAAGAAATGAGCCTTCAAGTACCCAGCACTCACCTGCGGTCGCGCCAAGTCGCTTTTCATATGTGGTAGCCGCTATTTATAGTGGTTTCTCGCCGCCCTAATCCCAATGCGCCTTTGTGGATTCCAAGAGTGGATCGCCCAAGTTACTGTTCAAGTCGCGACCTCAACACCCTTGTCGTGATATCATCCATGTCGCGACATCGATCTCACGTCGACATCAACTTAACTCTCAACAAATTTTTAATCGATAGTCTTTCCTCGAAGGTCGCGACATTGACCTTGTCGCTACATCACCTTATGCCTTTGTGTGTTTCAATTGGTTCTCGGCGTCGCTACATCGATATCTTGTCGCGACATCACCAAGTCTTCTCGCAGCCTTCAATCGATCAGTTCATGATGTCGCGAATAATTTCAATCTTTGTCGCGATCGCTTATGTCTTCGAGGCTTCACAGTTGCTTTCGTGTCGCGATCACCAGAGCTTAATAAATAAATCTAGTTAACCTACCATCCTTCCAAACCTGTCATAGCTTCATGACTCTTGTCGCGACTTCCATCCCGAGTCGCGACATCAACCCTTAGTTTCGCTTTCAATCCTCACAACATTCAGGACTCCTCCTGGCCGCGACCGCATCAAATTTCTTCAAGATTCCGATGTCGCGATAGCCTTGATCTAGGCAAAGTGATGTCGCGACCCTTCTCTTCACTATCGCCAACGCGGATCGCTTCAGATAGCTAGTGTCGATGTCACGACAAAGATCCAGATGTCGACATGAAGTCTTCCTCTTCTTCATTTCCCGTCAGCTTCACCCCTGTATTTTCTTAACGCCCGCCCCGCCTTGTTCTTCAAGTAAGCTGCTTCTCGAATGAGTTTCACCGCTACAACCCCATATGCATTTTGATTGCTGTCAAGGCTTCACGACATTCTATCCTTTCATCTTTGTGCGCCTTTTCTGCTGCAACTTGCTTCAGCCACTTATATCATTAACGCTCATCCACCTGCTGCATTTTTCCACTGCATTTTCTTCTTTCTTTCACTCTCCCTCCTAATAACAAATTTGGCGAGTTTCTTCATATTTCTGCATCTTAATTATTCCTTGCAGTCAAAACTAAATAAAAATGGACTAAAAATAGATGACTTTTGCTTCACTGCTTCCCATGTTTCGCATTTAACCTACTAAAGATTCAAATTATAATACAAAACACCAAAACATGCTCGAAATCACAGGGCATATTTTAAAGTGTTACAGAGGGCCTGATTATTTTGACATATTCCTATAACAGAATAAATTTATAAGGATGCTGGCATCACAGACGAGAAACCTTGAAGTAAATCAGATAGATGTGAAAATAGCATTTCTTAATGGAGATTTAGAGGAAGAAATCTACATGGAGCAGCCTGAGGGTTTTTCTGCTCCTAGACAAGAAAAGAAAGTCTATAAACTGGTGAAATCCATATATAGATTGTGCTTTAAAAATCAAAATTAAATGACATGAGAAATTTGAAATTGTTATGATGTACATGGATCAAATCAATGAATGTGAAAAGTGTGTGTATGTCAAAAAGATAATGGAACTTGGATATTTGGCCATGTGCTTGTATGTAGATGACATGCTTATTGTTGGTAGTGATGATAAGATGATTACATCTACCAAGAATGTCGACTCAAGGTTCCACATAATAAAGAAGATACGGACTTGGCCATGTAATTTTGGAATAAAAATCAAAAGAACATTAACAGGATTCATTCTTAGACAATCACATTATGTTGATAATATTCTTGGGAAGTTTGATAAGGATAACTCTGGTATAGCCAGAACACCGGTAGATGTAACTCTACACTTATCCAAGAATAAAGGAGAGAGTTTTCCTCAAGTAGAATAATTTAGGAGATAGGCAAATGAATGTACTTACGAGTCGATACAAGACTAGATATATCCTATACAAATAACACTGAGCAGATACACGAGTAGTCCTAAGGCCATGCATTGGCAAGGAATTGAAAGGGTTTTAAATACTTACGTTTTACTCGTGATTATGGATTGCACTATACAAGATACCTCGCGGTACTTGAAGGATATAGTGATGCCAATTGGATATCCAATTTTAAAGACTCTAAGTCCCATAGTGGTTATGTGTTTATACTAGGAGGTGGAGCAGTCTCACAGAAATCCTCAAAACAAACGGTTATTGCTAGATCCATAATGGAATCTAAGTTTATAGCAGTACTAGACAAATGTGGGGAAGAGGCTAAATGGTTAGTGCTTCATCTAATTCGTATGCTGAATTTATTCCCAAGCGTAGGAACTAAGGTCATCAAGCATTATAGTACTGTGGAAGTCCACAGGTCATTTCCACAGGGAGTGGTTTTCCTAGATGATCCTTAGGGAGTATTCTCCAAAGAATGTGCGTTGTACTAAAACTGGGTTGTGGTCAGGTTGATTGAGTAACCGATTGCTGACTATTTTAAAACAAAAGAAAAGGTGATTGATAGTGGTTCTTAGGTTTCTACTCACTAACATCAAGTGCACTCCTAATTCTTATTCACAATCTCATCTAGGAACCATTGATGAATGGTCTTCAACGGAAGATTTTACATTAAAAGCTCTTTTAGAACGAAAAACGATCGAGCGATGTTAAACACTTGTTCAAACGATTTGCTCAGACTCTTAGCTTGCATTTGCGATCAAGCACAACGTGTACCGAGGATCTCTCGTTCACACGTTGTCAAGAAGATGCCCAACTAAGGTTTTATAAGAATTTTCTACAAGTGCTTAGCATCGTACAATCCCGTTGAGGTACAAAAGAGGAATTGAGGGTTATTAATTTTCATGAAGGTGAGTTTCCACCGTTAGGAACCTCATCATGGAGTTTAGAACTTCATTGAAACTAGAAAGCGATTCATATTTGATAAGAAACTACTCCTAAAAGAAACTTGAGAAAATTACACTTTAATTGCAAGATTTGAGAATCAAAGTACAAAATACCTGTAAGAGAAACCGAAAGGTAAGGAATCCAATCAAAGATTACACGTGAATTGAAACTTAATCCGAAGAAAAGTTAAGTATTCTCTTTTACTCTATGAACCCTAGCAAAAATATGAGAAAAACACTCTTTTTATGAAACCAAAACCTTAGAATCAAAAACTGCTCCTCTCCACCCTCTTCGGGCTTAAATAATTCTCCCTCCTTCCATCATCCTCCACTGTATCGCAAAGACAAGCGTGCCCTTGCACCGATGTTGGAATTATGCTCAAATCCCGCAAAAACTATATGTTGGTACCGGGTACTAGTGTGGTACCACCAAAAGGCTAACGTGATTTTCGTCAGTACTGCACGGGCTTAGTGCTCGCATTTCCGCACTAACAGCTAACGGGTGATTTCGCCAAATCGTACCGGGCTTCTGCTTTGTACCGATACCACCGCTCTACAAATGTTCCCTCACCCAGCACTACCTGTGAATTTCAACAAATACCGCCATCAACTGCAATGATCTACATTCGCTCTCTGGACACGAACTCCTACAAAAAGTGTGCAATTTTAACCTCGAAAAACTCGTACAAGTACAAAAACACGAACGATCAAAGGTACCCTATTCTTATACAAAATGAGAGCATAAAATATGAGCTGAAGGTACTAAATCCGATATAAATGTTGCCCTTTATGATTCAATAAATAGGCCATTTCTTGAGGATATACTGCGACGGGTGCCTTCCATGCATGCTATCGCGATAGCACTTTTCATTGGTAGAGCACAAAGCAGTATGTACAATGATAAGTCTAGAAAATTCGTTGTAGACACAATACCATTAGACAACTACTCTCAACTAGAGTTATCTCTATAGATTATGTAAAATCTAAGGATAACATTGCGGATCCACTAACCAAAGGGTTAAACAGAGAGTTGGTTGAAAAGTCATCGAAGGGAATGGGATTAAATCCCGTAAAAGAAGAAGTTGATACAATGGATACCCAACCTAGCTTAACCTGAGATCCCGAGGATCTAGGTTCAGCGCGCGACAACTAAACAGCACTGAATACACGACTATGGGGATATTCCTTGTCTATTCCTATGATGAAAATAGTGATGCACAAAGGAAGGTTAAGATATGCTTTTAATGATATTTATAATGGAAAGTCGAAAGAGTAAACTGAGCTATTCTTAGTTAGAGATCACCTATGTAAGAGTGAAGTGGGGCCGCTTTGAAGGGAATCAAAGGGCACAATTCCTATTAAACTCTTGCAGAACCAGGCGCATGTTCATCGCCAAAATGAACATAAAAGTGAGAATGTGTGACGTATGTCATCCTCTACACAAATGAAAAAACAGTTCAAGGACATCGTGTCAAATGTTTAGTTAGTAGAGTAAACATACTTCTACAAGGGAAGGTTCAAAGGTTAACACCTACCTCTCACATGCAGGTTTCAACTGTTGTACTCTATCACTCAATGAGGAATCCTAGGTCTTGTCTCTAGGTGTCAATTTCATTAATGTGGGGAATTGTTGGAGTTTTTCCTTTTTAGTGTGAATGAAATTAACGTGTAAATTGTTGGCTTGATTTTTATTTATTCCTAAACGGTTATGCAATTAAATCCTTAAATACCATTTAAGGATATTTGATTCTCTTTTCTTCCATTTTCTGGAACGGCTGAATGACTTGTCAATAGTTTGATCGTCGTTTCTTGCCTGAACTCTATTTAATTGGAGTTTGTGCTCTCTGAAAAAATCTAAAAAACTTTCTCTCACAAATTCCTCTTGGTTCACTATGTGATAGAATTACAAACATTGCGTCCAGTTCGCTGGAGTAATTACAAATGTGCTGTTGCCGTCATTCTAAGGTTGTTTTATCCTGGGAAGCAGACATATCGAAGTCTCGAGCACACTCGAAAGAAGACGAATATGCTTTAAGGAGATTGTGCCGCACAAGACTCAATCTGACATTGTTATTTATTTTTCTGTATCTTTGTAATTTTCCTCCTCTTGTTCTCTTGATTTTCTTTTCAAGTTGTATTATGTACTAACAAAACTTTCATTTATATATATAACCCCCAAAACTTTCTCTGAAATGTATATATATATGAATTTTCAGGACTCTAATTCAAATGCAAAACCATTACAACCATTAAACAAGCGGTCACTGCATTTCTATAGACCAAAAGTTGAAGATGATCAGAACTGAAATCCCATGGCATAATGCATTTTTGCTGCTAATCATTATTTGTAAGACCCGGGGAAAAAAACTTGAAATTTGAATTTTTGTTAGGAAGAGCAAAATGGTAATTTTTTTGGAATTCTTTCTAGAGATCCTCGATGACTAAATGTGACTTCACCGTTGGAATCGCCTCATGAAATCTAGTCACCTGCATTTAATTTTGTTTAATTTCGAGACAAAATGATTTTCACTTCTAATTTCGAGTAAATCTGACGCCGAGTGAATCTCCGAAAATGAGATTTTTGTGAAAACTGAAAATTTTACATATTTAAAGAATGTCCATTTAAGATAGATGAAATCAAAACCGGACGAGTTAAATTGGTTCAGCTTAAAACTGACAGGGGGTGTTGACACGTGGCCGATGTGAGCCATGTGTCTCATGTATAAATACAAGAAATATCTAAAATCAAGAAAAGATCTCACAATTTGGTCTAGGACCAAACGTTAGAGAGAAAGAGAGAGAGAGGAGGAAGAAAAAAAGCAAGCTTCTCCGGTGAATTTACAAGGTTTTGCTGTTCGAAACTCGGCAGGCCGAGAGCTAAAGCTGCTCTACGTGATGAGAGTTACGCGTGGGTACTAGAATCATAAGATTTCGCCAAGGTCCAAGGTTAGGGTTTTCACGGAAATCAAGAAAAGGCTGTGTCCCGGGAAATCACTCTAATTGAGGTAGGGTTTTTATCCTACTCGATTTAATTTCTGTCTAAGGGCATAAAAGCGGTGTCAAAGTGGAGAATGTTGTCCAGTTTTTTTTCCTTCGAATTTCCGTGAATGTTTTAGCCATAACATGGACATCCCTCATCTGAATTGAGTGATTCTAATTTCTGGATAAACTAGACTTATAGGAGAACATATCTCTTTGAAATAGGTCTATCCAAATTCTGACCCCTTTGGATTTATAAATGCAATCAAAGTGGAGTTATGTTCAGGCAGTTTTCCTGTTATGTTTTGAGACCCATGATCGAAGTTTTCAGCTAAGTAATCCTGGCTATCACTTATCTCGACCTGGGTGATTCTAATTTCTATGTAAACTAGACTTATAGGAGAACATATTGCATTGAAATAGGTCTATCCAAATTCTGACCCATTTGGACTCAAAAATGCATTCAAAGGGGAGTTATGTTCAGATAGTTTCTGGTTATGTTTGAAAACCGAGTAGTCCCGATTGTTTAGGACATATCTTGAGTTTCAGTGATCCGATTTGGGTGATTCCAGTTGGAGAAGAACCCTAAGAACCGTATCTTCAAATGCGTACAAAGAACCAGTGTCAAATTATGGATTAAGACCCCTGAAATCGGGTATCATAGACTGTTTCCAGTGTAAGAAAAGTAAACTGACCAGTTTTGAATGAAAATGCCATAATGTCTTCGTCCAAACTCCGTTTCGAGTGTTCTTGGATTCTATGGAAAGCCCATTGAGTCACGAACCTGGCCATATTCATGTGGAGGGTAATTGGTATCCACAACCTTGCTTAAAGTTGGTGTTGTACCAAGTGTGCAGGTGGGACACAGGGGTCCATTCCTCGCTTTTGCCTCAACTGACGACCATATCTTACGTCCGAACCCGCTTAGTGTTCTTAGACTCTATGGAAAGCCCATTGAATCAAGGTTCTTTCCATGTGCTTGTGGAAGGCATTGGGTGTCCACAAACTTGTTGAAAATCTATGTTTTGTACCAAGTGTGCAGGTTATTTGGTTGTGTAGATGTGAATAGTCGAGTTTTGACATGACCATTGCATGACATGCTGTAGGCTATTGTATTGGGTATGAATTTCTATGAGTTAGCCTAAGGAAGGCTATATGACATTACTTGTTTAGTCATGTATTGATGAATGTTAATATGCATGATACTGCGATATCTATAAAGATTGGCATGAAATGTATGGAACTTATATGCTTAAGTATAATGTTGCATGGTAATCACATAGCACGATTGATTAGAATGTTCCATGTAAAAAGGCCATACATGTAACATGAGAATTTGCAAAGTGATACTGGCATTGCATAGTGCACAGTGGACATCAACATATTGGGTGTGTGCATGGGATATGGTCATTCATCATTAGTGTTGATGAATGGGTAGTGAGCTTGTACTGTGGACGACGTTCAATAAATATCTCATGGTTTAAAACATAAAAAGAAGTGTAATTAATGTGTGTTGGGCGGAGCAAGAAGGGGATCGTTAACCCCCTCAGGTGAAAAGCCTGGAACATGGGTGTAAAAGACCCGCGGTGTGATCCGAAAAGTTTTGTATGGGTGTAAGAATCTGCAAGTGAGCCGGTGTTCTATCGTCTAAAGAAGAGCACACTACTGCGTTTATCACATTGACTTCGAAGTCAGCGACAGGAGCTGGATTGACTGGGATTAGTTTCCATTGGCACTTGCATTCAGTAATCGGTTAACCGGTAAGGGCTTGGTATATGTGTCATTGGTACTAATTAATGACGGTTGTCACACTGGCATAGTGGCATGTGTGAGGAGCCTGCAAGTGACTTTGATACGGGCATGAAGACATTTCAAGCATGACATACGACATTCATGTAGACTTTTTCACTTGGATGTGTATTGGTTGGTTTGATCATTGTATGTTGGTTTGATCATTGTGTGAGCACTTAGGTGGGGAGTAACCCTTGTAGGAGATTATCGCGATCGGGCTTTGCTCACCCTTGCCAGTGGACCCCCTTCAGTACACAAAGAAGGTGCAAGCGGTCGACCCGCATTTAGGACTCAAGACATATGAAGAAATCAGGATGTGGCTTTGAGCCATATTTTGTATATGTATATTAGAACGATCAGTTTTAATATATCATTTTGTATTTGAGTGTATAATTGAACTCTTGTAAACATATCACTACATAGTTACATGTATAGTATTCATGGTATGGTTGAATGGGCCGAGTGGTCGCCATGACTCATTTGAATGAATCGTGTGGTATATCGAAGACCTTGATGGGTCATGTGATGTATTGTTATATGTGCTGTATTTCCTTGATATAGAGCTTCGACAGAGAGACTCTGTTCGATTTTTTTGTTAAATTATGGATCTCGATAAATGGGACATGATAATGTGGCATCAAGCTACCCGATATCCATGTGCTCTCCGCAGTCAAGTAGTTTTCAACCCGGACCCACTCGATAGTGGGTGTCAGAATTTGCATCGCAGCCAGTAAACGATTACCTAGGGGGCCTCGAATGTAAGTATCCACAAGTATGTGGTCTTGATGCTAGCCTGCCTTAGCTTAGGTGTCAAGAGAGCCTAGGTACACGAGTACTTCGAGGGTCGATAGCATGGGTCTAGATCATGCATTGTTGTATGTTTGTTTCGTGTTTTACATGTCAGGATTTGTGTAAATAATATACATGGTGGTAGATTGTATATAACACACTAGGGCTAGAAAACATAACCTTAGGGGTCTGAAAGCAAATGAGTAATGATAGTTCAGGAATTGATTTGTATTAGTGGCTGGTACTACAACCACTAAGGAAAACTGATAAACAATGGTAGTTCATGATGTTAAAGTCTATTAAGGGTCGGCACGCACACTACAAAGAGACTAAGATAGGAAATTCGAGAACTCTATCAGTATCCGATAATCAGAGATGGCTACTAAAGGACGAGGGAGACAGATTCGGGTTTACTGTGGTTCAGAGTACGAGGATGTTTTTCCGGATGAGCTACCGGGATTACCTCCGCACAAGTTGTTATTGAGTTACACCCTGGTACGTCGCCCATTTCTATGACTCCACATAGGATGGCGCCAGTTGATTTGAAGGATCTTAAGGACTAGATACATGATTTATTAGACAGGGGTTTCATTAGATCGAGTACTTCACCTTGGGGCGCTCCGGTTCTATTTGCGAAAAAGAAGGATAAGACCCTTCGCCTGTGTATTGACTACCGACAGTTGAACAGGGTTACGATCAAGAATCAATATCCATTATCGAAGATTTATGATTTATTTGATCAGCTGAGAGGGGCACAGGTCTATTATAAGATAGATCTCCGTACTGGTTATCATCAGTTGAGAGTTAAGGAGGCAGATATCCCTAAGACAACGTTCAGGACGCGGTATGGGCATTTCAAGTTTACAGTGATGCCTTTTAGATTGACGAATGCACCAGCAGCATTCATGGATCTCATGCATAGGGTGTTCTAGCCCTATTTAGATCAGTTTGTTGTAGTCTTTGTTGATGACATCTTGGTATACTCCCTGTTTGAGGAGGAGCATGAGGATCATTTGAGGATTGTTCTCCAGGCTTTGCGAGAACATCAGTTGTACGCCAAATTTAGCAAGTGCGAATTTTGGCTGACAGATGTGAGATTTTTGGGACATGTAGTATAGGCTTCGGGTGTCTCAGTGGACCTGGAAAAGGTCGAGGCAATTATGAGTTGGGAGAGATCGACCTGGGGCCGAGATATGTAGTTTCTGGGGGACTGGGTCGGATATTACAGAGGTTTATTGAAGACTTCTCCTGACTAGCTGCACCTATGACTTGATCGACCCTGGCGAGGTCATATGCGAGGACCGACCCGTGAGAGGGCATTCTAGGAAAAAAGAAAAAAAAAAGAAAAAAAAAGAAGGCTTACTTCAGCTCATTTTCTAATAGTCCCGGATAGGGGACAGAGGTACACAGTGTATTGTGATGCCTCGAAGGATGGACTGGGATGTGTTCTGATGTAGTCCAGGAGAGTTGTAGCTTATGGTTCACGATAGTTGAAGAACCACGAGCGAAATTACCCGACACATGACATGGAGTTGGAAGCTATAGTCTTTGCCTTGAAGATATGACGCCACTATTTGTATGGTGAGCAGTTCGAGGTATTTTCAGACCATAAAAATCTGAAGTATATCTTTACACAACGGGACCTCAACATGAGGCAACGCAGATGGATGGAGTATCTGGAGGATTATGACTTCACTTTGCATTACCATCCGGGTAAGGAAAATGTGGTGGCTGATGCGCTTAGTCGGAAGTCCTAGCTAGTGTAGCTTCCCGGGAGTGGTAGATGCTTGAGACTGTGGGACAGTTTATCCTACAGTACTGTGATCAGGCTCAGGGTGTTTTGGGGTGTTTAGTGGCTACACCTTCCCTATTGAGCAGAGTGATTGAGTCCTAAGGGAAGGACGCTAAGATGGTGTCCATTAGGGACTGGGTACATGCTGGTACAGGTGACGAGGGCTGGGCCATTCACACGGATGGTAGTCTTCGGTATAGGGGACGGATTGTGGTTCCCCAATTGGCAAAGCTGAGAGAGGAGATCGTCTCGAATTCCATTGTCTGCTTTGCAAGCAGATCCGTGTGGCACGTAAGATGTATCATGATCTCGCTGCCGCATTACTCGGTCTGATGAAGAGACATGTTGGGGATTTTGTTCGATGATGTCTCACGTGTCAACAGATTAAAGTTGAGCATCAGAGGCTAACAAGGCTACTCCAGCCATGGGAGGTAGCGGAGTGGAAGTGAGAGCATATCACGATGGATTTTGTGACTCACTTGCCACGTACATCGCAGAAGCATGATGCGGTGTGGGTGATAGTGGACCGACTTTCATTGGTTAAGTACATTTTCCTCGTTGTGCGGATGACCTTCACACTAGAGGAATTTTGCAAGTTGTACTATACGAGAGATTTGTGACGATTTCATGGAGTGGCCCCATAGTATCTGGACGGATCCTGTGTTTACAAATTTCACCGAAGAGTTTATAGAGAGCCATGGGGACACAGTTGAGGATGAGTACTACTTTTCATCCACAGACTGACGGTCGGTCAGAGAGAACTATATAGGTGTTAGAGGACATGCTGAGAGCATGCGTCCTGGATCTCAAGGGTAGCTGGGATGAGCATTTTCCCTTGGTCACGTTCGCCTATAACAATAGTTATCAGGCAAGTATACAGGTGGCGCCCTATGAGGCATTATATGGGAGGCCATGTCGATCTCCGGTTTGTTGGACCGAGGTAGGAGAGAGATCCACCACAGGTCCGGAGTTAATTAGTGACACCTCAGTGAAGGTGGAAGTAATACGTAAACGTCTTCTCACGTCTCAGAGCCGGCAAAAGAGTTATGCCGACACACCCGGAGACGACCTCTAGAGTTTGAGGTGGGAGATCATGTCTTCTTAAAGGTTATGCCTAAGAGAGATACTGCCTGCATGGGAAAGCGATCTTTGAGATATATTGGGCCCTTCGAGGTAATCAGAGGGTGGGGTATAGCTAAGCATTCCGCTGAATTAACATGGAGCTTTTATTTCCAGTGGTCACGACATATTCCATGTCCCATGTTCGAAATACACTCCAGATCCGACCTACAGAAATGGATCACGAGTTTGGTTGCTGGATACGCATGGGACCTTCAGGAGGGACCACATGATCATGCGGATAGGCCGAGGACTGTGCTCAACGCAAGACCTGTGGAGGCTAGTGAAGGTGCTATGCATATTAACCGAGAGTGGAGGAGGCAACAAGGGAGTGTGAGGACACGATGCGTGGCACGCCTATCCTTTCTTATTTGAGGATGAAGCTATGTTCTTTAGTCATTTGGTAGCATTCAATGACTGTTGCATATGCATGTGATTGCATATGGTTATGGTAGGAATTTCAGATGAAATTTTTATGGGGAAGAAATGTAAGACCGGAGAAAAACCTAAATTTGAATTTTTGCTAGGGAAGTGGCAAAATGGTAATTTTTTTGGAATTCCTTCTAGATCTCGGATGACGAAACAGACTTCACCATTGGAATTATCTCGTGAAATCTAGTCACCTAGGCGAATTTCGTTGAATTCTGATATAGTTAGATTTTCACGAATTTCGAGGCGACGGGCGTCGAGTGGACCCCGAAAACGAGATTTTTAGAAAAATCCTGAAAATGTCAAATATTTAAATAATGTCCATTTAAGATAGATGGAACTGAAACCGGGACGAAATAAATTGTTTCTAGGTAAAAACAGATTTGGGAAGTGTGGATACGGGTTCATGTGAGCCATGTGTCTCATGTATAAATACAAGAAATATCTAAAATCAAGAAAAGATCTCACAATTTGGTCTAGGACCAAACGTTAGAGAGAGAGAGAGAGAGAGAGAGAGAGAGAGAGAGAGAGAGGGAGAATGAAAAGAAGCAAGTCCCATTGACACAGGTTTTGCTGATCAACTCTGGAGGTCGAGAGCTAAAGCCATTTACGCGATGAGAGCTAATGCTGCAGTATCTAATCACAAGATTTCTCCAAGGTCCAAGGTTCGGGTTTTCACGAAAACCAAGAAAAGGCGGTGTCCCGGGAAATCATGCTAATTGAGGTAGGGTCTTTATCCTACTTGGTTTAATTTCTGTCTAAGGGCATGTGTGTGAGTGTCAAAGTGGAGAATGTTGTCTAGTTTTTTTTCCTTCGACCCCGTGATTGTGTTTTGGCCATCACTTGGCCATCCCTCATCCGAATTAAGTGATTCCAATTTCTAGATAAACTAGACTTATAGGAGAACATATCTCCTTGAAATAGGTCTATCCAAATTCCGACCTCTTTGGACTCAAATGCATTCAAATTCAAAGTGTTTAGGCAATTTTCCTATTATGTTTTGAGACCCCGTGACTGAGTTTTGGCCATAACTTGGCCATCCCTCATCTTAATTGAGTGATTCTATTTTCTAGGTAAACTAGACTTATAGGAGAACATATTTCCTTGAAATAGGGCTATCCAAATTCCGACCCCTTTGGACTCAGAAATGCATTCAAATGGGAGCTATGTTTAGACAGTTTCTGGTTATGTTTGAAAACTGAGTAGTCACGGTTGTTTAGGACATATCTTGACTTTCGGTGATCCGATTTGGGTGATTCTGGTTGGAGAAGAACCCTAAGAACCGTATTTTCAAATTAGTGCAAAGAACCAGTGTCAAATTATGGATTAAGACCTTTGAAATCAGGTATCATAGACTGCTCTAGTGTAAGGCAGTAAATTGACCCGCCTTTGAAATGAAAAGGCCATAACGGTCTTCTCAACCGACTCTGTTTCGGTGTTCTTAGACTCTATGGAAAGCTCATTGAGTCAAGACCTATCCATATGCCCGTGAGACTCGCATCCACAAATTTTCTGAAATTCGTGCTCGTACTCAAGTGTGCGTGTGGGACACAAAGTGTCCATTCTGTTTTGTTTGCCTCCAACTTCTGACGACTATATATTTCCTCAAGGCTCGAACTCCGTCAGTGTTCTGACTCTATGGAGTTTCCCATTGAGTCAAGGTTCTTTCCATGTGCCTGTGGAAGGTAGTGGGTATCCACAATCTTACTGAAAATCTATGTTTTTCACCAAGTGTTCAGTTATTTGTCAGGTCGATGTGAAGGCCGGTTTTGATACATGACCATTGCATGGCACGTCGTAGCTAGGCCATTGTATCGGGTATGAATCACATGAGTTAGCCTAAGGAAGGCTATATGACATTTCTTTAGTCATGTAATTACGAATGCTAATATGTACGATACTACGATACCTATAAAGATTGACATGAAATGTATGGAACTTATATGCTTGCGATATATGTTGCATGGTACTGATACGTAAGACGACATTGTAATCGCTCCATTTAGCAGGCATCATACATGTAACATGAGAATATGCAAAGACATTAGCATTGCATATGCACAGGACATCAACATATACTGGGTGTGTGTGCATGGATATGGTCATTCATCATCGCTACGAGCAAATGTGTAGTGAGCCTGATTTTTGAAGACGTTCAATAAATGTCTCACGGTTTAAAACATAAAAAGAAATGTAATTAATGTGTGTTGGGCAGAGCAAGAAGGGGACCGTTAACCCCCTCAGGTGAAAAGCCTGGAACAAGGGTGTAAGAGACCTACGGTGTGATCCGAAAAGTTCTGTATGGGTGTAAGAGACTCGCGGCGTGAGCCGAAAAGTTTTGTCGCACAAAGAAGACACACGGTCATGGTTATCACATTGACTTCGAGTTGTGTGATAGGAGTTGGGATTGACTCGGATTGCTGCTCATCAAGACTTGCATTAGTGACCGGTGAGCCTGCAGGGCTCGATATATGTGTCATTGGTACCAATTAGTGACGGTTGTCACACTTTGGCATAGGCATGTGTGAGGGAGTCGTGGTAAGGACTCGATATGGGCATGAAGACATTTCATGCATGACATACGACATTCATGTAGGCTTTTTCACTTGGATGTGTATTGGTTGGTTTGATCATTGTATCATTGTATGTTGGTTTGATCATTGTGTGAGCACTTAAAAAGGAGTAACCTCAGAGGAGATTATCACTACCGGGCTTTGCCCACCCTCACGTGGGACTCTCGTACTGTGTCGTGCAAGCGGCTGACTCGTATTCGGGACCGCACATATGAAGAAAGCCGGATGTGGCTTTGAACCATATTTTGTATATGTATATTAGAACAATCAGTTTTAATATATCATTTTATATAAGAGTGTTTAATTGAACTCTTGTAAACATATCACTACATAGTTGCATGTATAGTATTTAGGGTATGGTTGAATGGGGCCGAGTGGTCGCTATGACTCATGAATGAATTGGTGTGGTGGTATATTGAGTCTTGGATAATAAGTGTGATGTTTTGTTATACAGATTGTGATTGATATTTCTCGCATGCAGGAGACTCATTCAATTTTTTGTTAAATTATGGATCCCGATAAATGGGACATGATGATGTGGCGTTGGGTTATCCGTTATCCATAGGTTTCCGCAAGTTGACGGGTTGTCAATGAGACCCCTGGGATAGGGGTGTCACATTATTAATGGAGAAATGAATTTTGGCAGTACTTTTGCTGGAGATGGTTGTTCATTCTTTTAATCTTCCATGTATTTTTGAGTCCTAAGTCCAGGGATTGTTGCCCTTGCATATTTACTGTTACCTTTTAGTTTGCAGGTTCTATGATTAATTGGAGTGTTATTGTATGTAGATTTATTCTTATTCTTTTATACAAATATAAAAGAGTTTCATATGTAGCTACTATGTTTGCATGAGATCAATGCATATATTTTTAGTTTTATTTTAGATTTATACTACTTTTAATTTCATATATATTACCAATTTATTTATTTTTATTAATTTTCCTTTATATTTATGTTTTATTTTAAAATATTAAAATATATATTCATTCAAAAATTGCTAAAATATGAAAATTAATAAAATTATAATATTTTATGAAATTAGAAATAATTTGATAAGATACATTATTAATATGGGTTCTAAAATTTTCTTTATTGAAATAAATTAAAGTCAATAGAAAAAATTATCACCATAAATGTATTAAAAAAATTTTTTATATAGATTTTAATTTTAAAAACAAATGAATATAATTGTGCAGTAGAAATTTAAAATAATCTTAAAATAGTCGCTATATATTATGCATAACCAATACAAACTAACTATGACATATTAGTGATAAGACAATAAAACTCCAAAATCTATATATCGATTGATATTGAAACCAAGAAGAGATGCTGCCACCCATCTACAAGACCGGTGGTCATCATCGTGCAATCTCTTTCTCTTCAAAAAATTTAAGCAATTTCATATCTTGTTTTTCTAAGGTTTATTGTCCGAGTGGTTGAAAAAGTGCCCAAAGGTCCATTTGATTTCATTAGTGCTATATTTATACTCTGTTGGCTAGGGCACTCATCATCTATTTTTTTTTTTTATTTGTACGTCATATGGTGGAAGGTTTAGTGGCTTGCAATTGATTCGTGCGTCACATGGTGGAAAGCTTAACGGCTTGCCTTAATTCTCGAGTGTGATGGTGTGATGACAAGTGTCCATGGGATTAGGAGATCGTTACTATAACTTTAATTTGTCTTTTTTTGGTTCACCTGATGTTACATCCCTTATCTGTTGTTACTAAATATCTAGGACAAAGTTCACTCTACGACTCATATACATATGACTGAATTTCATATTAAAGTAAGTCATTTTTAGAAAACCATGACACATATAGATTTCTTTTAAAATATTCACAAAACTAGTCTTTTTGATTTTTAAAACCGCATTCACCAACTACGGGTTTGAAAATTAAGCTTCTAACCGCAGTTGGTAAATACGGTTTTAAATTTACCTTAAAATCAAGATTCAAACTTTCTTTTAAAAACCGTATTCTGTGAACGCGCTTAAAAGTAAAAGATGAGTTTTGGTGGAATATTTTGAAAAAAAAAGTCTACATGTGTATATTCTCTTTAAAATGAATTATTTTATTTTAAACTCCATATGGCTATCTTCAACCGACCTACACAGCCACTAAGATCATCGAACTGCTTCCAAGTTTTGTATGCATGAGAGCCATCTCGGCCGCCTGAGCTTCTATGGCCCCCTTAGCATCGAGCTTGGTGATCATCTCTAATACTCAATCTAGTGGGAGTGTTTGTTCAACTATCCCTCGAGTTCTCAAGTGTAATCTCGACTATTCTCTAGTGATACTTGTCCATTCCAATGTTAATTAGCAATTCCATAAATATATATTAAGCAATTGAGAAAAACCTATAATACTTTTTTTTTTATTTTTTTTTATTTTTTGCTTTTCTAAGAAAATATTAGCAAACACTTTTTTTTCAAGAACTTTTCTTACATTAAAAATGCTTTTTAAAATCACTATTAAAAAACTAGAAGTTTAGGTTTATTTTTTAAAAAGTAATAAATTTTTTTAAAAGTATTAAGAAATAACTCTTTATATTTAATTGTATTATAAAAAAGCATTTAAGATTAAATAAAATTACCTTTAAAAAAAAGATTTAATATAATTAAAAAAAAATTATTCTTTTATTTTATTCAATTTTTATAATTAAATATACTCGTTGCTTTTAGTATGAAAGAAAACCAAGTTATTGGAATGGGATAGGTTGAGACACGCGTGCCCCACGTGTTAACAACTACGATATCCTCATGGAAGACCCGGCCCGAATCCGATAGTGAAGTGGGTTGTCCGAGCTCGGTAAAGGAAAAAAGGGGCGAGTGAGGTCTCAAATCAACAACCTCGAGCATCAACTGAAATGAGGACGACTGCAAGTGGACAGTCACCTCGAGTAACCACCAGCATAGGAGACGGGCCGGGCTGGAGTACATAACGGCCAGCACGGATGTGATATTATGATGTAATTAATGTATAATGATTAATATGGTAATGTAAGGGAGTAAAGGGCCACACATAAATGCCCCACTCATGAGTATTTAATATGTAACTCCCCAACATATAAGTATAAAAAGGGGGAAGAACAAAATAGAGGAGAGGAAAAAAATGATTGATTTGTGGAAAGAACAAAACCTTTCAATTGGCTTTGTCTGTGGGAACCGAACAATCCCACCATTCCTAAAGTTGCAAAGGATTGACCAGTCCGATGGGTCATTTTTCTTATGGTTTTGAGCCCTCGTTACTGTCATTGGAGACAATGTTGAAAGATCTACATTAGTCTCATAAGTGGAAGTTGGCTTCTTTTTTGGAGGCAAACGCATCCTTGCGCAAGGAGAACACCGCCATTCCTTAGTTAGATGATGCCACCACCACTCATCACTTGGGCATCCCAACCGCTCATGCCCGGCGCGACGGTCCACAGATAATCTCACACCCTCAAGCACGGGTCGGGCAAGAGGGAGATCCCCCCCAGGGAGAGCGGGTTGCCTCTCCTCTGAGAAATGTGGACCTTACGTTGCGCACTTTAGATGACATGTCGTCTTCCCTGTTCATTCCTGCAATCCTGAACTAGGAAGCCCCACCACACTTCACATTACCTAAATTTCAGATGTACAAAAGTCTTCAGGACCCTTTTGACCATCTGATGCATTATCGACAACCATGACGCTCTGCGCCCCAGCAATGAGGCGTAGTTTGGGCAGTCCTTCCTGCCGAGAGCTGGCCATGCAACTCCTCAATCATAACCATAGAATCCTCAAGTAGACTCCCAGCCAGGCATTGATAACAGGTGGGAATATGAGACTAAGTGTGAAAGAATGGAGTAGTATATGCAGCTGGATCGATCCCTCATGGCTGGATTTGAACACTTTGGGGTGACACAAGTGCCCCGATCGGAAAATCAAATGGCAGATGCCCTCGCAATTTTGGATTCCAATGCTTCGTATCCATGTAATGTAGAGTTGAACGTCATGGACCGTCCGTCCATCTCAAGCACAACGGTTTTCACAACTGATCACCGAGTTGAGTAGTAGTGGATGGACCCCGTCTTGGACTACTTGAAGAGTGGAACTTTAGCCGAGAACAGAACCACGCGAGGCAATCAAAGTAGAGGCCTGAGCAGTGAGGTACTCCTTGATAAACGATGTGCTATGTAGGTAGTCATTCTCGGGATCGTACCTGAGGTGTATACCCCAAGGGGAAGTTGAGCGTATCATCGAGCAGATCCACCAGGGAATTTGCGATACACACATCGACGGGAGTAAGCTGTGCCACAGAATTATGACACAGGGTTTCTATTGGCCAATAATGAAGCAAGAATCTGAGGCGTACATGGCCAAGTGTGATGTGTGTTAGAAGTTCGGCAATGTCATCCATGCGCCAGCCACAACGCTCCACCCCGTGTCAAGTCTGTGGTCTTTCTATAAGTGGGGGAATGACATTATGGGATCTTTGCCTTTGGCTACTTGCCAGCAAAAATTCATGTAGGTTGCCATTGATTTTTTCACCAAGTGGGCGGAAGCGGAAGCCTATGCGCAAGTCATTGCAACACAGCTAGTCTAATTTGTACAAAAGAACATCATGTGTAGATTCGGGGTACCGCATTCAATTGTCTCAGACAACGGACCACAGTTTATCAACAAGGGATTCCAACAGTTATGTACGGAATACAGGATTAAGAATTTTTACTTGACGCCTCGGTATCCTCGGTTCAATGGGCAAGCCAAGGTCACAAAAATCGATTGATAAGGACAAAAGAAAAGTGGGTAGACGAATTTCTAATAGCACTCTAAACCTACCACACAATGCCGAAGCAACCCACTAGTGAGACACCTTACACAGAGGCCCAGATCCTAGTTGAATTTGGGATCGAGCCCCTCCGCATGGGAGATACCCTTGAGCTAACACAAGTGTTAGACGAGGTTGAGGAGAGAAGAGAATGGGTGGCCATACGAATGACCGAGTACCATCGCTGAGTAGTTCGGAAAATGGAGAAATGCGTCTGGCCTAGAGCCTTTCAAAAGGAAGAGCTGGTCTTACGGCGGACTTTCGAAGAAGGAAAGCTAAAGCCGAATTAGGAAGGCCCCTAGATGATGGTTGCAAAGGAGCAGTACATATTGTAATCACCGGAAGGTGGAATGGAACCTCGTCCATGGAACTCCTGTTATTTGAAAGGTATTATCAATAAGAGGATGTTTGTTGTGCATAGATCTTGGGAATGAATAAAGTTAGTCTCTGTTGCGAAGTTCTTACGTCCCCTTTTAGTATGTCAGTAACAACACCAAGCCTAAATATCGGGCGGTATGTGACAAACAGGTTAATGAGAGGCTCCATTTTTCCTCGAGCAATAGGCCTCAAGAGTCCCTAGTCTTGGGAAACGTTGCAGTCCATGATATGCACTTCAGATAATGAGAAATGTACTACTTGAGATGTGACCTCCTAGAGAGACATAATTCCGAGATTACAACTTTAGAGATGTACTCCTCGAGAATACGGACTCCCAGAGACGTAATTCCCTGAGATAACATGGCCCCAGGAAATGTACCTGAAATAATATTGCCTCCATGAGTTGTGCTCCAAGAGATGTGGTATCTGGGGCGATTAACCTAAAAGGACCCTAGCCCTCGAGAGATAAAAAATCTATATAAACGAAGAACCTCGACATAAATCTCACAATGAGGCAGCTTCTCTTCGCGAGCCTCTAAATCCTAACATGGGACTAAAAGGGTCCTATGGTTCGAGCATTAGGGAGAGCATTAAATTAACATCCAAAATCCTACATTTCTAGCCTAAGAAGCCTCAAGAGCCAATAAAGGAAGCTCAGTATACCCCCCAGAACCCAGGCATATATATAAAAAAAAACAATAGTAGTAATGATGCCAAAAAAGGATAGGGAAGTACCGTGACCGCCATCTGAAAGGGTGTGGAATCCCTTAGAAGATCTAGGACCTTCTTTATCACTACGTCTCCATACACTAAGCCTAGTGCGGTGATGACCTCCTCCTCGAGGTCTTTCAAGGGCAGCTCCTCGAATAGAATGGAGTCAGATATCAGGGCCTCCAAGGATGGGGGGATGGAGTGTCGACCACAGGCGAGACTAGGTTGAGCACCATAGCTGCCTTCCCTTTTCCCTTTCTTGTCTTAATCAATACTCGAGGAGGACAGGCCTCGCGTCCTTCCACAATCGTTATTCCCCCTTTGAAGGTAAGGGGTGCCCCCGAGCCTAGGCAGTACGAGGAGATGAGAGATTAAGTGAGGCGGCGTCCTTTGGCCTGGAGGACACCCTGAGAGTCCTCCCTCGAATGGGAGGCAACCGGGTTATTCCTAGGTGCGGAAATCATTGCAGTGGGGTCTAATGTTGTGACTTGACCAGGGTGTCAATAGTTGACTCCCTAGGCCTTTTCCTCCTCTCTTGGAGATCGCGACGGGGAGGAGACGGGATTGGAAAGTCGTCACCCACAGCCATCTCTTCCATCTACTCGGACTCACGTGCTTCGATAGTGGTTGAGATTCGAGTGAGGAGGTGATTCAGAACACTCTCTCTAGCAAAGGCATTCCCTAGATCTTCGAAGTGAAGTCACGGAACCTTTGGGACAACAAAGTCTTCGGGCTGATCAAATACCTCTTGGGGGTTGGATAGGGTCAGGAGAAATTTAAAGTCCCCATCAACTTCGAGAGCTTAGCACTCCTGGCCAAGAAACAAAAACCAGGAAGAAATCGTGATCATCCACAAGCCTCTAGGTCTAGAATGCTTTACACATGCCTCTAAACGAGGGCAGCTAAGTCTAAAAATAGGTAGATAAAAGAAAAATACCAACAAAAGAACCCTAACACCGACCTGTAGTAGGGTCGATGCACACTGAAAACTATTTAAGCATGGGATCCTTAGTGCATCCCTAGGCTTCGAACAATAACACATTGCTTTCATAGCCTTACTCTTTGGTCAGAAATTAGTCTCGACACCGCTGAAGGACTCGGGTGTCGACAACAAGATAATATTTTCCGAGCTTGTTCCGCTTGAAGGAGTAAACATACAAAACCTCCTCCAAACCTAGGTTAAGCCCGTGCTACTTGTTTAGTACACTCACACCTAGGAGAACACGAATAATGTTCACGTGAATGTACATGGGGTGAATTCGAGTGAAGTGTAGGAACTAATGAACCATAGAAGTGAGAGGGACTCTCAATCCCTCACTGATATGGATCTCCAGCCAATAGATGGAATTGATGTACCCCCGATCCACATTCGTGCAAGCCGCAAACTAGGGCCCTGAGGAAGAAAAGGATACTTGAACCTAGGGTGGGACAGAGAATTTCTTTCAAAAGGCATCTGCTCAAGGGTCCCTAACAAGCTTGAGGCAAGTGAGAACACTGTTGGCATTTGCGCGTGAGAGCACCTCCCCAGTCATGGAAAAAGAAGAAGATGATTCTTTCCCCACAAAGCCTTCCATATGTTTTTTTTCATGAGACATCCTATGAGTGCCTCTGTGCCTCTATCACCGGAACGATGCCTAGAGAGACGGGCGAGAGAACTCATCAAGAAAAAAAAAATTCAGCTTTTCTAACTTACAGCGCATGGGAATCTTCGAAAGAAGTTGGAGATATGCAGATTGCAAGGTAATGAAACCAGGGGAACCAACATGCAACAAAAGCAGGGTAAGACAATGAAGATGAAAGGAAAACCCAATCAAATAGAGGGGCAACGCTTAAATACCAAAGACCAAGAAGGATAAGCGGGAAAGCCAAATGGAGCATTGAATGCGCTTAACTTATGAAGGAACACGTCAAGTCCAGGAGCGAATCAGAAACAACCACCTGTCAACGATAGATTGTAAAGATGATGGCGCATGACGCTCAAGTCAGCTTACCCAAATGATTAGTTAGACGATGGCGCACAGGAAAGGGAAAGATTACCACCATTCCAAACCCTAATGGCATGGAATGACGCTAAGGGGCCTAGTGGAATAGGATAAGTTGAGACACGTGTGCCTCACGTGTTAACAACCAGGATATCCGCATGGAAGACCTGGCCCGAATCCAATCATAAAGTGGGTTGTCCAAGCTCGCTAAAGGAAAAAGGTGGGCGAGGTCTCAAATCAAATCAACCACCTTAGGCGTCAACTAGAATGAGGACGAATTCATAAGTGGACATGTCACCTCGAGAGTGACCACCTCAGGCATAGGTGATAACCAGATTTTCAACACGGCTACCAAAAGACTATTGTCTAATCCCTAGCAACGGCGCCAAAAACTTGTTTTTGTACATACCAAAATATGAAGATCACCCAAATTCTTAACATAGCCACCAAGAACTAGATCAGTCCCTGGCAACAATGCCAAAAACTTGTTGATTAATTTTTGATATAAAATATGTTGTTACCTTAGATGAGAAGGCTTAAATTGAAATTGTGTTTTGGTCTAGATCACAGTAAATGCACAGGTCATTCAAGTAATAAAAGTGGATTTAAGCCCAGATATTGTTCCCACGAGGAATGATGAAAAATCTAAACATCAATTACCTCATATACTCAAGATCCTTGCTATTTGAACTCTAAAGTTAAAAGTGATTTTGTTTTAAGCTAAAGGAAAAATAAATAAAAAACTAAAAAAAAATTCTATAACTATATATAAAGAATTTTAAAATAATTGGATTGGCAAGTTCACTAGGTAAGTAACACTGGGATTAAGTTCAATGTATAATTATCAATTTCTGCATCATTTTATAACATTAGTTCAGCCATGAGTTTGAAATCTAAACTTGTCAAAGATGCAAGGTAGTATAGCTTGGATTTCTCCACACACCATACATTTCAATAATTAGAGATCCATGTTCCTTTTAGACACATGAGTCTAATAAGTTACATGTAGAATATAAGCATCTTTCTAAGATTTGTGTATTTTTCCTTCTTAGTACTTCACACCCTTTTCTTAGGATTGAAGATTGCTTGTCCCTATGGACAGGATAATGCAAGCCTTCCCCAATTTAATTTGGCATCTCATCCATCAAATCTGGCAAAATTCTTTGTCTCCTTGATTAGATCCCAGCTAACACGGGATCAAGATCCTTTCATCAGACAGAGGAGAAACCTTTGATCAACTAAATTGATATATCATCCGGTTAATCCTCACACCAAGAGTAAATCAATGATTTATCAAAGTAGTCCTTCAAAGTTCATTAGTTACATAATATTAGTCTACCATACCCTCGAGTAACTGCTCCATACTCTCATGAATCTCCATCTCGTGTCACCGCAGGGCTTCCCGGAAACTCCGTGAGCAAGATACAAGCCATTTTCTAGGTACACGCTTACTAATATTCGAATAAGTAACTTTAAGAACACACCACTTAAATAATTTCGTGGATTTCAAATCATGCCATCTCTTAAAGTTTAGCAGAAAACAATAATCAACATCGATCCAATCCCAGATGGAGCTCAGTCTTTCAAATTGGTTTACAAAGAACAGTGACTAACTGATCAAGTAAATTCACTGAAATTGCAAACAAACTGAAATAGATGAACTCCAAAAAAAATTCCAAATTCATTAAATCAGACAGTAATGAAAAACGGAATTTTACAAAAAAAAACCAGCTCAAAACTTCGCACCAGATCACTTCTCAATTCCAAGAAAAACTAACTAAAATTATGCTCTAAAAACTAAATGAAAGAATAGAAAAATAATATATAAAGGAGTTCCAACTACCCAGAAGTTCCTAGTTTTGTGGAAGCTGCGCATAGTGCCCTAGATGCGTCTATTTATAGATTTTCAAATGATGGGCCGCACTTCAAGGCTGAAATTATGGATCCCCAAAAATTCTAGGCCAATAGGTTGTTTTGTCGCGACATAGAAAATTCTGTTGTGACATAGTGCCATATCTGCCCCCTGCCATTGCCGCGGTTCTCGCAAACCACATGACATAATTTTGTGCTTTCTTCATGGATTCTGTAGCGACGTAATTTGATAATGTCGCGACATCGTTCTACTGAAGCTGTCTAGTTTATGTCGCGACATGAGTGTCTTGTGTCGTGACATAAAAAACTTTATTGCAACCAACTTGTTGTTCTTTATTGCTCCTGAAAAATGTCGTGACATGAAATCTCTTTGTCTTGACAAAACTTCTTGTCTTTCAGCCTTTCTTTGTGTTGTGACATAAGTTGAAATGTTGCGACATAAAATACACTGTGTTGCGATAGTCTTCTGTTCTCTCCTTTTCATCTTTTGTCGCGACATAATTTTTTTTTTCGCGATAGAATTCTCTTCCTCCAGCTCTTCAACTTTGTTGCAACATTCTTTGCTATGTTGCGACATTCTTTTGCAGGGTTCTTTCAACCTTTGTCGTGATGTAGAGTCAGTTTTTGTCAGGAAAGAGTTTCTCACAATTGCATGTTGTTGTTGTCACGACAGACCTTTTCTTTGTCATGACATAGTCTTGTTGTTTCGCAGACCGTTGAGATCGAACTTTGCGTCGCAATGCATCTCAAGATGTCGCGAACATATTTCCTTCTTTGATCATCGTCATCGAACCGCTTGTCGCAACATTGAAATCCTTGTCGAGACAAACTTTTCTTGGCTTGTCTAATTTCTCTTCCATTTTCTGTAGTGACATAATATTCTTTTGTCGCCAAATATATTTGATTATTAAGACAAAACTCTATTGCCATTGCTTGATCATTGTCGCAATTGCAGGTTTCTCGCCTGTATTTCAGAATATGTCACGGCATAATTTTTCTCAAGGCCACAACATCTGCCTTTTTTAATTCTTCTCATCTTTTGTCATGACAATAGATTTATTTATCGTGACAAAATTCACCTCAACCTTATGTTGTGTTTATCACGACATAAAACTTCTCTATCACGACAAAGTCCTCTTGCCTTTCAATGCTGACTTTAAATTCTATGTCGCGAACATAGTTATCTTCTGTCGTGACAAAGCTTTTCTGCTACCTTCAGTTCTTTATGTCGTGACAAAGGTTTGAAATGTCGCGACAAAGTTCCACTTCCATTTGCCTTGATCAATGTCGCGACATAGTTATGTGATGTCACAACAAAGTTTTGTCTTCTGACTTCCCTTATATTTTAACACTCACTTCTTTGTCGCAACATTTATCAGTAAATCTCCCATATTGTGTCGCGACAGTGTTGCGAGATGTCGCGACAGTGTTGCGAGATGTCGCGACAATCTTCGTTTTTGGCTTGAGTTTAGCTTGATCTTTGTTGCGACATAGCTTTTGTTGGTTCTATTGAGATTATGTCGCGACATTTTGAAACTATGTCGCTACAGAGATTTCAGCCTTGGCCATTTTTTCTGCTTTTCTTGCTGGAATTCTCTTTTTCTTTTAAAACCTACAAAACACAAAGTTGATGAATATTTCACAATTCAGCATCAAAATGACTCATAAACTTCTAGAAATATGCCAAAAAAATATATTAAAAATAGATGAGTTTAGGACTCATCAATAGAAGATGGGTCAAGTGGAGTATATGTAACACGCCACATGGATAGATGTTATGATGTAATTAATGTATAACGATTAATATGGTAATGAATGTGTAACGTAAGGGAGTAAAGGGCCACACATAAATGGCCCACTCATGAGTATTTAATATGTAACTTCCCAACCGATGAGTATAAAAGGGGGAAGAACGAAATAAATGAGAGAAAAAAAAATATATAATTGATTTGTGGAAAGAACAAAACCTTTCCGGTTACCACTAAAATTCTTATCTTATTGTTTCCCTTGAGATAATCTTGTAAGATTTAAGTTCTTGAATCGGAAAAATAATTCTCTTTCAATAATATAATTACATACCTAATGCGGAAGATAAAGCCATCTTTCTTTTTCTGTAGTTGATGTTCGTTGATGGCTTATAATTTAGTTTCTCTCTCCTGAACTTCTCTTGATGTTCCAAACTTTCTAATAGAAAATTGTGCGTATGTTTTCTGTAACCCTAATAGGTAGAGAGGGGACTAATTTATATACACATATGCTTTTAATCTAATACGTCCATCAAGTAACCAAATGAACAGATGAGATTTGTTCAGCTATTAAAATAAATATGTATCCAAGTAGGATAAGGTTAAGCCCATAAATATACCCGATTAACATGGGCCATTATTAATTCATTGGCCCACATTCTAACATTCTCCCACTTAGCCCAATGATCAGATAACTTTAATATTTAATAGCATATACATTAG